>JAHLJS010000007.1:27531523-27950088 GCA_038502445.1 Eremochloa ophiuroides
TCTCTAGGTACTAAGCTGAATTTCAGTTCTGCATATCATCCTCAGACTGACGGTCAAACTGAACGGATTAATCAGATTTTGGAAGATATGTTGAGAGCTTGTGCTTTACAGTATGGAACGAGTTGGGATAAGAGTCTGCCGTATGCGGAGTTCTCTTATAATAATAGTTACCAGAAAAGTCTCAAGATGGCACCCTTCGAAGCATTGTATGGACGCAAGTGCAGGACACCCTTGTTTTGGAATCAAACTGGAGAGAGTCAAGTGTTTGGACCGGATGTGTTGAGAGACGCAGAGGAGCAAGTCCAGACAATAAGAGAGAGCTTGAGAATAGCACAATCTAGACAGAAGAGCTATGCGGATACACGGAGAAGAGAACTAGCTTTTAATGTAGGAGACTATGTATATCTTAAAGTGTCCCCGATGAGAAGTGTGAAAAGGTTCAACAGCAAAAGAAAATTGGCACCAAGGTATATTGGTCCTTTCAAGATCCTAGAGAGACGTGGAGAAGTGGCATATCAGCTAGAACTTCTGGAAAGTTTGTCCGGTGTGCATGATGTGTTCCACAAATCTCATTTGAGAATGTGTTTGAGAGTACCGGAAGAGCAGGTTCCTGTCGAGGAAATAGTTTTCAAGAAGGGTCTCACTTATGAGGAACATCCAATGAAAATTTTGGAAACCACAGAAAGAGTTACAAGAAGTCGAGTTATAAAGATGTGCAAGGTGCAGTGGCATCGGTGCTCTGAGGAAGAAGCTACTTGGGAAAGAGAGGAAGATCTCAGAGAAAAGTACCTGGAGTTGTTTGAGTAAGCACCAACTGAATCTCGAGGACGAGATTATTTTTAAGGGGGGTAGAATTGTAACACCTGAAAAATTGCATTCTTTTAAATAGTAGAAATTTATTTAATTGTGCAATTAATTGATCATTCCAATATAGGGAAATAATATTTTTTCTCAAATATAAAATCAAACCTAGGTCATACACATGTATGATGCATTCATGCCGGAGCATTTCTTCTTTGTACTGTTGTAGCTTATTTGAATTTTTCAAATATTTCAAAACCCAATTTGAAAATCCTTTTGGAAAATGAAAAAAGAAATAGAGCAGATCCCTTCCCCTCTCCTTTCTGGCCCGAGCAGCAGCTTGGCCTGTTTTCCACTCCCTGGCCCCAGCAGGCCCAGGTCGGATGGCCCGAGGACAGCTCGGCCGATCTGCTCCCTCCCTTCCCCTTACCCCCTCTGACTGTCGAGCGGGACCCACGGGTCAGCCTTTCCTTCTCCACCTCCCTCGCCGCGCGAACAGAGACGCCGCTGCCGTGTTCATTCGCCGCGGCCGAGCACGCGCGCGCGAAGCGTCCCTCTGCCGTGACTGCCAGCCTGACCCCGCGCTCGGTGCTACCGACCAGTAGGACCCCCAGGACAGCCCCTCCCCTGTTTCCCTCTGCTGCTCGCCGAGAGTCCGACGTGGGCAAGAAAGAAAACAGCCGAAGCCGAGTTCGTCGCCGCGCCGAGAGTCCGAAGCAGAGAAGAAACGACCGAAGCCGATTTCTCCGCTATTCGAGTTTGTTTCAATCTCCTAGATTGTCGTCACACCTCGGGAGTATTTAAGCAGCGCCACACCCCCCCGTAGCCGTCACCTAACCCTAGCCGCCTCTTCTCGCCGCCACTGCCGAGCTCCCGCGAGAACCGAGCAGCCGCCGCCGCGAGCAATTAGCTCGATTCGCCACCAATTTCCTCCCGGTACGCCTTTGAGGAGCTTTGCTGTGATCTTGTGAAGTTCCCAAGCACTTTCCCCCTTCGATTTGTGCACTGACACGCCTCCGCCGCCGTTGCAGAGATCCACCGTCCGCCGGATCACGCCGCGAGCTATCTCCGAGTCGATTTCCGACCTTCCCATCACCCTAGGTGAGCTTGCGATGCTCTTCTCGATCTATGGGTACCCTTCCCGACCTATTTCATGCACCGAAGGCCGAGTTCACCTTCTCCGGTGGCCCTCCGGCCATGGCGTCGCCGTCGGCCTCTGTTTTCCGGCCGAGAGCACCGCCACCCCTCCTCTCTTTTAATCTGATCCGCCGATTTTGAATCGGACGGCCGAAGAGCAGCCCATACCGATTCGGCCGGCGTTTTTGCGAATAACCCCCTGCGGTTTTTAATGCTTAGCCCGCAGCCCTTAGCGTATTCAGTAGATTACGTTTGAAGGCGTATTTATTTTCGGTATATATGAAAATGTGTTTTCAGATTTGAATTCAAAATTGTTTCATTTATAATTTCCACGTTTTAGCTCCGATTTGAACGATTCAAATTGCGTTAGATTCGTAATTTCATAATCTATCTGATGGTACCACTGTTTCATATATTTTCCACTCTTAAAATTCGAGATTATATTTAATCTATTACTATTCTATTTTAAATCTTGTAAAATTCATATCTTCCTCGTTTTAAATCCGATTTGTGCAAACTTTATATCGATGTGATCGTAGCAATGTGTAGATTTGTTTTATAACCTTTTTAATTTATTTTTTCTCTCTGTTGGTGTACTGTTCTAATGAAAACTCTTGTTTGTATGCATGATTGCCCCTGTATGCGTGTGTGTTGTTATGATGGATCGAGTATAGACGGTGAGCTTTACGTGGGTGATCAAGATCAGTACTGCGACAACCCGGATCACCAGGAGTTTGCTGATCAAGGCAAGTATTAGTATGGATCATCCTTGTTGTCCTATTCACCAAATAAATAATTTCATTTGCATGTGTCTTCCTTGTTAACTATAGTTATTTCCTAGCATTGTTACCCTGTTCCTTACTACCTATGGGATTATGCATATGGTAAATGTTGCTAGTGCGCTTTTGGGAATCATGATCATGTAAACTTGATTAATTGATTATGCAATATGATTAAAAGATGCCTTTTTAGCAACAGGGAACTAGGGGATTCGAGCATAGTTTTGTGATGCTCAAAATCCTTCACCTTTGATAATGATCTGTAAGTATGACATCGGGATTGACAGTGCAACTATGAGGGCTACATGGCTCTGGTTTTAGTCAAGTATGGGCACTTTTTTTAGCTTGTTAGAGGTTACCGAAAGGCGTGATGGGACCTGCCGACTCGGGTATAGTGCGGCTCCTGTCCGAGTGTGTATAATCTGCGTGACCTTGTGCCACGAAGAAGGGGGGCTCTACATCTGCTTGCCGGGTTCCTAGCGGCCCTAACTTGTTAGGCGAAGTTCTTTGAAAGACTTCATAGTGAAACCCTGCTCACTCACCTTGGTAGTGTTATGGGAGTAATTAACCCGAGCAAATGGGAATCACGGCTCATAGTGAAAGTGCACAACCTCTGCGGAGTGTAAAACTGGTATACTAGCCGAGCTCACGGTCAAGAGCGGCCTTGGACGTCTTACAGAGTAGCTATCTTTTGGGGTGATGCTTACTTATTGCTAAATCTATTTATCGCTACTCATTAATTATGTTTACTAAGATCATGAGAATGGGCTTATTCATTTGTTGCTATCCAACTGCATAAAAGGATGATTAATTAAAAGCAACCTGCTGTTAAAACCATGTCAACCTTTTGAGCCTCATTAACCCATGCTAGTCTTGTTGAGTACGACATGTACTTACGCTTGTTTATTTTTCAATACTCGGTTAAAAATCCCGGATGGGTAACAGATGGTGATAGTGATGAGGACTACCCAGAGGACTACTAGACTTGTGCTTCACCAGTCGACGTCCCTGTGCTATGAAACTACCGCGAGAGTTATCTTTATTTTTCCACTGTGTAATGACTTTGATATTATTCGCTATGTATTAAACATTGGTTATGATACAATTTATGTAATTTGTTGGCTTATGTGTGTGACTGATCTCTGGGCGCACATAAGATTATGCATCCCATTTTATCCTTAAAATTGGGTGTGACACTGCTGCCCTGCTTCCTGAAAGGGTTCATGCCATCTGTACTTAAAGAAAACATTAAGTGTCTTGGGTCTTCTGCAAACTTTGGGAATTCTCTGTCAATTGCTTTCCACTGAGACCCATCAGCAGGGTGTCTTAACGTATTGTCTATCTTACGGTCTTCTTTGTGCCATCGTAACAACTTTGCATGGTCTTTGTTTATGAACAAACGTTTCAAGCGTGGTATTATAGGAGCATACCACATAACCTTGGCAGGGATTTTCTTCTTGGGACGTTCTCCATTGCCCTCGGCATCACCAGAGTCATCTCGCCTTATCTTATAGCGCGATGCATGACATATAGGGCATGCTTCTAAATTCTCATAGTCCTCGTCACGGTAGTGGATGCAGTCATTAGGACATGCATGTATCTTCTGCATTTCTAATCCCAAAGGATAGATAACCTGTTTTACTTCATATGTAGTGGCGAGCAATTCGTTATCCTTCAGAAGCATCTTCCTTTGGATTTTCAGTAGCTCCTCAAATCCCTTGTCGGATAAACCATTCTTTCCCTTCCATTGCAACAACTCCAGTGTGGTACCCAACTTTTTCTGGCCCGCATCGCAAGTTAGGTATAGCAATTTCTTGTGATCCTCTAGCATGCGATCGAACTTGATTTTCTCTTTTTCAATATCGCATTCTCTCTGTGCATCACAGATGGCTTGTCCAAGATCATCAATGGGCTCATCTTCTCCCGCTACCTCTTCTTCGGCTACCCCACTGCAATATCATTTAAGGCACCGTATTCAGCAATAATATCGTCATCCCCTTCTTGTTCATCTTCGCATTCTTCTATTATAACCTCGCTTTCTCCACGCCTGGATCGATAAATATAGTTTGGCATGAAACCCGACTTAAATAAGTGTGAATGGAGACTCCTTGAGCTAGCATAATCTTTTAAATTCTTACATACAGCACATGGGTAACACATGAAACCATCGCGCTTGTTTGGCTCGGCCACACTTAAGAAATAATGCACGCCCATAATGAATTCTTGGGAGCGGCGATCAGCATTGTACATCCAATGTCGGCTCATCTGCATTACATGAGATACCATATCAAAACCTTGAACATTATTAGTTAATTGCACAACATCGGTGATCATAATAAATTAAAATCAAAGCACACAAACACAACTGATTAATTTATATTAGCCTCGCTACAATGTACACAATCCTAGCTAGCACTAAACAAACTATGACTAAAATGCACTTCGACAGCATAAGAATTTGACGACCAATCCCAACTAGGACAGACGAATCATTCATTTCCTCAACATCCTTGGCTGCTTGTGTTGGCTCACTGCCTCAACAACCACCTCATCAGTATCCACACCCGCCCCTGTAGGATTGTTTTGCACGTGTTCAACATAATCTTTCTCGCAGTACCAGCCTTTACATCTGGTGTCGTCCCACTAAAATTAGAACAACAAATTAAGAACTTTAATCAAAACCATCAAGAAAATTGGAAAAATTAACCATAATCGTCAAATGGAATACAATAACTCGCATTGCGATCCGAACACTTCTTGTCGGGATACTCCTTCCTCACTCGGTACTCAATGACAATCTTCTGCTTACACTCGCTGCACGCAATGAAAGGGAGGTGCGGTCTAAGTCGCTTTGAAACCCGATGAGAGGTCAAGGACCCAGAAGGAGTCGCCATCTACTCTCTATATTCATTTTTGTAAATTGCTATAAATTTCTCATTTTCTAAAATGATATATTTAAAAAGACACTACAATTCCCTATTTCACTAGACCATGAAATATACTATGCAAACTAATAAAAGGTGCATACTAGTTAAAATGAACTACTATAAGCTTCCTCCAACCAAGAATGCAAACTATCAAGTGATTTTAAACTTAAATGGCTACAAACCAAGAAATGTACTATAAAAAAAAGTCTTTATATTCATTTTTGTAAATTGCTATAAATTCCTCGTTTTCTAAAACGATATATTCAAAAAACCACTAAAATTCTCTATTTCTCTAAACCATGAAATATGCTATGCAAACTAACAAAAGGTGCATACTAGTTGAAGTGAACTACTATAAGCTTTCTCCATCCAAGAATGCAAACTATCAAGTGAATTTAAGCTTAAATGGCCACAAATCAAGAAATGCACTACAAAAAATTTTATATATATATCCCTAACCATTTCTAGACCATGAATTGAGATATGGTGTGAGGATGTGAGGATGAAGTTAATAACCTGTAAAACCAAAGAATCGATGTAGAAGTGGAACAAAGCTTGTGATGGCCGGAGAAGAACAGCAGAGCCTCGCAGCAAGAAGAGGGAGGAAGAACAGAGAGCTTGAAATGCTCGGGCTAGAGGAGGATGAAGGGGATTATATACGTAAGAACTTTTAGTCCTGGTTGGTAACCCAAACCGGGACTAAAAGTCACTTTTTAGTCCCGGACGGTACCCCCAACCGGGATTGGACTTTTAGTCCCGGTTGGGGGCACCAACCCGGCCTAAAAATAGACTTTTAGTCTCGGTTGGTAACCCGGCCCGGGACTAAAAGTCCCCTGCTGCAACAGCACATGCCAGTAACCGTTGGGCAGGGGACTTTAGTCCCGGTGTGTATCTAGAACCGAGACTAATGCTGCCTCTAGTCCTAAACACTACCTGGACTAAAGCCCAAAACCGATGCAGATCAAAAGTCTGTTCTCTACTAGTGAAACAGGCCCATAATGTATATTTTCGAGATAAGCTATCTTTCTCATTTCTTATGAACTTCTTATAATTTGGAATACAACATCTATATCTCTATCTCTGTACTTCTGCTTTCTTATGAACTATACTTTACATCTATATATCTCTATCTTTCTCCTGGGTCAGTGCTCTTTCCACTCCCTCCATGTTAGTGCAATTTGCTCTCCATGCGTGTGGAGCCCGGTACTTGCCCATGCAGCACCCCAGTACGGCGACTTCCTAACGTGGCTAACCTATGCCCTCAGCTATGCAATGACTCTCTATGAGTTGACGAGCGCCCGGTCAAAGATATGTGGGGATCTCAGGTGGTCGTGAGTTGATGGAAGAAAGAGGATTAAGAAAACTTTGTGGTTTCCCCATTCTTTGAGGGATATGGGAGGTTATGAGGAAAGGAGAAAGATTATAGTGAAAGGTGACCTGTCGGAGCTAGTTTTTTCCTACTAAATACCCTTCATCGCTACTTATTGGGAAAGGGATTGAGTTTTCTCAATCTTTTGGAGATGCTCTAAGGGCATCTACATGAACCCCTACCTCCTTGATGTATCCTCAATATGTTAGAGCGTCTTTAAAAAATTATTCATCTCACATCCCATACAAAAAATGCCATATTTATGGAATTGATGCTGGTCCAATACACCTAATCCATCCCAACACCAAATTTTGGTATTTACCATCCTCTATCCGTACTCTCTTAAATGTTAGGGAACCATCCACCAGCCCTATTAATGCTAATGATAGAGAAGAAAGATAGAGAGAGGTGATTGATGTGGGCGCTAGAAAGCTCAGCGTGAGCTGCCATGCTGAGGAAGACAAAGTGAAACTGGATATCTAACAACACGGCGGGGTGTTTGAATTAGACATTTTGAAATTTACTTCTAAATATGGCCTTTAATTTCTACCTAATCAAAACCTTATTCAAGAATTAATCTATCTAGATGTGTAACTAAGATTTTGCTAAGTGTGTTGCTATCTCGACCATAAAAGAGTTATGGAATCTAGGTTCCAATCCTATCACTAACCTATCAAACTAAGCTAGGAATGTAAAACACACAAACAAAGTACATAATGTAAATGCGAAAGATTAATTGAGATGAAGATGCAAACTCTTGTCGATGACTCTAGTATTTTTACCAAGGTATCGAGAAGCTCCTCGTTCCTCCCTATTTCTCGTTGAAGCCCCTCACAAGGGTGTCCTCACAAGAGCCAAGCTCCCGATCGGGTAACTCCATGGCCTCTCCCAGACCACTCCCCGCCATCTTCACTATTGAGCTTCCAAGCAAACTGACATGGGCCTCATTCCCTTTGGTACATGTTGCCCCCCCACACCGAATACTACAAGCCCTTCTGAGTACAACAATGGTGTGCACAAGCACCTTATGATCAAGAGGTATGTAAACCTCATTAAACACTAGGCCTAAATCAAGAGCTAGTACATAAGTAGTGGCCTCGCTAGCTAAGTACTTAACAAAGCACCTACACTAATCACCAAATGTTTCACTAAGCACTATGCATGTGGAGAGCACTAGGGTGGAGCCTCAACTCCCTTGGTATGTTTCCCAACTCCCACACTCCTCAAATGGCTGGCCAAGGGGTACATATAGCCCCTAACTCAAAACTAGCCGTTGGAACATGCAGAACCTTTATGTACATGCACCGACTTAGACAAGTCTGCTGCCATTCCCGCAGCTATCCGTTGGAGTGTAGTATCCGGTCTGGTGCAAACCGGACTGGTCCAATGCCTTGTGGCTAACTCCAACTCAAACTACAACCTCCCTAGTAAAATGGGGCGGTGCCCCAGTCCACTACACACCAGACGCGTGTGGTGAGTCTGATTGTCTGGTGCAATGGATGCAATTGCCCGCTGACACTGCATTGTCTGCTCATTGGCGCTGACACCGCATTGTATGCTCATTGGTGCTTGGTCCGTTTCTCAATTCGGTGCATTTTGCAGCACCTTTTTGACTCATTTTCTTCGCGTGCCTTCATCCGGGCTTCTTCCATCTTGTCTCTTGGACTCTTGCATGTACTTTTTGGTCTTCAAAACTGTTCCTAATGTCTTACTTGAAGAGTGGATCATCCGGATCACTACTTTGCCTAATTCCCAAGTCCACTTTGCATCCTTTGAACTATATCCAAAGATACTAGCAAACAATATTAGTCCAAATAGTCATGTTGATCATCAAACACCAAAATCAAGCATAAATGGGGCCATAGTGTCTATTTTCCTTTCACATACCATGTTGTAACGCCACAGAGTCCAAACGGCTCAGATCTCCTCTGCACACTGAGTGAACCACACCTACCACCATCCCTCTCACGCTTTCATCCTCGCTTCGCATAAAAGGATTAACCCGGAGATGGTGGAATGAACTCTAGAAGCTTTATATGTTGGTCTAATCCACCCTAAACAACCAAGGTGGGACTAAACCCTTTATAACATCTCATTAACATGCACATGGGCCACTATTGGCCGAATTCTAAACTGGGCCAGATGTGACACATGCCCGATGGTCACCTCCATTGTTGAAAACAACTAACGATGCTTGCCCTTGACTGCCACACCAATGTTTAAGTGCCGAGTCAATCTACATACCTCTTGTGTTCCTATAATTTTGTCTTCGTTGTGTGTGCCTAAGACCAATGGATGAGTACCTTGACAACATCGCCTAAACATGGACATGCAAGTGGGCAGCATGAAAGATGGGGGATCGCTATGGAGAGGACCTACGTGTGCACATCCTCATCCAGGGACGAATGGGATCATATATATACCCAGGAGTAGCCATTGATACAATTGCCTAACTTGCACACCCATTCTATAAGAGGTGTATGATGTAGAGAAAGACAAGCAGATAATCAAGGACACAAGGGGGAAGGTAGCAGTTAGGAGTAGGGGAGAAGGGATGACATTGGGATCGAAAAGAAAAAATGGAGCCATTGATTGATAGGTGGGTCTCATTTGTTTGCGAAAGTATTGATAAGCGAATGGCCCAAGAGGGGTGTGAATTAGGCTATAAAACCTCTTTAAGCAATCAAAACCTAAATGATCCATATTTCACCTTCCCGTGTTTGGCTCGCCCTCGAACTAAACATGTAGCTATAAATGAAGTCGTTAGGGCCATCATACTAATCCATATACTTTGCAAGATCACAGTACACTAGTACAGTAGTACCGGTTCCCAAACCCCTCCAGTCCCGGTTTCCCAACCAGGACTATGAATTCAGGACTAAAGGCCCCACCCCTTTTTGTCCCGAGTCAGGGAACTAGGACTAAAGGGGAATCAAACCCATGCCAGATGGCGGCCACCTTTAGTCTTGGTTGGTTATTCCAACCAGGACTAAATGCTCTTTTTTCTTTTATTTTTGTTTTCTTTTTATTCCGACCCCTATTCTACATAGCAACTAGTCCTTAGGTGTGGAATAAAACTAAGATACCAAATAATAGCCAAGGCAAAGCCAAAACAAGTCATTAAAGACTTCAAGAACACAACAAACAAGAATATTATTGCAATAAGTAAAGGTGACAAGAAAAATGATGTTTTCCAATGTTATGAAATAGTTACCACAATCGCCTAATCCATTTTGGAACACTCACCAAGGCTAAAGACCCGCTATGAGTACCCATTCTCTACTCTTGTTTGTTTGGTCTCAAACCAAGCATAGAGCAAGGAACCTTCCTACAAGAAATCAAATGGAAGGCCACCAAGAACCCTCCAAGCCATCTATATGTGTATAGAAACACCAAAACTAACAAGCCTAGATCTTCATTTGATGCACACAAATCAACCTCTCAAGCAAGCAAATCCTTAATATTACCTCATTCATCATTTTAATGCTCCCAAAGTATGTGTGAATGAATCCCAAGTCATATAGTACAAATATAAATAGGTCATTTGAAGCAACTAACCATTGGCCAAATGTTTGCAAACATGTAGTAATAACTGAATGATACCCTGTCACTAAGACCAATTATTAGATCATATGGTGCTCTCTAAGATTTCAATCTTCTCCAATGGACAAATTAAAGATGCTCAATGGATGATCCTATCTATGCCACCAAGGCACTCTCTTGATATTACGGTGAACACAAATACCTTGGATAATTCCAACTTTGCATAGTGTCACCAGATGATATGTGGAGTACAACATAATCATCATGCTTGTATCATATGGGTAACCTATAAAGACTTGATCCATTTCAGCTTACATTGTAAACGGTATCACCGGATGATAGGTTGTGTGCAACACATGTATCACCAAAACATATGGTGACATCGAGTAACCTGTTCACTAGAAGTTGAACCTTCAATAATATAGTGTCACCAGATCATACAGTGAGCACCAATGCCTAGCAAGATTATACACAATATAGCATAGCATAGCATCACAGATGATCTGCTAGCCCGCTAGACTTGATTAGTTGGTCCGGTGAACTATGAACTCTGATCAGGATTCGTTTGAAGTCCAATCTTGTCCAATTCAACTTTTTTGAGATCTTAACTTGTTGTTGATAATTGAATTTAGTGTCAAGATGACCATATGGTCAATTAGTGACAAAACATATGTGAGCAACTATTTGCAAAACACATGTTAGTGTTCATCAGCCACCAAAACCAAAATTGGGGCCTCGAGGCATTCAATTCGGGGTGGGTTTTGGTAGTCTATCAGAGGTGTGATCTCCAAAGATGCAAAAAACTGTTATTGAGAAGGGAGAGTGAAATAGTATAGGTGTTGTGTTTTTGGGAATTTATACCGGATGCACGTACCACGAGTGGACAGAATCATCGCTGGTGTTGTTTTTAGCCAATGATGCAGATTATTCTACATTTTAAATGTCCTAGGATTTATTATAACAAAACTATTTAAGTATTTATTTAACTTTTGCAAATATACTGATCAAATTTATATAGTATCTAAAGGAACAGGTCATTACTCTGGTTTATTTTGTCGGTTTGTCTTGACGCCATGGTATAAGAAAGATATAAACATCATCCTTACACTAAGGATATGTTTTTTTTTTTTTGTAGATTCCCTAGCTGGACTCGTGCCATATTCAGTTTCTTTGCCACCTTTACAACTCAAGTCCTGGTCCGGCATGACCTCTCCAGGAGGATAAGATTGATCAATGCAAGGCTCGAGGGAATTATTGCCAACAAGGACAGGTACAGGGTGGGAGAGTCTACTACGTTAGGATCGACATGGAGGCCATCTAGCTCGACATCACCTCTTTCAGAAAAGTTGTATGTGCATCTTTCCAAGCCTATCACATATGTATCGGTTCTTTTTTTTGTAATTACTATATTTATTGTTTGAGACAGTTTCATGCAAGTTTGTTATGTGTATCTATATGATATTATAGATAGACGCTCTTGAGAGATACCCAAACATGTACTAATGTTTAGTTGATGTCCCACACACAAACAAGAAAAACACTTGAACCAAAAATAATTTTGACTTAATTTTAATAACAAAAATGCATGCGTTCAACAAAAGAAAAGTAGAGTACTAGAGTTGGCAGTTTCCCACAGCAATCGTAATGTCATGAACCCAAAAAAAGAGATGTGAGATGGCCATTCCAATAAGAGGATGAATACCTGTAAATTTATGATGTGAATTGCAGATCAATCGCAATGAAGTACTTCCTCCAGCGAAAAATACAAAATATAGTTTGGCTTAGGACAACTGAAAATCCCTTGTATTTTAGGATGGAGGGAGTAGAAATAAGGAGGAACTTGGTATATAAATAAAATCTATATCTCCGGTTTTCGTATAGTCTAAGGTATATTTGTAATATGACATTTTTCAGTGGTGGTATTTGTTGATTGACACTACTCAAATATTGTCTTTGCTACAAGAGACTCTTTCAATACTAAAATAAAAGCAGAGGTTTTCCTCTTTTTCTTTTTTTTTTAAAAAAGAGACTCTTTCATTATGGTAATTGGCTCTATGACACTATAGTTACTAAAATAATATTATTTATGAGTGGATGGGAGTGTGAAGTTAAAAGTAACCAAAATGCTCCTGACTATTGTAGTACAGCCCTTAACAGTAATTTTAAAAAAAATCAAAATTTTTGCATATGAAGTCAAATGAAGACAAACTATATATCAAAACTGTATAGCACAATGAGACCTATAACCTTGTGGTTGATAAGTTTTTTATTTGAAACTATATAAGTTTTCAAAACTTTTTTTTTATAAATCACATATTATGAAATTCAAAATTCAAAATTATTGAATGACCTTGGATGTTGAAATGGAATATACAAAAGTTGCAGTCATCAATACAATCTATTGTTGATGGTTGATAAATTTTTAATCTGAAGTCATTTATTGTCCTTAATATTCATTTTGTTTTCACAGATATTTAAATTCAAATCTAGAAATTTCAAATGATTTCATTGACGCGATCTATACCACAAATGTTAGGAAAAACATAAATTTCAAATTTTAAAATATTAAATAATAAAGTGAATATGTAGGATTCTAAATGACTTCAAATATTCTAAAAGTTGAATTTCAAAATCTAAGAATTTAAATATATTTTTTCATACACGAAATAATTTCAAACAAAAAACTTTTTAACTACAAAAAAATGTAGATATCACTAAGTACTATAATTTTGATATGAAGTTTGTCTTCATCTGACTTCGTATACAAAAGTTACGAATTTTATTTGATAATAAGTATAAACGCTTGTACTGCAATAGTTAGGGGTATTTTGGTCATTTTTAACTTCTATCTCTAATCCACTCCTAAATAATATTATTTTATTTAATAGCTATAATGTCCAAGAGGCACTTACCGTAATTGAAAAGTATTTTCTAGCAAATACAATTGAGTAATGTCCATCAACAGATACCATCATTGAATAGTGTCATACAACAAATTCACACTATAGTCTAATAGTTTTCAAGGAATGTCTCTTCTTAGACCATTGTGCATCTCCTATTAGTCCATGTACTATTATATTATATGTACAAATTCAACTCAACATATTTCTATAAAACCCGCCACCGGCCCATAGATGCGAGAGATGGACAAGGCGCCTTTTGTGCATGGGAGAGATGGGGATGTGAGACTCACAAGCGTAAAATGAGAATATTGTGGCTTCATGATTCAAAATGATAGATGCAACAATGGTCCTAGCACTAATGCCAGCCAAGATGTGGCAATGGTGATTGAGGCCTCTTCATTGATGCTGATGGTAGTGTGGTGGGCAAGAGCAGATGTCATTGAGCAATCAAAATCTTGTGGGTGCTACTGAATACCGTTGAGTTATGAAACCAAATACTAATATTCTTAAGTGTGGAATGTAAAAGCCAAAAACTAGAAGCATACTACCATAGGAATAAGCCTAAGTTACCAAACAAGTACATCAAGCACACATAGCACAAACCGACATCAAATGTCAACAAGTAGATTGAATAAAGGACAACCCGATTTTCTCTCATGGTACTGAGGTGTTAGGACACCCCCAAGTCCATGCTGCTGCAACTCCTAGGGTAAAATAGCCTTAAGCCAACAAGACTCAAGTCTCAAGACTTGCAAAGAGTATCCATCTTCCATCTCTAGAGTCATGTAAAAGTCACCATGACGTCCAAGACTCCCACAAGATCACCAAGACCTCATGCAGTCACCTCTAATCACTAATTTCATCTAGGTGCTCCAAATCACAAAGAGTAACAAGAACAAGAAGCCCTCACTTCACCAAGGCAAGCCTACAACTCTATGATGCACACTTATCACACCAAACTGTTCATGGACCTTTCATTATTGTGTCCACCTTAAGAAGACAAGAGACCTCAAATGAATCCGTTGCATAAGTGCAGGAAAAGCCAATGAAAAATTGACTTTACTGAACCACGCCCAACCAACACCGCCGAATTGTCTGGTCCATTCAATTGCATGATAAATTTCAAGGTCAAGTAACTCCAACTGTCCAACACTCAGTAAGACGACACCAGACTATGGTATGTTGAACGCCCTAGCACTATTAAAAATCCAAGACTATGTGGATTGTCTAGTGATTTTTCAATGCACAAGCGCCAGACCGTCTGACCCATCATATTAAATAGTACCTAGAATAACACTCTGACTGGATTGAAAGGACTATGCTGCCTAAGAAGGGGGGTGAATTACGCTTTTTTAGACTACTTGGCCTCCATTTCTACTTATCAAAACATATGCAGGATTTCTATCTAAATGTGGATCCAGGTTTTGCTAAGTGTTGCTACCTCTAACATAAAAGAATTAAGCAATCTAAGTCTCAATCCTATCACTATAACCTAGCAAGCTAGACTAGGAATGTAAAGCATCCAACCTAGGAAGAAATGCAAATGTCGAAGCTTAAATGAGTTAGAGATTGCAAACTCTTGTTGACAATGGTTTTTTCCCTGATGAGTTGATTAGCCCATGTCTTCCCTAGTCCTTGTTGGAGCCCTATGAATAATATGATCTCAAGTGCATCATCTAGCATAAGTGAAGTCATAGCTTAATCGGCGTGGCCATTTTTCTTGTTAATGCTTGGTAACAAGTTCGATCCCTATTGCTTTGGTGTTTTTTTTATTTTCAACATTTTTTCAGCCTCCACTGGCAAGGTAAACTTGCCATTCCTGGGGCAGCCACTATATGGCCATGTAGGCCATAGAATATAAAATCAAAAAATGTGGCGCATCGAATTAGTATTAAACCGATGCAATAGCAATCAAATATTGCATCAAGCTTGAACCCTACAAATCCGTTGCAATATTACTTCTTAGTTGCAACCATATGCTAAACATGTCCAGTACCACCTACATATTGCATAAAAAATCAGCATTAACGCAACCAAATTTGTCCGATGCAATAATTTATACTTATTGCATCTCTTGTTCGAAACTGGTGCAAAAGATCATACCTATTGCATTGACATGAATTACTATCGCATCAAATTCATTCATGATGCAATAACGACCACCTATTGCATCAAATTTTGAAAACTAATACAATAGCAGCCACCTATTGCATCGAATTTGTGTTTGATGCAAGGGGAAGTGATGCGATAGGGTCAAAGATTAGTAGTGGTTGCTGTCATATCTCACAAGACTACAGCCCCCTAGTAAAGAAGGTGATGCATGCAAGTACCAAGTGGCAAGAGGTATGCAAACCTCACTAAACACTAAGCCTAAGCCTAGAGTTAAGCACCAATATGTGAGACTAAATAGCCTAAACACTTCGCAAAGCACTACGCTATAACCATCTAATATTTCCTTATGCTCTTTTGGTGGCTAGAAGAGGACTTTGATGAGAGCCTTAACCCTCCTATAACATCAGCACACTCCAGCCTCTTCAAAAATAACTAACAAGGGGGTATTTACAACCCCAACTCAAAAATAGTTGTTGGGCTAAACTGCTACTGTGCAGTGAGCATGAGAAGGCTGTAGTTCACCAGATATTTTCATTGACTACCACATAGACTAGCCATTGAAGTATCCATTGCCAACTATTGCTGGGTTCTTTCTCTGGTGGTCTTCTCCAATGCTACACAGGATTTATCCTGATCTATTTCAGACCTCTATTCTCTAGTGTCAATGAGCAGAGAATTCTGGTGGCTTTGTAGCTTCGTCGATTCCCAGCAGACCCTCTTTGGACCATTTGTCCGGTCCATGCACTCTAGTGCACACAGAAGCTAGGGTGGGTCTTTTATATTTTTTCATCCCATGAACACTGGAGTCCATTGCTCCGGTGCTTGTTCTCTGGTCCTCACTGGGGATTTCTGGTGGGTATTCCAATGTAACTACTGCCTTTTGTGATCGTCTCTTCTATACACATGACATTTGGAGTGAATCAGGATAGTGCTCTTGACTTCATTTCTTCATGTCTTTTCTTCTGGACTTCTTCCACTTGATGTCTTGGACTTCATGCAAGTTTGCAAGTTCTTCAATGCTTCTCCATGGTCTTCCATGAGGTGTTGATCACTTGATCTTCATATTGTCATTGTCCAAGCTGTCCTTGCATTCAAATAAACTAAACCCTTGTATACTAGCAAACCACATTAGTCCATTTGATCGTGTTGTCAATCAACCACCAAAATCACAAATGACCCATGTAGGTGCCATTTTCCTTGCACGAACCAACTATAGATTGTATTGTGTGGTGACGTTCAAAATCATCAATTCGTCTAGTCTATACAAATCAATAGTGACCTTTGCCAAGGTCACCATCGAAGCCAAGTCCATTTGTCTAGGGAGTTCGAAAATGTAAGATGCAAAAAGTCCAATATGTACAAAAACCATGTTTTGACTCTAACTTATCCGTCATTGGTTTTGAAGTGAGTCAAACATGTTTCCATGGGTTCCTCTCATCATGAGCTAGCCATCTAGATAATTTGTACCTCGAGTGTGCATCACTAAGCTCATGACAATCTATGATCAAGCTCCTATCTCTCCCCCCCCCCCCTAATAGTATGGTAAAGACTAACCCAAACTGTCCTAATGTCATTCATCTCATTTTTTGGCACATGGCTTTACAAGTCTTTACCCTTGAATCCACGTCCTTGATCATGTTGCATCCAAAATTGGGTGTCAGATTTGTCTTGTGCATTCTGAACTAACTTGTTAATTGGTCCTTCGGTTAATCACTAACCATGAAAACTTATTGCCACATACAACGCAGGTACTGATGTAGTCAAGGGGATCTCGAGTGCAATACCCTAGCCCGTTAGAAGCATGTACTAGTTATGTGTTTGATAACGAAAGTTTAGGAGGGTGAGGGCCAACTTAGAGTCATTGTTTCTCCAAACATAGCACCTCTAGGTTAACCCTATTACAATAAGTGAGGACAAAATCATAAGAGATGCAATACACATATGCGGGCTCGTTCAACGTGAGGAGCTGGCTGTATGTAGATTTTTGACACAGGATGTTACAATTTTGCCCACAGAACTCCTACGAGATGAAGTGGCATACCAAATACAAACAACCATTGTGAGCATAATTTACCCTGCGAGAATGGTGAAGAACTGATGTCAAAAAGAGAAAACGGATGAATACACATTGAAACTGAAGAGAAAGGTATTAAGACCAATGGCAAAAAGGAAATAATAGATGAAAACACATTCAAACTAAAAAAAGGTATTAAACATCATTAGTGCAACTACCAGTATAGAATCCAGACAGGATCCCCAGGTAGTTTCCCATCATTGGTGAAACTGGAAGCATGCAATGGCTGGGACACACAAACTAACTTTACTTTTACTCTATTGCGGTAAATACAAGATGATAATATTCTCAAGTAGTTTCCATCAATTCTTGAAAGTGGAAGCACAATTTCCATCCATTGCTGATAGTTTACTCTAGTGATGGTTAGCATAAAGTACGTCACTGCAGGAGTTTTTTTTTTCCACAAGCCACAAGCATACCTTGCAAGTGAGCTATTTCTTCTTTTTCTTGCTTCAATTAGGCAGTAAATCCATTTGGGTTGATCCTCTCTAACCTCCACTTGCAGTATGGTATTAAAATTCTCACCAATTGCCATACATGTCATGGATTAATGGGCCATTGGTATTATCATTTTGCCCAATATATGCACAAAACTCATACAGCAATATCAGATATGAAGTGACATGTGTTGTGTGGTTCTTGTTGATGAGAATTTTCTGTGATAATGTTCTCATAATCGGGTTTGAAAAGAATGCATGTGAATGTGATGGACCATGAACAATTTATTTGTAGTCGAACGTAGATGGGTTACAACTCAGCAGAACATATACCCTTTATAAAAATGGTAGATCACGATCAAATAGTGGATATGCCACAACCTAGCCTTTGTGCTAGGGCTACTGTATTGGTTTTAGTCCGGTTTTCCAAAGCTAACCGGACGACAGGGTTTTCCTTGTTCCCTAAAAACGAGGATGTTGATGATAAATCAATAATATTTAGGTGGGGATTCTCTCCCCCCTGGTGACGGTTCAAAAAATAATTTGGATTTTAATTAGAGTCTTGGGCTGTGTCTTCTTGCTACATTTATATATGCACATGCATGTTTCATTAGGAATTTTTAGTAGTATTTGCAATCAGTCTACCTCATGATTAACACTAGAAAAATTATGACAACAGGGACGATGTGGTGCTGCCACTGGCGGGATGAGAGGAACTGCCACTGGCGGGATGAGAGGAACTGGTGAAAAAGCTTAAGGATTGGCTTTTTGGAAACAGCGATCATCAATATGTGATCGCTGTGACGGGGGAAAGCGGAGTCGGCAAGACAAAACTGGTGAGGAACTTGTGCGACCGGAGGTGGACTATGAATGATTTTGACATCCATGTGTGGGTGAGCATTGGGCCTAATCTTAGTGCCTCTGATGTCCTCATGATAATCATCAGCCGCCCTACAGATGGAGAAGGATGTTCCACGGACAAGATCAAGGGTAAAATGGAGGAGCTATTGAAAGAAAAGAAGTATCTGCTGGTGATAGATGCTGAACTCAGTAACTCAGAGTGGAACAGAAATTTTTCTATGCTCCCCAACCCCAAGGATGTCAAGGCTGGCAGCAGAATAGTGAGAATTTCACATAGTCAGCCAGATAAGCCACCCAAGACATATGAAGAAATTCCAATTAATGTTCCAAAATTTGATGACAAAGAAGTCATTGATCTGTTCAAGAAAACCTTCCTAACATATGGCAGAAATGAACTTCCTGGTGAAGCAATAGAAAAATACAGAGGGATGATTTTGGATAACACAAAAGGGTTGCTGCTAGCGGTAGTTTTCCTGTCAGGCCTTCTGCGGACCAAGGAATACCCTAATTAATGGAAGACAGTGTTTGAGCACCTAGATAAGATGCAGTCAAAGCAGATCGACAAAATTTTGTCCCTCTGCTTTGATGACCTTCATTATGACCTGAAATCTTGCCTCCTCTACTTTGCTGCATTGCCTGTGAATACTATTATATTATCAGCATAAAGAACATTGTGTGCATGTGGATGGCAGAGGGCTTCCTAATACCATGGGCCACGACAGTGGAGAAAGTAGGATAGCAATACTTGAAGGAGCTGATAGACAGGCGCCTTGTCAACCTGGTACCATCAAGCTATGATGTCCCTGGGTATGAGTGTGTAGCTGTTCAGAGCAAACTACACGCTTTCCTGCAGCTTGAAGCACAAGAGCAAAGCTTTGTGGATGTCCACAGTGGTGGTAATGATACCCCAGCTTTGTCCACTGTTCGGCGAATGTCGCTCCAGAATCACAATGACAAGTATGTAGCTCTATCACGCCCTCTACCAAAGCTCAGAGCCATCCTGTTATACTTTGAGACAGAACAACAAGAGACTGCACAAGTTGTTGAGAAGCCGCCAGGCCAAGATGGAGATGGAGGAGAACAAGAGGGAAATGGATGCCCTGGTTTCTCAATACGAGGGGGCAACAAAAAGAAAAAGCAAGCCAAGTCTTGTGTGCAGGACCTGCTACGGAATTCATGTTGGATATGTTCAAATTCAGTTGCACGTTATGTTGGCCGACTTCTGGACACTTGGGGGCTGCTTTTAAAAATTGGAAAGTTATGATAGAAAGGCAAACTGAAAGAAAGGTGAAATTGCTTCGTACTGATAATGGTGGAGAGTTCTGTTCGGATGCTTTTGATGATTATTGCAGGCAGGAAGGCATTGTTAGGCATCACATATTACCTCACACTCCGCAGCAAAATGGTGTGGCCGAGCGTATGAACAGGACCATCATTTCAAAGGCTTGTTGCATGCTGTCCAATGCCCGGATGAGTAAGCGTTTTTGGGCTGAAGCTGCTGTAACACCCTAAAATTTGCTTTTATTAAAGTAGGGACAAATTGATTTATTTATGCAATTGTTTGGCATATTAACCTAGCAAATAATAATTTTTAGCAATTAAAATAAATCATAGGAAGTAGAAACATGATTTGTTGCATCCATGCTGCTCAATAATATTTTTGTTTGATGTGCACTTTATTGAGATTTGGAAATATTCAAATGTATTTGGAAACCTCCCCTCTTCCTTTTTTTCGCCAGCGTGGGCCGAAGGCCACCCGAGCGTCGGCAGTCCGGCCTATCTCCCTCGCGCAGGCGCTCTTTTTCTTTGGCTGCCATGCAGGGCCTGCTGCTCAGAGCCGTCCCCTTCTTTCCTCGGGAGTCCGAGCAGGACTCGATGTCCAACCGACCGCCGCCGGAATCCTCGGACGAGTCCGTCCTGAGCACGCCTCCACCGGCCCGTAAAAGGAAGCCGCGACCCTCGCCCCTTCCCTCATACTGGCACTGACGCGTCGGACCACGGCACAGCGCCGTTTCCTTCCTCCGAACAGAGCCCGAACCGAGCACGACCGCCGCCTCCGACCGTATCCTAACCACCGAATCTCCCGAAGTCCGGATCTCCTACGCCTCCCTCGCGCCCCTATATAGGTCGGCCGAGCTCTGCCGCCCCTCCCCACAAGTTCCCGAGCAAGCCACGCCCTTCAATCTTGCCCTAGCCGTCGCCCCGAGCTCCGCCATCGCCCCGAGCTCCGCCACCGCCGTCGATTTCTCCTCGGGAAGACTTCCCCGTCGAAATTGGTTGTTCTCCAAACTTCGCAGCAAGGTTCCTCTTTCCGACCCCTTCTCCCTCGGTTTTGTGCACTACAGCCATGATGCCGAGCTTCGCCGCCACCATAATTCCGCCACCTAGCTCGCCGCATCCTCCCCGAGCTACCTCTGTGGCAACCGAAACCATAGATAGGTTCGGCTTGAACTCCTCTTGCTTCCCGACCAGGTCCCGAGGTATGCCGAGCTTCCTAGCCCCGAAAACGCCGTCCTCGGCCATCTTGCCGGCGAGGAATCGGCCGAGCGCCGCCCGACTCTGGCGACCAGAGCCGCCCCTCTTTTCCCGAGCTACCTGCGCCGTCCACGGCTGATCCAACGGCTCACAGCGAGAGATACCCTTTCGACCGGCACTTTTGCAGAAGAGCCCCTGAGCTTTTTAATGTTCTAACCCGCAATCCTTTGGCGTATTTCTCAGATTACGCTTTCCTATTTAGAAAACGTATTTCCTCGGTTTTAATTAAAAAGGCGTTTTCAATATTTACAGATTTGTCACTCAGTTTATTTCGGCCATATTTTATTCGTTTTTGCTCCGATTTGACCCGTTCAAGTCTCGTTAGATTCGTAATTTTGTAATATATCTAATGATGCTACTATTACTCATGTTTTCAACTTTTTAAAATTCGAGATTAGATTTATTCTATTATTTTATTAAAGTAAAACTTGTTTATTTCGTAACTTTCCCGTTTGAACTCCGATTTTCGTGATCTTTATATCGTTGGAATCGTAGCGACGCGTAGATTATTTTTATACACTCTTCAATCTATTTTTCCACTGTTGGTGTACTGTTTCTAATATAGATCTTGTTTGCTTCGTGTATGATTGCCTCGATGATTGTGTGGTGATTTTATGATCGAGTTCAGACGGTGAGCAATTCGTTGGTGATCAAGAGTACACGGAGGATCCAAGTTCTCCAGAGCACTTTGATCAAGGCAAGTATAGCATGGACCATCCTTGTTGCCTATTCACCTTAATCACTAAATTCATGATGCATGTGTCTACCTTGGTAACCCTAGTACTTATTCCTAAGTTTTGATGACTTGATCCTTGTTACCTATGAGATTGCATTTGAGTAGTGATGCTAGCGCTTGATGGTGTCATGATCTTATGAACTTGAATAATTGATTATGAAATAAAGATTAAAAGATGCTTTTTAGCAACATGGACTAAGGACTTATCTGTAAGTATGACACCAGGACTTACAGCGCAACCATGAGGGTCATATGGCTCTGACTTTAGTCAAGTATGAAGTTACTTTCTATTATGTTGTTAATCTTGAAAGGTTCCTTGCCGAGCTGGTTGTTTTGCGGCTCCTGTCTTTGTGTGTACTGCTGCGTGTGTGTGCCACTAGAAGGAGGGCTCTACCACCCCTTGCCATTGTGCCTGGATTGATTAGTGGCATGTTAGGAAGGCTTTTGAAAGACTTCATAGTGTACCCTGCCGCACTTCCTTGGTGAGGTGACATGGGAGTCATGACCCTTGGCATATGGGAATCACGACTTATGGTGAAAGTGTGCAACCTCTGCAGAGTGTAAAACTGATATATCAGCCGCGCTCACGGTCACGAGCGGCCTTGGACGTCTTACAGGAACTTAACTAATTTATTATTGATTTATTTTGAAGTTTCTGTTGATGTTTATTCCATATTAATTATCATGTTTATATGATCATGCAAATCTTATTTCCTTGGTATATTCTATTGCTGCTACTCAAATTGCTAAAATATGATCAATTAAAAGCAACTGCTGTCAAACCAGTGTCTTGCCTTATTTGAGCCTCATAAACCCATGTTATTCTTGTTGAGTACGACATGTACTTACGCTTGCTTTATTTTTTATATTTGGATAAAAATCCCGGATGGGTAACAGAGGACTATGATGATTCTTCTGAGGATTATTAGGATTGTGGTTCACCAGTCAACTACTTCCCTGTGAATTGGAGCATCCGCGAGAGATTATAATTATTAGACCGCTGCTATTTATGTAAAGACTCTGTGATATTATTCGTTATATATTGAACCTTGTGATGGTACTATGTAATTTGTCGCTTATGTGTGTGATTGATCTCTGGGCGCACATAAGTTGGTTCATTCAATTTTATCCTTGAAATTGGGTGTGACAGCTGCTAACACTGCATGTTACTTGATAAACAGGTCGCCTTCTATTCCACTTAATAAGAAAACTCCCATTGAGGTATAGTCTGGTACACCTGCTGATTATTCACAGTTGAAAGTTTTTGGCTGCACTGCTTATGCTCACATTGATAATGGAAAATTAGAGCCTAGAGCTATTAAATATCTTTTTCTTGGTTATGGTTCGGGAGTTAAAGGATATAAATTGTGGAATCCCAAAACAGGAAAGACTTTCATGAGCAGGAGTGTTGTTTTCAATGAATCTGTGATGTTTCATGATAGTTTGTCCTCACATCATGTTCCAGAGAGTTCTGAAAAGGAGCTGCAGTATATCAGCGTGCAGGTGGAGCATGTGGATGATGAGGAAGGTGTGCAGGTGGAACCGGTGCAGGTGGAGCCGGTTGATGACCAAGAAAATGAAATTGCTGATAATGATGCTCATGATGATGTTCAGCAAACTCCTTCTATTGCTCATCGCAGGTCCAAGAGGGATTGTGGACCTCCAAAATGTCTTATTGAAGAATGTAATTGGACTTATTATGCTTTGAGTTGTGCTGAATAGGTGGAGAATACTCATGAGCCAGCAACTTATACTGAAGCTATTGATTGTGGTGATCATGAGAAGTGGATCTCAGCTATGCAGGAGGAGATGCAGTCTCTAGAGAAGAATTGCACATGGGAGGTTGTGCCTTTGCCTCAAAAAAAGAAGACCGTCCACTGCAAATGGATCTTCAAGAGAAAGGAGGGTTTAACTCCAAGCGAGCCTCCAAAGTTTAAGGCAAGGTTAGTAGCAAAAGGCTACAGTCAAATTCCTGGTGTTGATTATAATGATGTGTTCTCTCCAGTTGTAAAGCATAGCTCCATTCGCACATTCTTTAGTATTGTTGCTTCACATGATCTTGAGCTTGAGCAGTTAGATGTGAAGACTGTATTTTTGCATGGTGAGTTTGATGAGGATATATATATGGACCAGCCGAAAGGGTTCATAGTGCCTGGCAAGGAGAAATTTGTTTGCAAATTGAAGAGGTCCTTGTATGGTTTGAAGCAATCCCCTCGTCAGTGGAATAAAATGTTTGATTCATTTATGCTGTCACACGGTTTTAAAAGGTCTAAATATGATAGCTGTGTTTACATCAAGCATGTTAATGGATCACCTATATACTTGCTGTTATATGTTGATGATATGTTGATTGCTGCCAAGAGTAAAGTTGAAATCACTAAATTGAAGAAATTGTTGAGTAGTGAGTTTGACATGAAAGATCTTGGTGCTGCTAAGAAAATTCTCGGTATGGAAATTACTAGAGACAGAAAATCTGGTTTACTATTTTTAGTCAGCAAAATTATATTAAGAAAATTCTTCTGCATTTCAATAGCCTGTTAGTACTCCTATTGCACCTCATTTTAAATTCTCAGTTGAACAGTGTCCTAGTACAATTCAAGAAATTGAATACATGTCAATAGTTCCTTATTCTAGTGCTGTTGGATCTTTGATGTATACCATGGTTTGCTCTCGCCCAGATTTATCATATGCTATGAGTTTGGTTAGCAGATACATGTCTATTCCTGGTAAAGAACATTGGAGGACAGTTCAGTGGATTTTTAGGTACCTCAGAGGCACTGCAGATTCTTGTTTGAAGTTTGGTAGAACTGATAAGGGACTTATTGGTTATGTGGATTCAGATTATGCTGCTGATCTGGACAGGCGAAGGTCACTCACTGGTTATGTGTTCACTGTTGGCAGTTGTGCTGTGAGTTGGAGGGCTACTTTGCAGTCTATTGTTGTTTTGTCTACCACTGAACCAGAATACATGGCTGTTTCTGAAGCGTGTAAGGAATTAATTTGGCTGAAAGGTTTGTACGCTGAGCTGTGTGGAGTTGATTCTTGCATTAATCTGTACCGTGACAGTTAAAGTGCCATTTACCTTACTAAAGATCAGATGTTCCATGAGAGGACTAAATATATTTACATCAAATATCATTTTGTTCATGATGTGATCGAAGAAGGTAAGCTGAATGTATGCAAGATTAGTACTCATGATAATCCTGCTGATATGATGACAAAGTCTGTTCCTGTTGCTAAGTTTGAGCTTTGCTCAAGCTTAGTTGGTTTAAATTCATTAGCCCAAGAGGCTATTTGGCGGTAGAAGTATTTTTCTTTGTTATGTTCAGGATGAAGGTGTTGATTATGCTACAAGAGGAATTTGTCACAAGGTGGAGTTTGTTGGATATGTTCCAAATTCAGTTGCACGTTATGATGGCCGACTTCTGACGGAGCGAAGCGGAGGCCCGTAAAAGCCAACGATTCTTGTAAGCCACCGCACGGCGTTGTAACCCCACTCTTGTTAATAGTGAGGAGTGTTTGCTGGCTGGCGCCCGTGGTTTTTACCCTTCGCATTAGAGGGGTTTTCCACGTTAAATTTTGTGTCTCTGCTGTGATTGATCCTGTGTTCTTCATCGTTTATTCGCCGTTATTCCCAACAATTCAAAGTTCCTCCGTGTCATCCACTTCAATGACCTTGAGGTGGGCAAGGAGCTTCCCGCTGAGATCGGCAATGCCGTGAACCTGCAGTACATCCGAGTTGCCTCCTGCTCCTTGGAAAAGATCCCGCCATCCATTGGCAGGCTGTGCAACCTCCAAACTCTTGATGTCCTAGGCACCAACGTCAGAAGCCTTCCAGCTGAGTTCTGGATGATTCAGACACTCCGTCATGTGCTTGGCGACCGTCTCATCTTGCCTAGACGTGTCGGTATCTTGAGGAAGCTGCAGACACTCAGAAGCATAAAACCCGACAATGATGGCATCCATGCCTGGGACGGTGGGACCACAAGACCTTCACCAACATGGAACGCCTCTGGTACTTACACATCCGGCACAGTGAGGGCCAAGACATCTTCTCCTACTCCAACAACAGGATGGCCTTGAAAAATGCAGTAGCCTCACTCAAGTACCTCGTGGTCCCCATCATAAAAGCTCCTACCATTCCGTCAGAAGTGTTCACCAGTTCCAACCTCCACCGCCTCAAGGCAATGGAACTGGTCGGAAAGCTTGACCTTCCTCAAAATGGCATCCAGAGCATGGAAGTCCGCACTCGCCTCCTGAATCTCAAGAAGCTGAGTCTTAAGGCGACAATGGTGTCACAGGAATTCATTAACAAACTTGGAGACCTACAGTTCCTTTCCACCCTTGCACTACGCAGCAATTCGTTCAAAGAGAGGCAGCTTATCTTCGAGGGTGGATTCCGCAGCCTCAAGGAATTGATGGTGTATGCAGAGACACTCAACAGGATGGAGATAAATGAGCAAGCACTTCTTGAGGTTGAAGATCTGGATATTGTCAGCTCTAGCAATGAGTTCCGTGTTGAGATCCATGGTCACGCCAAGCTTGTACGACATATCAGTTCTGAGGATGAAAAACTTCTTAAGATTATAGATGTCATAACACAAGTCCAAGTGGAAACTGGGGTGATTCTAGTGCCTAAGGATTGAACGTGAGCTGATGTGCCTTTATGAATGCTTCGATCTGATTGCAATGTATTTGTATATATGTGCCCATGTGTTTTATTCTGTGTATTTCTGAACCTGTGTGCTTCTGCGTGATGACTGTAATACATGTACCTGTCACACGTTAATTATCATGGTGTGTATTTGCTATGTTGACATGATACCACAGCTGAAAAATACTTGCTTGATTTGCCTTCTTTTTTTCGGAGTGGATGTGGGATTCACATACCTGATCGACTAAGAACCAGCTTTGTGCACTGTTGCAGATTTGCAGATACCCAGGAGGATTTTGTGCCATTTTGTGTTACTGCATAAAAATGGGGAAGTCGTTAGATTAAATAGGGCCGGTGACTGAGAATTCCAGATCAGGGAACATTTGATATTTTAGATCTCACATGTTTGCACACTATATCTCTTAAGCCTCGGAAATATGTTAATATATACATGAGATTTTCACCAAAACATGCATTTATAAGTAGTCATGTTTTAGCCAAAATGCCCTAATCTTGGAAGACCAAAACAACTTTTTTTATGTCCAAGGTGGAAAGTGGTCTGGTTTCGAGGATTTTGCTGGATTAGAAATTTGAGAAAACTGGGTAAAAATGGTGCCACGTTAACATGAACAGAGTTCTCTTGCAGTATTGCCTGGTGCACACTGAAAGAACATAAAAAAAAAAAGATTTCTGTCAAACCCAACATAGTTTAACTAAGTTTAACAATTTGAGATACATTAGATGGCTGAATTTTCACAGAAGTCCTTGACCTTGAGAAGCAAAGTTTTTCGAGTAATAAATGTAGGGCAACATCTCAGATCCCTTTCAAATGTAACCTGTGCAAAGAGCAACATAGTAAAATTGAAGTTAAAGATTTAGTTCGGCATAACAAGATGAGATAATCACGAATTTGAGTAAGCAAGCTGAAATGAAGTGTAGCTGTGTAAGTGTAAGCATACCATTTCAGAGCAAGTATTCAGTTCCAAATATGTCACACTTGACAAACCCCGAAGAAGAAAACAGACATCATTTCTGCTACCATTGGCATTAATATGTGAAACACATGTCAAGTATATTCCTCAGAGCCAGAACTATCATAGAAGCCAGACGAGGTTTACCTTATCGGGCAAAATTAGGGTCCGAAAAAAATTAGATATCGGCCAAATTTTTCATGTTTTTCCTACTTCTACACAGATGGCCTAAATTCATCTATTTTGGCGATCCTGCACGCATAATGTTTAATAGCTTAGGAATAGTTTCAAGTCAAGTTCTACGAATTTTTATCAAAATAATTTAAACTTTTTTGAATTTGGTCCGATATATCTTGTTTATCCTATTTATCTATGACCCCCTATAAACTTTTATTTCTGATAATGAAAACCCTGGTCACATACAGTAATCCTCATTGTTATGGCAAAGCTTGATAGATGCTGTTTCCCATGGCGGCATACTTTCAACAACAGGAGTCTCTCCAACATACTCATCTAGTTGTAGTGAAACCAAACATTGAGAAGATATTTGAGTTGGGACAAATTACCAACAGAGTTCACAGCATGTGATTCGAAGACGAAGTTTCAAGTATCTGGACAAGACGTTATCAGCAGCGAGTTGGCAATTGACAATCTTCAGATCCTTCAACACCAGGTGGCTTGAATAATCAAGAAAGCTTGCTTTCCCCAAAGCGAGACCATGAATCTCTAATCTGACAAGGAGTTGGTTGAAGAGAGAGGCCAGTCTGCTGCGAGAAGCCATGGAGATGGAGGTCGATCTTGCCCTCGTCGAGACACCATAGCACCGCTACGTCCGCGATGCGCAGGAGAGGGATGGACCCTCCCCTCCAAAGTACGCACCGGTCGCAAACGAGCACGCATGCCCACACGGCGTTTCGCGCAGGGAGGAAGCCCAAAACGTGATGCACGACGGCGTCCGGGAGCGCGCAGCCGCGGAACGGCTCCCTGCCGCACTCTGCAGGCGCCTTGTTGGTCTTGCGTCGGTGAGTCATTGCGTTGAGCAGGAGGCGTGTGCGGGCACTGAAAGAGCAGGTAAAGAGACGCGACGGTGAGAAACGGCTGAATGGCGAGAAATCTGTCAATGCAGTAGCATCTCAACATCGCCAAGAATCGCTGTGATGATGGAGTCCTGGCTCCGTAACTCTAGGATCAAGTAGTCTTATGGCATGTTTGATATAAGAGCTAATTAGTAGTAGCTAGGAAAATCATCTATGTGCATCCAAATACGATGGACAATAGCTGAGTTAATTTTTTGAGCCAAGTCATTCACTTGTTAGCCAGCTTTTAGCTAATTTGACCAAATTTTTAGCCTAACTCGGTGTGTCTTGTTAAATGCATATCGAGTTAAGTTCGAAATTCAAAAATTTTAATTTTTTTAAAAAAATCGAATTACTTTTCCATGGTACTATTTAAATTTGGTGGTCACTATTCAAAATACAGGCTACTATTCAAATTCGGAATTCGAATAGTGCGCGAGCACTCACCCGGCACCAAGCTTTTGGTACTATTCAAGCACCATCTTTTGCTTTTATGGTGGGTGGATGCAGGATGAGGCGTGCGTGATTAGTATGTGCGCGATTAGCGAATATGCGTCTCAGGATTTTTTGCAGGCTAGCGAGACCAAGAACTCTGCCCTATCGTGCGGCTATGCTTTGTGTCTGTCCTACTCAGTACTCACCATATGCCTTGCTGGCTCGCTTCCGAACCAGGCTAGCCCGTAATCCTCCCTCGCTATCCCTAAACACGAACACACAGGACTCAGGACCTATCGTCTCCCCAGGCAGTTGCACCCGATGCGAACATTTCTCTACGCACACAGGGTTCTCTACAAACGCCGCTACCAGGGCTAACACGAGAATAAACACACGCAGTGGTTTCTCCTCTAGGGTGCCTTGCATAGAGACGTCACCCCCCGTATGAACGAGCTTAAAGGAAAGCAGGGATTAAAACAGGAAAGCTTAATTCATTTTCATGAAACAAGCTTATATATGGCTTTCCCTTTTGGGAAACCCAAGCACTTAGCACAAGCCTTAGGGATTACCTTACAAGCACAGGACGAACACTGGAACAACCTTTATTCTCTAATTTACAAGGCAGTGGATTAATACAGCGATAGTAGAGTATTAGTACTAGTGGTGGACGAACTCAGAAGACTTCTGAGGCCATGCTCTTCATGGTGTATGTGGGATGGTGGAGCGGAGTATGCTGGAGATGGTGATGTCTCCTGGACTCTGCTACTTTGGTCTATTCCTCTTTGGTCATGTAGAATGCTTGTGTCCGGCTTCTCCTTTTATCGACACTGAGGAGCGTCTTCTGAAGTGCATTCATATCTTCAATTATCCTTTGTTACTGTTGCCTAGACACCTGGACGGTGCAGCTGTCTTCAATAATTGTCCTGGCTACAGTAGAAATACTGCATATTCCTTTTGCGCTATCATCTGCGCACATTGTCTTCACGTGCGATTGTGGATATTTTCATGGGTATGGTCTTCCACGCCCAAATGATTGATAGTGTAAACCATTAATCAAATATTCTGGCATGTATCTTTTCCTCCAGCCAAATTGTTGATAATTTATTATCAACACTTCGAATATATTTAATGTATAAAAACATATATATATTCATATTGAAATGAGGCTGTATTGATGTTTTGTTTTAGTCATCAAAACTTTCTTCATTATCTGCATATTCAGGTTGCCATATTTCATACCATAACAACAATTCTATATATTCCTTTCTTAATTGACATTCCTTGCCATATAGGCTTGACTAATCTACCCACTTCTCTTTGTACTATGCTAACTTTATTATAGTATTCTAGTAGGAATATTTTTGTTATTTTATTTTGGTACATCATGTAATATTGAGGATCAAATTTTGTATTTCCTTCTATTTCTTTTTCTTCACTAAAGATCCTGCGGTTATCATGATTCGTTTCTTTGGTGAATAATTCTTCATAATTTTGCCATGATTCTGAAGATCATGCAGTAGGATATATGTATGATCCTTTTGTGATATATATACGATGGCATGCTGGCCTTATTGGCTGTGTAAATTTTGACAGATTGGAAATAAATTTTATTTTATATTTCCCTTGAATATAGGCTAATTTCTTACGTGCTTCTTTGATAGCAGTTCCAAGGTCCGATTGTAATATTTCTTCAAGTGTACCATAGATATTATGGATGACCCCATGATCAATAATGATTTGTAAAGTGACATCTTCTCCAATATGTCTTTGTATATTTCTGAAATATTTTAGGTGAAATATTTTAGGTTTATGTCAGCCTTAAGTATTATAAATTGTTGATGAGGCTTGACAATAAACTTATCATGGAGATGAAGTAGAGGAAAAATATTCACATTAGCAATAATTCCCAGATGCCTTTCTTTTTCTTGATATAATTTCATGAAATAGTTTTGTATATCATGAAATGTTTTGTATTGTCTTTCAGTATATTTACTCCAAATTAAATCTATAATTTCTTTTGTAAAATATGACTGGACTTGTTCAGTTTTAAAACTTAATTGAGAAATAGAAAGCTCATGCGAAATATTGTTTACATCTTCATTCATCTTTTTATCTTTCTCTAAAATATTTGCTTCTGGTTCCATATTTTTCTCATATATTGTATTGCCTTCTGACTCATTTTTCTTGTTATTCTCTTGTTTTAGACATAACATACAGGCTTGTCTTAGACATGGACTACATGTTGCTTTTTTTCCTGGATCTTGGCAAAATACACATCTTATATTAGGATAACCTTTTTTATGACCCCGCTTATTTTCACAGTCAATTTGATCCAGCATTTCTATCTTTAATCCAGCTAACTCATCAATTAAATTTAATTCTTCTTCACTTGATTTATTTTCTTCATCATATTCTATGTCATCTGTCTCTATAATTGAATATATAGATTCATCATCCATTATATCATCGTCACAGACTAAAATATTTTCATTTACACTATCTATTATCAACACCTTTTCTTGCTCTTCTTGCTTATACCTTTTCTTATCTTTATTAGGGCAGGTTTTACTTAAATGATTGGGTGAATTGCAAATAAAACATCTACATGTGCTATCATAATTCTTTCTAGGATTATATCTTCTTACATTTCTCTTGTGAAGGAAAGGTGCTCTATTATCTGACCTTCTCAGAAAATAGAGTTTCTTTGTTCTTACATTTCCTTTTCTATAATTCTTTGCATATTTCTTATTTCTAGATCTCTCTTCTCCATATGTCAATGGTATTTGAACTATTTTGTTACAAAAGTTATAGTCTAATTGCTTCATTGACCTCTGAGCTTGTATGTTGGTGCATATCCTTCTTAAATGTTTAAAAACAAATGTTATAGCCTGAGAGATATTATATTCTTTACCAACGGTATCCTTTTTATATTCTTCGAATATCATAGAGCCTAAAGGGTATGGTAATTTATTAAAATACCTTTCAACTATACCTTGGTTATAACCTTGTTTAGCAGCTGTGGCATTATACAAATAGTGTTGAGAGAATTCTTTTATTCCTTTCGAATTCGTTAATGATAATTTTTCTATTTCTTTTAGTCTTTCATTTGGAAGACAGTGTATCCTAATTCAGGGTCTTCACCTATTACAATACCTGGTATAATGTTTGCAAAATTATACGGGTTACTACCGGCTCTTTTTAATTCTTGATAATAACTAGGAAAAGCTTCTACCCATTGTTCCCATAAAACTTTGACTGATTCTCCTAAAAAAGTTTCTAAATATGTAATCATATCTTCTACTTTATTTCCAATATTATGTTGGTTTTGTATGGATTTTTGAACCATCAAACTTTTCCATATACTGATTATATTTGGCTAATCTATTGGATCATGTGCTACTAAACTTTAATATAGCACCATCACTTCTGTAATTTTGAAATTGTACTCTTTTTTCAAATTCTCTTTTTCTTGAACCCATATACTTATATTGTCCAGGTATATAGGTATATGCAGGTTCTTCTTTTTCTGGTGGCCAAGTTCCTTGCTTTCTGGATTGTCTAGTTTCTTCACCTTCAATTTTCACTCCTGAACTTCCTCCATATTCTCGTCTTCTTTTTTATTGATTTGGGTCTATTTCCATTGCTTCTATAGCATTTTATTTTTGTATAACTCTTGATTTTCTAAAGATTGCATATGAATTTCTGAGCTATTACTACATATTTCATTTATTACTACATCTTCTTCTTCATAGCTTTCTAATAACAACTTGTTGTTGATCTCCCACAGTTCTTCTTCACTTATAGCATTATCTTTCATGTCTATAATATTCTTATTGCTATTTTCTAATTCCTTTTGGGTTTTGTTATCCTTATTATCTACCTGTTTCAAGGTAGTTTCATTTTTCTCTATTGGAATGCTAACCCTTCCAATGTTTAAATCCCTATTATTCTTAATTTTATTAAGTCTACATAATTCTCTTCTGAAGTAAAGTTCCTTTTCTCTCATCATGAATTTACTTAGCTTTTGCTCTTAATGTTTTATTTCATTATTTATATCTAATTTTTCCATAAATTCACATACACTGTGTCTTCTATTTTCTTCCATAGTTGATTCTGAACTTGATACTTCTAAGTCATCTAGGCTTCGTTCTTTATAATTTACAAACCTAATGCTAGTTGCTCCATTACTATTTTGATAGCTTATATAATCTTTAGGTTGTATTAAAACCTTTGGTTCTATTAAAGCACTTATATTCCATTCTTCTCTTGCTCTTTCTTCAGAGCTTATTTTAAGAGGACTCATGAACTTTATGCCTTTAGATTGCATACTTTCTATTACATTATTAACATTTACCACATATTTGGTTCCGCTTCTATTGGTTAACCTTCCTATGAATTCTATACTTACTAATAAATTTGTCCCTTTAAATTCTTCATAGCCTTTGGTCTAAAAACCAAATACCATTTTATCTATTAATTCTTTTACTGGCATTATTAAATCTGGGGCTATATATGTTATTAACATATTTTCATTCATATCACCTTCTAAAAATCCTAATGCTGCTTTATTAATGGAATCCCATCTTTTATCTAATAGAGTAATTAAAACCTTCATTCCTAATTTCTTCCTTGTCATTCCTTTAATTCCTATGGTATACATTCCTTGATGTATGTATTTATTTCCTAAATATTTTAATCCATTCTCAAATTGTTTACTAACAATTCTTAGCTAAACAGGTTCTGTTAATACACTTAATTCAACTTCTCAAGATATTCTATATAAACCATTTTTATTCTCAAACCAGCCCATTTGATACATTTGCTGCAGTCTTATTTTTCTTAAGTATCTTTCTGATATCTTTCAAGGTCCTCTGTCTATGTCTATCAATTCTTCCAAAGTTTCAATATTATCACATCCTCCTTTTAATTTATCCATAAGACCCAAAGGTCTTGTGTCTTTATGCACTAATTGTAGTGACTTGTCTCTTCTATAGAGGCTTTCAGATATTTCCATTTTTTTGAATTTAAAGACCTGATAAACTCAACTATTCAAGATGATGATAACACAATTTCTTTGCTATGTTCAGTAATATTGAAACTATCAAGCTTATTATATAGATAGGTTATGTCTTTTTTAATATAATCACTATTTTGGCTAATTACTCCTAGGGAAATTTTACTTTCTTCTAATGCTTGTAGAGCTAATTCTAATTTATTACTTTGGCCGAATATTGCTCTTCTAGATGCTTATGCTCATTTTGCAACTTTTCAAAATTTAATTCTAATTCGTCTTGTCTCTTACCCCAAGCTATATAAAAATTATGTATTAGATCAACTATTAAGTTTATCAGATCGTGTGATGTATGCCAAATATGTTCTTCAGAACTATTTATTCTGCACCTGATATTTATATTTTCTTTAGTATTAACCGTCTTTCCTGTATTAACTTCTAAATTTAAATATTGTAACCTTTCAATATTGACAAATATAGTAATCTCTTAAATTCAAATTTTAAGAACCAGGCCCTGATACCACTGCGGGACGGGACTCAAACTCAAGCATGTTTGAAATTCAAACTTTCAATTTTTTTTAAAATTCAAGTTACTATTCATGGCACTATTCAAATTCAACGGTCACTATTCAAATTCGTGGCACTATTCAAAATATAGGCTACTATTCAAATTCAGAATATGAACAGTGCGTGAGCACTCACAAGGCACCAAGCTTTTGCTACAATTCAAGCACTACCTTTTGGTTTATGGTGGGTGGATGGAAGACGAGGCGTGCATGATTAGTATGTGCGCGATTAGCAAATATGCGTATGCGGATTATAATTCTCACGATCTTTTGCAGGCTGGCGAGACTAAGAACTCTGCCCGGTCGTGTGGCTATGCTTTGTGTTAGTCTTACTCGGTACTCACCGTATGCCTCGTTGGCTCGCTTAAGAACCAGGCTAGCCCGTAATCCTCCCTCGCTATCCTTAAACACGGACAGACAGGACTCAAGCCCTATTGTCTCCCTAGGCAGTTCCATCCGAAGGGAACACTTCTCCGCGCACACAGGGTTCTCTACAAATGCCGCTATCAGGGCTAACACGAGAACAAACACATGCATAGGTTTCTCCTCTAGGGTCCCTACCATAGAGAGGTCGCCCCGTATGAACGAGCTTAAAGAAGGTAGGGAATTAAAACAGGAAAGCTTAATTCATTTCCACGGAACAAGGTTACATACGGCTTTCCCTTTCGGGAAACTCCAAGCACTTGCACAAACAGGAGGAACACTGGGACGCCCTCTATTCTCTAATTTACAAGGCGGTGGATTAATACAGCGGTAGTGGAGTATTAGTACTAGTGGTGGACAAACTCAGAGGGGACTTCTGAGGCCATGCTCTTCATGGTGTATGTGGGATGGTGTAGCGGAGTGTGCGGGAGATGGTCTCCTGGACTCTGCTACTTCGGTCTATTCTTCTTTGGTCATGTCGAATGCTTGCGCCCAGCTTCTCCTTTTATCGCCATTGAGGAGCGTCTTCTGGAGTGCCTTTGTGTCTTCAATTATGCTTTGTTACTGTTGCCTAGACACCTGGATGGTGTAGCTGTCTTCAATACTTGTCCTGGCTACAGTAGAGATAGTACACATTCCTTTTGCGCTGTCATCTGCGCACATTGTCTTCAATACCGGGAGAGCAGCGGGTTGACGGGGCGCGGGTGCGGGGGCACGGCGCTGTCGAGGGCGCACCTGTCGGGGGCCCGCGTGGGGTGTGGGCATGTGGGGAGAGCACGTGGGTGTGTCGGCGGGCGCTGTGGGGTTGTTTTTTTTTTTGCACCAGTGGTTGGAAACCAATGGATGGTGCAAAGAAACCTATTTACCGGTGTTAAGTGGCTCGTGCATAGAAACCTATTTTCCTATTATTTATGCGTAGAAACCTATGTTCCTATTTTTATGCATAGAAACGTATTTTCAAAAAAAAAATATTGAAATTTATGAATGGTCTTGATGAACAAAAACTATTGGTCCTTGGTATTGTGCATACAAACTAATCTTGTGACGCATAGGAACAGCATATAAGTTTTACGAAGCAATGCATCGGCGCCACGCGCGGCACCGCCGGTGATGGTTTGCTTGGGTTCTATGCACTCTTCCATCATTCCATATATATCCCCCGTCAGGTGCAAGGTAGATTTAGCGGGAACCTTCAAAAGTTCCGAACCAACGCATTGTTGATGAAGAAGCCCTCGGCACATATGCTTGTGATGGTTTCTATGCATTGCCCCCCATACATATACATCCCCCTAGCATAGGAAGTTGGTTTGCGGGGCACATCAATTTTCCTAAAGAACGCATCGACGCCTTTTACGTCGCCCGGCACGGAGGGTTTGCATGGGTTCTATGCATTCTTCATCCCTTACATATACAAGGATAGTTTTGCAGGACCCAACACGTGCTCCCATGCAACGCATCGGTGCCAGACGTGGCACCTCCAGGGGAGGGTTAGCTTGGGTTCTATGCACTATTCCCCCTTACATATACATCCCCCTCACATGCAAGGTTGATTTAGGGGCAATTCAAAAAGTTCCGAGAGCAACGCATCAGCGATGAAGAAGACCCCGGCACGGATGGTTTTGATGGTTTATATGCATTGTTGAACCCGACACATACATGCCGGGCCGGTCAATGTCATCGAAGCAACGCATTGACCTAATACGGTTCCTAGCATAAAGGGTTTGCATGGGTTCTATGCATTCTTCCTACCATGCATATACACCGGCAAGGAGGGTTTGGATGGCATGAATATGTTTGTTTGTGCATGGTCCCATAATAGTTTCTATTCACTGATTTATTGTTTTCCGTGACACACCATCCTGTTGGATTTTATATGAGCACTTTTCAATTGGCTTCTATGCATCAAAAGCACGTTTTTAGCCTTGTAGATGATGGGACAGTCCTTCCAGATAAAAAGAAGATCCTGTGGGCTAGTACCTGGTACCTAGAAAATCAGTTCCGACCAGACATCCCTACAATTGCATTGGGAGGAGCGCTAGGTGGAGGATGGTGCTAGGAGCCGCGCTTGGAGCCCCGTCTTCTACGTCAGCCGGCATCGCGGGCGGCGGGGAGTCCTTGCCTGACTCCGGCTACCGTCGCTTGGCGCTGTCCGCCACCTCGGGAGCAGCTTCCAGCGAGTCGCGGCGGGTGTCGCCGGGGGCCCCGTCGGGCGGTACGCAGTCCACGGCTGCGTACATCACGTCAGATCAGGTGCTTCGTGCTCCAGAGGAGATCCGGCCCTGCAAGCACCTCTTGGTCGTGGGGTCCATGGATGCCTCTGGCCCGATGATGTCCCGGTAGCAGGCTCTAGCAACATGAACACCCCATCTGCAGAGCATATCCACACGCACGTAAGCTAAGCCCCGGCCCGCTGCAATGTTGTTCTTGAAAAAGTCCTTTTTCCATGGATTTCGAATGGCTAATAGTGCTGCTGTGGTTGTTTGGCCTTCCTTTGTTTGCCCTCCAAAAAGAAAATTTTCCATGGATTTTCTGTTGTTTTTTAGTGTATGTATGGACAAAGAACATACAGTTGATATCTGTGCACTGAAAATGAAGCCTTTCATTATGTATGCAGTGCATAAAATTATTCAATTTACTTGTACTTGTAATTATGGCCAGATAACATCATATAGAGATGTGTGCAACCTTTTGATGTAGTTGCTTTATTCATAAGTAGGGCCAAATAGCTATTTTCCCAAATGCCTAGGTTTTGATGGGATTTTATGCACTGGTGCGCAATTTTTTTTGTTTTTGTTTGTAATTGTGATTCTGTGCAGTGCACAAAAATTGTTGAATTTGTTTGTGATTGTGGTATACTATCAATCTTTTTGTATTTTGGGGTTGTAATAAGTAATTGTGGGCAGAAAACCCCACAAAGAGATGCATGTAACCTTTTGATCTAGTTGCTTTAATCATAAGTAGGGCCAAAATACTATTGAACCCTAATTTCTAGATTGCCCTTGGTTTTTATGCACTGATGCACAATGATTTGTACACAGTTGTTGTATATAGCATTCCAGTGTTGCAGTTTATTATAAAGAATGCTATACTATATTTATGTTGTTTCTATGCATAAGTTGAGCACATTTTTATACTTTTGTTTAGTGGACAGTGATAATTGTATACTTTTGTATATTACTTTCAGCTTGATGACATTGATGATAGCATTGTGCCAAAGGTGGGTATGAAATTCCGCTCAGTTCAGGGTACATATAGTTTCTATGCACACTTTGTTGGTGTTGTTGGCTTTGGGATAAAAAATATCGTGAGAAGACTGGATGCAAGTGGTTGAACTGTGTGAGGGAGGGTAAGTGTAAGTTCCATAATCCAGGAAAAAGACATTTTTGCAAGAAGACAACAAGGAGAGTTGGTTGCTTGGCTGGACTGAAGTTAAGGAAGGTTTATGATGGGAATGGAAGGCTATTTTGCGTGGTGATTGATGTTGCTAACCTTTTCCACAACCATACGTTCCTCAAATCGCCATCAGCCATGAAGTATTTCCATTGCAACAAAAAATTTGATCCCAACTATAGAGAGTTCATAGGGCAAATGCAAGATAGCCGTGTGCCTACCCACTGTATGTTGGACTTAATGTCAAATTTGCATGCTAGTCCAGAAAATGTGCCTCTTACAAGGAGAGACTTGGAGAACATGTCAGTATTTCTATCCAATTTACATGTTGTTTTAGCAAGTTAACAATCATTTTCTATGCATTATAAGTACTGTTGTGATGCTATGTGGTCTGTTTAGTTTACTTCTTGTAAGTCCTCATGTTTTGTCTATGCATTGGTTTTGCGCATTAGCATCGAAGGATGGAATCTCAGATATTTATGCACTGTTTTTCATATAGATTTATATTTGTATGTATGCAACTGTCATTACATTATTATGCACTAAGTGGTGTCTGTAGTTTCCTATGTAGTGAAGATTCTATGCATCCAAGGCTGAACTAATAGTTTTAACCGCGGCATTTATGTTTGCGGGAAGGCTGTTCGGGCAAAAGAAGCCCAGATGGACGATGCTGCAAAGCTCCTTGCTTTCTTCACACAATGCAAGCAGCAGAACCCCCAATTTTATTGTGACTTTCAGCTATATAGCGAAGGCAAGATCGTGAGCATCTTCTGGTCTAATGCAAGCATGCAAGGTGAATTTGCGGATTTTGGTGATGCAGCGACCTTCGACACAACGCACAAAACCAATTTGTACGACAAGCCATTGGCTATATTTGTGGATGCCAATCATCACCTTCGATGCACTGTCCTTGGCATTGCTTTGCTTGGAGACGAGACCACTGAGACATTTGAGTGGGTGTTCAACACATTCAAGACATGCATGGGTGGTAAAACTCCCAAGTGCATTCTAACAGGTATATTTTTCCTTGGGTTCTTTATGTATTCAAGTTCTACTTATGGAATTAGTTGGAGTAGTTATAGTCAGTGCATCTGTATATAACCTGGTGGTGGTGATGCATAAAAACCTATGTAGGCCTTCATACATGCCCTTATACTACCTGTCATAATATAGTGCATGACAGGAATAAAAAAAGTTTATATGCAGATTGATACATCCTTCTAGTATGTTCCCTATGGTTCGAAGCATTGGATGTGCCTAATGCCTTCTGTTTCTTGTTTAACTGACCAAGACCCGGCCATGCCGGCTGCGATCAAGGTAGTGTTCCCAGACACTATCCACTGCTTGTGCTTGTGGCATGTCATTAACAGGTATCAGCCCTTGATGAATGAGTTGTATGCAAGGTTCACAAGGGAGAATTTCAAGGAAAAGTTCAATTCTGTAGTCCACCATCCTCTGACTACGGGTGAATTTGGGACCGCATGGTCAATGCTCGTCACTGAGTTTGGGTTGCAGTCTGACCCAACACTACAGACCCTGTATGCCATACATGAGGACTGGGTACCATGCTACTTCAAGGATGAATATTGTGGTACCATGTCATCCACTCATTGGAGCAAAAGTGTGAATCACATTGTGAAAAAATGCCACGTAGACGCAAACACCCCGCTGCACCTGTTTGCCAAGTAGATGATGAAGTTCATCAACTGGTGTAAGATGGACGAGGCCACAGAAACATATGGCTGCATGTTGACATAAATTAACTTGACACTTGGTTGAGCTAACAAGTCACTAGAACTCTTAACCTCTATCTCTTAGAATAACTAGGTTGTCATCCCTAGCATGTATCTAAAAGATCTCATGGAATTCTACACAGCAAGTGACTGAAATAATGTAACAATACGATTACTTAGGTATCCGCAAGCGCATAGATAATATATACCATTGTAGCATTTTACCCTAGAGTATTCCAGGGTTGTCGATTTATATTTTACCACTGGAAAGGGACTGGCATTGATTTGAAAATAGATAGATCTCATATGCACAGGCAATGGAGAGATAACCATATGTGCTCAATTTACTCATAACAGGGTTAAGTCACAAGATAATAATAATGAATAATAAAGGTAAATGATCGATTCATATATGAAATAATGCAGTTCACTTAGAGCACTCCCTATCTAGGCACTAGCATGGATTAGGCAGAAGCACAAGAATATTCCTAAGTCATTCTACACTATATTATCAAAGTCATACTTAGATTAGTGCAATTATACTAGCAATCATGGCGAGAATACTTTATATCTAAACATAAGAGAATATTGCTAAGGAAGATCAAGAACAAAACAAGACTTCTGTAGCAATAATATGTTCCTACTATCCCTGCACTCGAGGAGTGGACTACAAATGACTCAACGGGAATGTCACATCCGCGATCTACCACATGTCCCGGAATACAGGGTGCATTCGCAGACAAACAACATCTAAGCACCATGCTTACATGCCGCCGGTCACTCACCCATGATATCAAAGAGTGAGCGCTATACGATCTTATGTATAAATATAAAGACATCCTAACTAAGCTAAGTATATAATTTAGGCAAATAATGAATGGCACTATTGAGAACATAATTAATATAAAGCAATGTCTAATCAAATGTATCTAGCAAAGTAAATACAGAAAGATACAAGAGAGAGCTTATAGGGGCTCCGATGAAGCCTCGCTCCCGACACGATTAGGAATCCAAGCGGAGCTTGCCTTCTTTTACTTCTAAACCTATGTAGCTATGCTCTAAATGGTGGAGCTCTAATGAACTAGGGTTTTTGGCTCTGAGAACTTGATCAAATAACTTCTAATGAATTGGACTTATGAAACCCTAGGGTCTGGGGCTGCTTATATAGGCCGGAGGGATGAACCTCAGCCCTCGGATCAAGCCGACCTTGAGCAACGGACTAGATGCATCCTTAAAGGCAGTGGAGAACTGATGTTATAGCGGAGAGGCTGGCCAGGTGGGCCCAGTTCGGCACATTATACCCGCCACCTTTAGTCCAAAGAAGGGTGAATAATCACATTTTACACACATATGCATTTACTACTGACATATTTCCACATGTATTGGAGATTTAGAGTTTTGCAGGAACCATGCATGAAAAACGTGTGAAGTATGTTCAGAATGGGCTTTCCGACGAAGCATAAAGACAACATATTGAAGGAAGGCCATATCTATAATGCCAACTGGGCCAAACACCGACGCACCTATGGCCCAGAGCACTCCAGGAACACATAGGAGAAAGACTGGGCTGAGCAAGCCCAACCAGGGGGCGGCCGCACCGCCCCCAGGCCCGCTCATGCCCAGCTTCCTCAGGCGGTTCACTCAATGCAAAGGGAGGACGGTGCGGTGGGGATCCAGGGAATATTCCCCCCAAACCGACCTTACTCACCTATATAAGCAAGGGAGAGGGTCACTCACACATATCAAACCATTTGAGCAACACTTGAGCACACCCACCTTCTCTATTTTACTTTTGTTAGTAGTATAGTAGTAGAGGAGCTAGGTGAGCTTCCTTGGAGGGCTTGGCTCCTTGGAGAAGACTTTGGGGTATGAATAAGAAAGATTTGTTCTCCAAGTCCTTGTCCCTATTTGATCCATATAGTGTTACATTTGAACCAGGGTATAGTTCTTATTTCGATATCGTGGTATATGAACTAGTCTATAGTTTCTATGTCATGTCATCCTCTTATGAACTAGAGTATAGTTCTTATGTTGGTAATATGAAGTATGAACTAGTATATAGTTTAGTATGACATATTGTTACCATATAGAACCTTATGCTTAAACGCTCATACCATTTACATGATTAGAAATAGAATTATGCTGAGGTGGTGGTTCACCATGCCTTCGGGTATGCCCAGGCTCATTACCTGTCAATCCATAGGGATGGGCCCCCGGGAGGGTCTGGTTAGGTTCTTCATACGCAAGCATGGTGCTTGGGTATACGGGACCTGGGTGATTACATGTCCTAGTCCCCAGTTGAGGGGATGGCGGCAGGTGGTGACAGCCCTGTCCGTCCTTAGCATTCTCCCGCGTTCGGCTAGGGTGTAGAGGTCTTTTAATTGCCATTTGAGGTTGTTTGCAGACCAGTACTCGGTGGTCTTCCGATCCATCTTAACATAGATCTAAATCTGTATCATGTATTTGTATGATTATACCGTTCTGTGTATCACTATATGAAGACCATGCCTGCTCCATTAGAATATTATTTTATTCTTTATTCAATTCATTCTTTTAGTATTTTCTTAGTCCTTAGTTCACTTGCTTGCTCTTATGAATGGATCACACTATCTACGAAAACCATTTCTATTGCCTGTTATAACAATTGGTGCATTGCTATCATCATGTTACTTTCACTATATCCATACTAGAATCAATTACATTGCCTTCCTTAGAAAACCTACAAATAACGATACTCGGCTTATCCTCCGGGTGAAATGCTACAACGATATTTCCGTGCGCTTGCGGATTTATCCATATATGCAATGATCTATCGTTGCGGTATAGACTTGGTGCTGTTGCTGAGATCATTCTTAGTGACATACTAAGGAATACCAATATAGGTGTTTCTAGTATCATCACTATGCATGGGGATATAAACCCCGTTCTTAGTTATGATGCTAAGAAATGCCAATAAGTATTTCTGGCGCTGTTGCTGGGGATGGACCTAACGCCCTCCGTACTTTGGTGACTGCGCTAAGAAATGCCAACAAGCATTTCTGGCGCCGTTGCCGGGGAAGGTAGATTATAAAAGATTCTAGTTGGATATATTCATTGTGATATGCATGCGCAATAACCATTTGTTATGCAGGCTAACTCTGCCTGTTGTCTTCCTGTTGTGGATGAAACAGGGATAGTGTATGCTTGGTTTCGACCTGCCGAAAACCTACATCAACAATTCGGAGGCACTCCTAAGGAGGAACCGGTCTCGTACCGTTTCTTCCTATGCTATTCCATCGTCAGACGAACCAGCTGGTCCCGCACCGACCATAACCAACGCTATGGCCAAGACACTCCGTGAGTTCTCAGTGCCTGCTGTCACCAACGTGGCCACTGGGCCCGTCATGGACACTGCAGGAAAGAACTTCGAACTCCATACCGGCCTTATCACTATGGTGCAGGCAAGCCCGTTCTGTGGCTTGCCATGTGAGGATGCGAATGCTCACCTGTAACATTTCCTAGAGTTGTGTGACACTGTCGTCATCAAGGACATCGCTCCTGATGTCATCGGGCTCCACCTTTTCCCTTTTTCCCTTGTGGGGAAGGTGAAAAGATGGTTCTACCAGGACCAGGAAGCTGTTAATACCTGGAGTAAATGCTCCACAGCATTCCTCGCTAAGTTCTTCCCTATGAGCAAAACCAACGCTCTGAGAGGAAGAATTGCCAACTTCCAGCAAGAATCCACGGAGACGATCCCTGAAGCATGGGAAAGGCTATAGGAATACATCCTGGCCTATCCCCACCACGAAATGGAAGATTGGCTGGTGCTCCATAACTTTTACAATGGGCTCATGCCCATGTCAAAATGGCACCTTGATGCTGCCGCTGGAGGGGCATTTCTGTCTCTCACTACCACTAGGGCTACGGCCCTGATCGAGAAAATGGTCACCCACCAAGGGTGGAGTGAGGAGAGGGCCCCACCACCACCAGCAAGAGCACAAAAAGACATGCATACCGTGAAGCAGACGGATATGCTTGCCGCAAAAATAGACCTCCTCATGAAGTGCCTCGAGGAGCGCACTCAAGAAAATCAAACAAATATGGTGAATGCCCTGGACTCACACATGACGTGTGAAGTCTGTGGCGATGTTGAACACTCGGGGAATGACTTCCCCAAAACCCGCGAAGAAGCTGCATATGTCAACAACGGGTTCCGACAAGGAGGTAATCATAATAATAATGGATGGAATAATCAGTCTCGTCCACCATTCCAAGGTAATTAGAACTCAAATCCCAATTTCAATTCGAATCAACCTTCACTTAAGGACTTAGTTCTAGGACAAGTTAAAATAAATGAAAATCTCACTAAAAAGCTTATGTCCAACGATAAAATCCTTGAAAATATAAATTCTAAAATTGAAACTCTATCTTCTTCTGTTCAAAATCAAATGAGCTTTAATAAAATGATAGAAACTCAACTAGCTCAGATTGCGGCCGCTATTCCGGTTGAGAATTCGGGAAAACTCCCGGGGCAACCCGAGAATTCCCGAACTAACAATTATGCAGGGCAATAAAAGGAGAGAAGTCCCGCTGCACGGACTATAAAAAGTGAGCCCTCGCTGAAGGTAATCGGTTGTTATTGTATTTAAAAAAACTCTTGAAAAATCCAACAAAATCCAGTTTCTAGTAAAGAATAATTTGTAGTTTTCAAAAATCATTTTTTCAGAATTTTTGGAAATAAGTGTTTGCGTCAATAAATATTTGAAAATTCAAAAATGAGGTGACTGTTGGGGGTTTGAACTAAACCCCAACGGTCACGAGCTGGAGAAGACCGTTGGCAGCAACCTGCCAAAACAGAGACAGAGCGGGCCGACTGAGGGGTCGGCCGCACCCATGGGTCGGCCGCACCGCCTCTGGCGCCAGGCGCGTCCAACCGCCTCTGGCCGGCTCCTAGCCGTTGCATCTCCCTCTCCATGTTGGTGCTTAGCACTATAAATACCAGAGGCAGGGTGGAATCTTCATTCATCCTCATTGCAAACCCTTCCACTCTCCTCATTTGCATCTCCAAGCTCTACCACCTCTCTCTCTTGTATTTTTCAACATCCACCAGCAAGAAACCTCCTCCACAAGCACCTACTCAAGCTAGCCAAACAAATTCTTGGGTGCAAACAAGTTGCTCCCAATTTTTCCCGCACCCGGGAATCGATCAGTGTGCGTTAGTTGCCACCATGGGCAAGTTCGGGCGAAAGCTTTCCGGTGCGTTCAAGAAGCTCAGAGGATCCTCCTCAAGTCGATCCCGTGGGAGTTCTAGCACACGCTACACCGAGCCTGAAGAAAGCCCAATGCGTGAAGAAGAAATCATCCCAAGCGACGAGGAAGAACAAGCAGGGGAAGAGGAGCAAGCAGCCCCGGTAGAAGAAGAAGGACACCAATTCGGCTTAGGTGAGCGAGCAAGAAATTCAAGGCTACAACATCCTCAAGGACCGACTATTCGTCCACATGCCGCTCCTCGATGATGATCTTCTCGCCAAAATTGGTATGGACTCTGAATTCCTTACCATTTGGAAAGCAGTAGGATGGGAAAATATTAATTGTGTTTCTGAAAATGGCTCTCGATCCCTCACCATTCAATTTTTTTGCACCATGCATGAAACTGGAAATGGTATCACCTTTCGCTTATTTGAAACCAACTATAACATTACATGGAAAGAATTTAGTGTGTACCTGGGCTTCAACAGAAAATGTCCCCTAGACTTAGATCATGCTCTAAAAGGTTTTAATCGTCACAAGTTTTGGGAAGATATCTCTGGGCAAGCCGTGACTGGAAAATTTTCTCCTAGTAATGCTCAAATTCATCATCCAACTCTTAGATTCATGCATCGCTGGATTTCGATGACCCTCTTTCCTAGTCAAGATATAAGAATAGTAAGAAATGATGAATTAAAACTGCTCTATGCTATCAGAAAGAAAATAAAAGTGGCTCCTGTCAAAGAAATTTTTTGTCATTGGTTAGACACTTTCAAGTTCTCCACATCAATTTCCTTAACTTCCCTTGTGACACGTATTGCTAATGCTGTTGGTGTGTTGGATGGACAAAATATTGACTATATACAAATCCCGTGCACCATCATCGATGAGCATTACTTGATACAAGGGCATCATCTTAAGAAAAATGATGCTGGAGATCTTGTGTTCTTTTTCCCTGGGTATACAAATGAAATCCGGTACCTAACCCGGATCTTCATTTGTATAGCTGCCAGGAGCTAACCTTTGATCTTGAGTTACCAGATAGTGCTCGCAGGAGCAGTATTTCTGGCAGGTTGACACGAAGTAGGACTAGGAGAGGGGAAGGATCAAGTTCTCAGGCACCGCCACAACCATTTCCTCATGTGCCTATGCAGCCTATGTTCCAGGGAGGGTATGGATCCAGCTCCGAGTATCAACCCGGGTGGGATCAACCCTTACCTACTCATGGCACTGAAGGAGAAGCATGGGCCGAGGCAGATTCAGCCGCTTGGCAGCGCGAGACTCGGTGGAGGGATGCATCATTCGGATCCGAAGGAATGCCGCCTTCTACCTCACGTCCATCCACGTCAAGCCACCCCGACTATGAGCGACTCTATGCCCAAGTGGGAGGATTGGAGATCCGCACGGGAGAAATTCAAAACACACTGAACGCCCATGTGCAGACCACTAATGAACGACATCAACAATACTTGGCGTGGCAACAGCAACAGCAGCTAAGGCAACAGCTGTACCAAGAATGGCGGCAGCAGCAGTGGGCCAACATGAACACCCAACTGCAACGCCAACATGAACAGAACATAGGCTTCTAGCGGTTTCAGGGCTATAACCCTGACCAATAGAGCCAAAAGCTAGTTTGGGGGTGGACCCCCACACCCGAGGTGACTTGTATCTGCATTGCATATTTATTTTATGCATCTTTATTTTTTAGCATATCTATTTTTCCCGTGCATCTAAAAAAATATATATAAAAAAAATATTCCACTCTGATATGTGTTAGGAATGTTTTATTCATCCATTGTTGAAATGATGAATAGTTGCTCTGTCTTATGTTTCAATTGTGCCTAGTCTATAACTTAGTTTTCACTAAGATTTGAGTTTATTGGCTAAAACATCTCATCCTGAAAACTTGAGACTTGTGGGTAGCACATGCTTAATCTAGTCTAAGTTGTTGCCAAGTTTTGATATGATGTAAACAGAATTTGCTATGACTTTGTTCTAAGAGCAACTTGAAATCCGGAGATTTCATTTTCAAAATTTCAAGAAACTCAAAAGTTCCTCAATGATGATTATATCCTACCAAAGCCATATGATGTTATACTATACAAACCATACACTCATATGCTACTTGCTATCATATTGAGCTTTGTCAAATTTTGAGACCTAAGTGTAGATTCTTTTCATGCACTCAAGATCAAGATTCACGTACACCCAGAAATAAAACGCTGACTCTTACACTAAGAGTTACGCAAAACATGCCATTCATCCACCAAATAATCACTCCATTCTTAAGCTATGTTATTCCTCTCTCAAAATTCCCAAAAGAGATAGGGGCTAAAAAAAAGTAAAGAAGAATTCCATGCTTAAAAAAGCATGAGAGAAAAAATGAATGAGAGAGTAAAAAATGGACAAGTGTCCAAATGAAAACAATAGGTACTTAGATGCCCGCCTCTCTCTAAAAAATGATGAACAATGAAAAGAGATAGCCCATGTTCTTAAAAGCTTCAAGGGAATAGAGAAAGACATGCAAAGGAGTATTAGGCTTAGATTCTATACCACACACGTGCACATCTTGATCTAAGTGTATGACTAGTCTCTCCTAGGGTTTAATTATGTGATACAAGTATGCCTCTTTCCATTCCTACCTAAAACCCCAAATAAGCCTTTAGTGGTAGATTGAAAAGAAAGGCAAATCAAAAGACTCTAGGTGAGGAGCATACACATCCATTTACTAGAGTGACAGAGAGAATCATTAGAGGAACTTAAAAGTTATTTTGCAAAACTTTCAAAAACCTCCAGAATAGAAAGTCAATCAAAGAACAAAGGATAAGCAGCTCTGTAAACATCATTCTAACTTTGCAACCACTCAAGACTTGGAGAAGGGCTAATATGCTCCACAGGTAACAAGGTAGAAAGGATGGATGAGATGCCAACTTATTCAAATCAAATTTGAAAACCTTGTTATAAATAGGGTACCTTTGAAATGTAATCAGCATAGAAGAAACTCCTGATCAACAACCAAGTCCTAGCTTTTGCTTGAGGACGAGCAAAGGGTAAGCTTGGGGGATTTTGTTGGCGATGCTTATCGACACATTATACCCACCAACTTTAGTCCAAAGAAGGGTGAATAATCACATTTTACACACATATGCATTTACTACTGACATATTTCCACATGTATTGGAGATTTAGAGTTTTGCAGGAACCATGCACGAAAAACGTGTGAAGTATGTTCAGAATGTGCTTTTCGACGAAGCATAAAGACAACATATTGAAGGAAGGCCATATCTATAATGTCAACTGGGCTAAACACCGATGCACCTACGGCCCAGAGCACTCCAGGAACACACAGGAGAAAGACTGGGCCGAGCAATCCCAACCAGGGGGCGGCCGCACCAGGGGGTCGGCCGCACTGCCCCTAGGCCCGCTCGTGCCCAGCTTCCTCAGGCGGTTCACTCAATGCAAAGGGAGGACGGTGCGGTGGGGATCCAGGGGAATATTCCCCTCCAAACCGACCTTACTCACCTATATAAGCAAGGGAGAGGCTCACTCACACATATCAAACCATTTGAGCAACACTTGAGCACACCTACCTTCTCTATTTTACTTTTGTTAGTAGTATAGTAGTAGAGGAGCTTGGTGAGCTACCTTGGAGGGCTCGGCTCCTTGGTGAAGACTTTGGGGTATGAATAAGAAAGATTTGTTCTCCAAGTCCTTGTCCCTATTTGATCCATATAGTGTTACATTTGAACCAGGGTATAGTTCTTATTTCGATATCATGATATATGAACTAGTCTATAGTTTCTATGTCATGTCATCCTCTTATGAACTAGAGTATAGTTCTTATGCTGGTAATATGAAGTATGAAATAGTATATAGTTTATATGACATATTGTTACCATATAGAACATTATGCTTAAACGCTCATACCATTTACATGATTAGAAATAGAATTATGCTGAGGTGGTGGTTCATCATGCCTTCGGGTATGCCCAGGCTCGTTACCTGTCAATCCGTAGGGTCAGGGCCCCGGGAGGGTCTGGGTAGGTTCTATATACGCAAGCATGGTGCATGGGTATACGGGATCGGGTGATTACATGTCCTAGTCCCCGTTGAGGGATGGCGGCAGGTGGTGACAGCCCTGTCCGTCCTTAGCATTCCCCCACGTTCGGCTAGGGTGTAGAGGTCTTTTAATTGCCATTTGAGGTTGCTGGCAGACCAGTACTCGGTGGTCTTCGGATCCATCTTAACATAGATCTAAATCTGTATCATGTATTTGTATGATTATACCGTTCTATGTATCACTATATGAAGACCATGCCTGCTCCATTATAATATTATTTTATTCTTTATTCAATTCATTCTTTTAGTATTTTCTTAGTCCTTAGTTCACTTGCTTGCTCTTATGAATGGATCACACTATCTATGAAAACCATTTCTATTGCCTGTTATAACAATTGGTGCATTGTTGTCATCATGTTACTTTGACTATATCCATACTAGAATCAATTACATTTCCTTCCTTAGCGAACCTACAAATAACGATACTCGGCTTAACCTCCGGGTGAAATGCTACAACAATATTTCCATGCATTTGCGGATTTATCCATATATGCATTGATCTATCGTTGCGGTATAGACTTAGTGCTGTTGCTGAGATCATTCTTACTGACATACTAAGGAATACTGATATAGGTGTTTCTAGTATCATCACTATGCATGGGGGTAAAAATCCCGTTCTTAGTTATGATGCTAAGAAGTGCCAACAAGCATTTCTGGTGCCATTGCCGGGGATGGACCTAACCCCTCCGTACTTTGGTGACTGCGCTAAGAAGTGCCAACATTCGGCCGAACCCCCCTCGCTGCCAACTGGGTCCCGCTTTCGCAAGTGATTCTCTTTTGTTCTCTAGAATGTTCTTGACGCAGAGCCCACGCGGAATTCAATATATTTGTATGGCATGTGGGTCCTCCTTTGGTTCTTTTCCTATTTGATCCCTGCAAATCACAGATTCATCAAAACTTGTGGAATTCTGTCAGTTTGAACCCTATTCTGTGTTGGTGATTGCCTTTGTACCCTTTTTCATGTTTAGTTGATGGATAAAATCATACAATAATTACTGTCAACACTACACGGTAAGACTGACCTCAATTTTTTGCATGACTTCTGTTTCTATGCATAGCTTAATGCTCTTGTACACTCAGATAGTACAGATTTTATGCATTGCTGTCATCACACCTGACACTATAATGTATTTGCACGCAGAGTGAAGCTTGCACAAATGGAAAGTGGGCATTCCAGCTGCGTGTAGCAAGGGTGTACACTAGGGCAATGTTGGACTGCTTCGAGGAAACAATGAAGGAGGTGACGGCATTCCATATAACTGAAGATCCAGATAGAGGTAGGCATTGCTGGCTTGTGCAGCACACTAAGACCTCCAAGAAGATCGTCTGGGGCCAACATCAGTTTCAGGTAATGGTGGACATAGGAAATGACAAGTTCACATGCGAGTGCAAACGCTTTGAACACACAGGTCTGATATTGTCCTCCTATGCATTTGATTAGTGCTTTGTATACGGTAGCAAGTTGCTTGTTTGTGTGGTAATTTGACAGCCTCTTGATATTTTTCCCCCAAGGTATGTTTTGTGTGCACTTGCTGCGTGCGTTCATGCATGTTCAGCTAGAAAAAATACCATGCAAGTATATTTTGAAGCACTTGAACCACAATGCACGCCATGTCCTACCGTTCGACCAGGCTGACGGTAGGCTCAAAGGGATTGATGGGCAGACACAGGCCCTGTGACAGAGGTTGCTAATAACCAAGGCAATCAAGCTTGTCAGCCATGCTTGCATGTCGAAGCCTGGCTATGATAGGGCCATGGAGGGATTGGAAGAGCTGCTAGGCCTAATTGCTGAGTTGGAGCCTGACATTGTTGCTGAGGACATTGACCTGCCTAATCTGGAAGTGAGGATCTCAGTCCCTCCATCTTTAGAATGTGCATCAAAATAGCTCAGCTACCAATTTCTATGCAATTGACTATGATTATTTATGCATTTACAGAACTGTAACGATGATGCTGACCCAACTGTTGCAGAACCAGCTCGGGCTACTATGGTACATTCTCATTTGTAGTGGGCGTACTCTAGACATGTTGGCCTTCTCTGCTAATGAAAAGTTTTTGCTAACAGGACTCGTCATGTGAGCGGTGGCATGGGGATGATATGGACACAGAAGGACAAGAAATGAACAATGTCGCTAGGATACTTCGGAAGAGGTCAGAGAAAATTCATACATTGAGACCAATCTTTTTCAATGGTACGATAACAATTGCTTAATTTCTATGCAGGTGGCACACAGGCCAATACAGAGGTCAGATCATCCTATGTTGCTGGGTGGGTCCAATGAAGGGCATCAAGAGGATAGACGTGTATCAAAGGTATGGTTTCTATGCATTGACCTATCTGATGTATTTTAATGGGTTGTATGCATTCATGGTGTACATGTAATTGTTGGTATCATTGGCAGGTAGGGGAATGGGTACACGTACTTGTAAACTTTTGGGGTTTAGTTTTTATGCAAGTCTGTGCCTCACATTGTTCTTATATATTTAACCGAACTCGCAGGCCATGGTGCAAGTTGGTTTTGGAATCAGTCTTGTCCAGCCCCACAAGGCAAAAGCCCAAAGGTCAGACAAAGGAGGTCGCTAAGCAAGCAGGCCTGAAGTTGGGGGCAAAGGGAGTCAAGAAGAAAAACAAGAAAATGTAAGATTTGCCGCATTGCCGATGGCCACAATGCCTCCACTTGTTTGCATGTAGCAGCAAACCGTGAAAGTCTAGCCAAACTCGCCGGAAAGAAGAGGGGACGACCACCCGGCTCAAAAAACCGCACCACCAAGTTTGATGAAGCAAGGAAGGAGAAGGAAGACATTAAGAGATAGTGCAAGGTTGTGTCGGATGATGAAGACGGTGATGACAGTATTGCCATAGCCATGGAGAGCAGCCCACAACCAGCAGACCCTTCCCCTTGCCCCCGGAAGAGAGGGAGGCCTCCAAGGTCAAGGAACAAGTCTTCGAAAGCACCTATGTTACCCTGAGCATGACCAGGAAAGAGGACCGCAAGGGTATGAAGCAACATTGAGCCTTGTGGGCTTGTGGAGTGTCATTGATGCATGGGATGTATTACTTTAGTTGAAATTTGGGTAGTACTAAGACTGTATGCTAAGCACCTTGGGTTTCTATGCATTACTGGTTGGATGGATTTAAACCGGCATGCATTTATTTGTTGTGTACTTTGATGCAACTGATTGCACATGCAGCAACGAAGTATGGTGATGTTGTTGGAAATTTGCTTGTCTGCCTTGCTTAAAATATATTATGCATTGTGCCTGTCGTTATTATGCACCACTACTTATTATGTGGATGCCCCATGTGGTAGCCTAATAGACTTTTCTGGCTCTAGTTGGATTTTGCTGTTTTGAGTACCATAGTTCTGGGAGCCTATGTTTTGATAGATGATGCATCCACATCAAACTGCAATCCGCTGATCGTATACAATGCTGGAAGGTTTTCTATGCAAAATGCAGCATCATGTTGTATCTTGGCAAGGCCAATACAAAAAGGTTTATATGCAGCATGGTAGTGGTTTCAAGTGATCTAGTTAATTGCCACTTGTCCATTTTGATGGATTATTTGTAGTGATCTTCCAACATGGTCAAAAAGAAAGTGGAAGTCATGATGTTTCATAAGGTATGCATAAAAGTGTGTTAAATTTTGCATAAAAATCTGTTGTAGCTGTGCGTGTAAATTGCTCATAGAGGTGGCAGCATACATCACACACAGTGCATAGATATATTTTCAAATATTGCATGATCCAATAATCCGTGGAAACAACTAAACATATCAACCTAATTGTGGGACAACTGATATTGGGGGCAGTTATAGCACCACCAAAAGAGACCAAAAGGCAGAATGTACAAGGTTTTGTATACTCCTGGCTGGAGGTCAAATGTTAACACCGAATGAGCCATAATTAGGGGTCCTCTAGCTCCTACACTGTGTGGCACAGAAACAACAGTTGTTGTTACATCCAGCTATGGGTCCTCTGAGTCGAACAAACAACAGACATAGTTACACCAACCTACAAAATAAGTCCTAGTTATGCTACACAAATCGAGGGGGTGGGCGCAGCCTCTCAATTTCTCGTGGGAGTTCCTTCTTTCCATTGGCCTCATGGAAGATTACGTGTTGGAGAACATCAGCCCTAAGCTGCCTTGATGATACCTGCAGTGCAGTGCACATGAATGGGTTGTACAATGCATAAATCATTATTTATACAGTTTTAGTCAAACTGTTCTAACAATATATAAATGTGTGGACAAAATGCATAGACAACTGCCTAAGACTGCATATAATTGTATTCCAATGAGTTCTTAAGATGCGTACCCCATATGCCCAGTGAACACTGCCTCTGTTGCAGTCATAGAACTCCATCAAGCACATAGCGTAGGCCCCACAGTCATTAGATCCTGGCTGCATAGTAGGGCAATCGGGTAGGAGTTCGCATGCATAATTGCCAAACTTTGGGATTTTCGATCGAGGCCTCATAGCTTGAATTGCATTAGAGAGCCTACGCATCATTATGAGGTACCACTTGTTTTTTACGTTTCCATACTGCACCAATTGCTTGTGTGTCATCTTCTAACTGTCAGCCCCAATCAAGTGCCAAGGGTTGGGGTCAAGTATGTCAACACGTTTTTTCACAAAATTTATAACGTAGACTGAGTAGTGTTCCCGCCTGAGGATAGGGATGACAATCTGAAAAGGCCCAACAGCACACGTAACTTAATACTACAACAAAAATGCATAGAAACCTTCACACAGTATGCAGATACATACAACTAAGTGGACCTCAAGTGGCTACACAATGCAAAGATAGGTGACCAAAAACTCTACAACCAATAGTATAGAAACATGTGAACATCAGGCCGATGCAGTAAAAAATTATTCAAAGCTCCATTGAGCAAGCAAAACACACAAAAAAGACTGCATTGCGTACTGTACATGTAAAGGATGGATGCTTTTGTACTGACCTCATCAACATTTTGAAGCAGGCCTTCATCAGGCAATGCATTGTCAATGGCCACTTGAAGCAATTAGCATTGTATTGAACCACTTGTCCTCCATAGGCATTGCCTTCCTGGTACATGGCCATTTGCACATGACATATGAAGCTTACAGACAGTGCATAGAAAATAACAACATAGCAGCTCTGGATGCAAAGAAAGCCATCGGCATATGACTTATGAAGCTCAGTGACAATGCATAGAAAATAACAACAAAGCAAGTAAAAAGGATTTGAACCCCACCATCACATCTATGTTGAAATAGACACATTGGTATGGGAATCTATGTGGCTGCTTGAATTCATCATTCCTCAGACAGCACACATAGTATTGCACAAAACTGTCATCCATGTATTTGTTTAGAGCAAAGGAGTTAGCAATTTCTCCTGCCTTGCTACTATGTGAACCGTACTCATAAATGATAGCACTGCATAAATTGTAGATGGGTGCAATTAGTACATATAAGCAAATAGAAGCACAATGCATATAAATACATCACAGTAGAAAAAATAAGTAGACCATGCATAGAAGCATTTATACATAGGTGCAGAAATCTACGGACCATAGAACACTAAGAGGTAAAACACCTGCATTTAATCCTTCAGGCCAATGTATAAAACAGTGTACACATGTGGTTGAGAACCCCTCTGCACTCACATGATGCATATACAAACAAGTCACAGAAAGTAGGTCACATTATTCACATGTTGTCTATAAACACCTATACACTCATAAAGTAACCTGCATAGAAATCTACTATGAGGTGTGCAAATCTCTATGCTGGATAGTCCAGACACATGTAAGTATCTGCACATAAACCTTCAGACCGAGGCACAAGAACACTATTGATAGGTGTGTTTTAAAATGCGAAAATACTTTCACAAAGCATATAGGTGATTGAAAAAGAACATGTAAATGATGAAGGGGAATATCAGCGAGTCTCTTACTCCTTGAAAGGTAAGTCGGCGGTGAGGAGGTCAAGCAATGCCTCTGCATAATCGTAGCAGCTCATTGGATCATTTATTTTGTTGCGGACAGGAGTGGAATCCAAAGTTGTTTCTTTTGGAGAAGGAGTTGAATCAAAAGATGGTTCTTTGCGAGCAGGAGTGGAATCATAAACAGATTGATGGCTTCTTTGATCTTCAGTGTCTTTGCCGCTATTGGCAATGTTAAAGAAATCTTGAGTGCTTACACCGGTGTAAATACCCTGGACATTTTAATAAAAAAGCAGAAGATGTAATAATTAAGAACAAAATCCTAGACAAGGGTGCTATAAACAATGTTGGCATAGTATAGTACCCCATGTGCATATGAAAGTCATATCGGGCGCATAGGATATGATACTGTTACGATGATAATACAAGCACACATACTGAATATTAACATGTGCACCAATGCATGGATAGTTTACATGAACATATTAAAATCATCAGTTCATGTGCACAACGCTATTGATGTAGCAGGCTGAGGCCTGCATATGTGAATATTGCTTGCAAAGTCCCAATGGTAGCATAAAAATGCATTAAAAAGGGTATCTATAACATCTAAGTGCAACAGACATGAGCATATTTCAATGCATATATACTAAGTCAACAATGCATACAAGCCTTGGAATGGAGAATGTAGATGGATGTGTAATAGGAGATGGAGGGAGGATGCTGGTCTAACTTGTGCAGTGGAATTTGGATCAGGTACCGGCATAAAATCAAAATGTGGGCCACTCCGTTGAGAGAGGTCAAACATGTAGTCTAAAAGATCATCAGTATCAATATCCTGAAATAGGTTTTCAACATCCTTCATTGCTTAAAACCATATTTGGGGCTTGAGTGAACAACCCACCTCGGCCGTCCTCGTTGTGGTCCGCATTGTTTAGGTTAATCCATTGGCTAGCTGATGAACAACATAATAGACAAGGAATTACATAAATAGTTAGCACATATATGGTTAGCACACTAAGTTAGCACATACCATAAAACAGCTAGTTGCCACATTTAGTTATCACATAGTACCACGGCAGGCAAAAAGTAATTACATGGCACCATGTGTACTTAGCATACAAATGATATGAACGATGGTTTCACGTACAAAATCTGATTATTAAAGGATAAGGAAGCGGCCAAACAGGGTCACTTCCTTACAGCAAGGGGAAGCGCCCAAAACGGGGCGCTTCCTTACACCAGTTCTTGAATGGCCAGGGTGGCCGCAAATGTTGTATGAACCATAGCAAGCACGCATAGAAAAGTAAATTTGAATTAAAACGCAGTATGTTCAATGTATTCAACCCTGTTTGTGGTCCTCATTCTTATATGAGCCACCATCGGGAGGTACAGGTTCACTCTTTTCCATCTCGGATCCAATTGCGTGGCGCCTTGGGTCTCATGACCAGCTCCCATCTCATTGTCCGTTTTGGCTTCCCATGCTTCCTATTCTTCGACGAAAGTGTCAATGTAAGCATTTACTTGGGTGTCAGTTAGCTACGATTCATTAGGCAGAGATTTGCGAATCATCTGCATAGCAGCACATAGAAGTTACAGTTAATAGAAATATTAACAGATGTGCATAATATCTTTACATCCCAATAACAAAAGGATTCAAGTAATGTACCCAGCGTTCCCTCACCTTGAGTGGCTTGAGTAGTTTCCACATCCTGGGAATCGGCGTTGTCATCTCCTAGGTCCACCTGTGCATCTGCGTGAGGTACGCAGTAACATCAAATGGTTAGAGCAAATGCGACGAGAAACAACTACATATAAACACCGGATACTACATGCATATGAACCTACACTGGGACCGCATATGAAATAGATAATCATGGCTAAAATGATATCTTGAAATCACAAAGATAAAGGATCCAAGTCATATACCCTTCTGTGTTCCCTCATCTGCATTGACGTCCTTCATTTCCACGGTCTATGGATGGGGACCAGCCTCAACATGACCAGGATTTGCATCTAGTTGAGGTAGAGAAAGGATGAAGACAATATTGTAAAAAAAAATAGCTGATATGCAGCTGCAGATAACCAGCACATAAAGGATGCATAGAAACTGCATATGGACATACATAAACAGCACTCAATAATATAAACGCTCGCAATGACATATGATTCGAAGGATATACCATTCTGTGTTCCCTCGTCTGCATTGACATCATTGATTTTCATCAGTCTGTGCATCAGCACCTCCCAGCCCCTGGTCTAGGGTTGCACCTAATTCAGATAGTAAAAGGATCAAAGAAATGAGAAAAATTAGTGATGATACCATTGCATGTAACCAGTACATATCAGATGCATATAAACCTAAATAGGGCTGCATATGAACATACATAAAAACAGCGTTACATAATATAAACAGTTGCAATGCCAAAGGATTGGACAGACATACCGGTCATTCTGCCTTCACCTTCATTGACATCTGCCATATCCACAGTATCCGGCTCAGCACGGGTTTCTTCCAGGTCCACATTTGCATCTAGTTGGGTAACAAAAAGGAAAAGAGTTACGTAGAGTAACGAGAAGGGACTGCATACAAGCAGCACATAGTAACAACATTTAAACATTCATGGCCTACATATAAAGCTGCAACGATGCCTATGAGTGAATAAAGGCATAAAAATTACTGTCTTCTGAATATGAGCCTATCCATAGAGTATAGTAGCGCACAGTGTGCATAAAAACCTACTATCCACTGTAAAAGGGTCAACAGCTAGGAGAAAACAACTGCAAACACTTGGCATAGGCGCTAGTTCATTAAATACATAAAAATCTACTGTCCACTGCATATGAGCCTATGGGCCATAACAAACATGCTTATTAAAAATGTTAGCGACTAGTTTACTACATCGAGTGAGCAAATGTGTGCACAAGCATGCTTATTAAACTCAATCGTGAAAAAGGACAAGTAATGCATAAAACCTTACATAGTGTTGCATACAATTTGGACACAGCACGGGTGGGTGGCTTTTGAACTGTTTGGACCACTATGTACTGGTTTTCCACAATCTTCTGGAAAGCAGCCTGGATTGTCTGGATTGCTTATCAAGTTCGGTGTCAGAGGCAGCAATAAGGTCCTCGAAATGACGTCGCATGCTACCTCTTAACCTGGCCAACCTGGAAGCTAGTAATTTAGAGATTCGAGGCACACAAAGGGTCCCGTCGTCTGTTACACCGATATAGCATGTCTGGGATGCCAGGCGAAACTATAAGGGTAGAGCAATGAAATCAGTGGACGAATGTGAATTAGGTCAGCAAGACATGGGGTTATCAAAATAGGTAATGAAGCTTACATCTAATCTTCCATAGCCTACAATGCACTGGCCATCCATGACAACATCGGCTCTACAAAGCTTACTCACCATATCGGTGTCAAACAATGTAATACGGGGCATTGCACACCTATCCCCAGGGCCATCAGGATGGTCTAGCCAGTCCAAATAGTATACGTGCATAAAAATAGTATAATTATAGTAATAAGGCATAAAGATGTGAACATAGGTAGCTATAGGATAACACAGGAGTGCATAGAACATTGAATTACCAAGCATATAAATGAAAATATGACTCTATTTTCAGATAAATAGTGGGGTTTCAGGCTTACCAATATCATAGGGATGCATCCAGGGATAGTGTATGCAGTCTGAGGTTCATTGGCTTTCTAGTGCCCCCATTTCACCCTATGACACAGATCATCAAAAATAAGGTGACACCAATCAACATCATTGAAATTGGACATGTCCATGGTACGTTCAATTTCAGAATTCGTGATTGGGTGGCTAGCCATAGGGAAAAGAAGCCCACCATGAAGAAACAGCACTGAGTCAAGTTGTCAGTACCAGCCTCTCTTATTCTCTGCACGCAGAAGTCAACAGTTAGATCCTTGGGCCCGTTGACACCAAGTTCCCTGCGCAACGTTTGGGCTGCATTCACTTTGCCAACCCAGTCAGTATGTGTTTGGGACTGTCCGTTGGAGGCCAACCCAAGGATTCTATGCACAACTTCCTTGGTGATCTTGAGCTCTTTACCGGGGCCAACTCTAAGGATCAATGTATCAGGATCGATATGATTCATCAACCACTTAAGCAGAGATGGAGGGCCGGGACTGTCCAATTTTAGATCAAGCAAGCCCAAAAACCAATTTCCATAAACAATGACCCGCCTCTGGTCTTCAGTCAAGATTTCATCATTTCTACAAAGGTAGCAGGAGAACAATGGATGTTGATGCGTGGCGGCTGTTGGACAGGAAATACATAACAATAGGAACATAACAGCATAGAAACTAATGTACAAGAGCAGAAAATTATAATGTAATAACTGTCCATATAAAAGATCCAATTTTCGGTGCATATAAATGTGCTCAAGCTATGCATAGAAACAACATAAATACAGTATAGCATCCTCCATAAAAAAACTGCAATACAGGAATTCAGTATAGAACAACTGTGTACAAAAGAATGTGCACCAGTGCATAAAAACCCATGAGAACCTAGAAAATTTAGTTACATGGCAATCTGGCCCTATTCATGAATAAAGCAACTAGCTCAAAAGGTTGCATACAAAAAGAACATATATCCATGTAAGAAATGGTTTTAAGTTACTTCAACAAAAAGGGTTCTGACAGTGCGTGTTGACGATGGTTATTGTATAATTTTATCCGTCAACTAAACATGAAAAGGGTACAAAGGCAATCACCAAACATAGAATAGGGTTTAAACTGATAGAATTCCACAAGTTTTGGTGAATCTATGTTTTGTAGGCACTAAACAGGAAAAGAACCAAAGGAGAACCCACATGCCATACCAATATATCAAATTCCGTGTGGGCTCCACGTCAAGAACATTCTAAAGAACACCAGAGACTCACCTGCGAAAGCGGGGCCCATTTGGCAGCGAGAGAGGTTCGGCTGAACCCACCCCTAGTTCGGTCGAACCAGGGCCCACTCGTCAGCCTCCGTCCTTTTTCGTTGTACCTCCACCACCTTTGAGGATGCATCTGGTCCATTGCTCAAGGTCGGTTTGATCCGAGGGCTGATATTCATCGCTCTGGCCTATATAAGCAGCCCCAGACCCCAGGGTTTCATAAGTCCAATTCATAGTTAGTCATTTGATCAAGTTCTCAGAGCCAGAAACCCTATATCATTAGAGCTCCACCATCAAGAGCATAGCTACATAGGTTTAGAAGTAGAAGGAGGCAAGCTTCGCTTGGATTCCGGATCGTGTCAGGAGCGTGGCTTCATCAGAGCCCTTGTAAGCTCTCTCTTGTATCTCTCATGTAATTATTTTGCTTGATACATTGACATTGCTCTATATTGATTATGTTATCAATTATGCTATTCATTGTTTGCCTAGATTATATACTTAGCATAGTTAGGATGTCTTTATATTTATACATAAGATCGTATAGCGCTCACTCTTTGATGTCATGGGTGAGTGACCGATGGCATGTAAGCATGGTGCTTAGATGTTATTTGCCTGCGAATGCACCCAATATTCCAGGTCATGTGGTAGATCACGGATGTGATACTCCCGTTAAGTCCTTTGTAGTCCACTCCTCGAATGTAGGGATAGTAGGAATGTATTATTACTATAGAAGTCTTGTTCTATTCTTGATCTTCTTTAGTAATATTCTCTTATGTCTAGATATGAAGTATTCTCGCCATGATTGCTAGTATAATTGCACTAATCTAAGCATGACTTTGATAATATAGTTTAGAATGACTTAGGAGTATTCGTGTGCTTCTGCCTAATCCATGTTAGTGCCTAGATAGGGAGTGCTCTAAGTGAACTACAGTATTTCATATATGAATTGATCAATTACCTTTATCATTTATTATTATTTATCCTGTGACTTAACCCTGTTATGAGTAAATTGAGCATACATGGTTATCTCTCCATTGCGTATGCATATGAGATCTTTCTATTCTCTAATCAAGGCCAGTCCCTTCCTAATGGTAAAATATAAATCGACAACCCCGGAATACTCTAGGGTAAAATGCTACAATGGTATATTATCTGTGCGCTTGCGGATACCTAAGTAATCATATTGATATATTATTTCAATCACTTGCTGTGTAGAATTCCATGAGATCTTTTAGATTCATACTAAGGATGACAGTCTAGTTATTCTAAGAGATAAAGGTTAAGAGTTCAAGTGACTTGTCAGCTCACCCAAGTGTCAAGTTAATTCTTGCCAACAAGCATTTTTGGTGCCGTTGCCGAGGATGGAGTCTAACTCTATTCTTAGTAGCGACGTTAAGAAGTGCTAACAGTGCGTAGAAACCAATTTTTAGAATTAACAATTTCAATTAACAGTGCATCCAAATAGTAAAGCTTCTAAGAATGCATAGAAACCTATCTTACCATGAACCTGTATGAGAACATTGCATAAAAGGCCAACAAATATCCATGATGCAAATGATTGTAAGCTTACTTTGCTTGAAGGCTCTGAAGGGCCTGCCACCGATGCAGGTGCTGCAGTTCATTTTGACTGCCTTGCCGGCTTCGAAGGTTCACTGTCTACCTGATAATATGTAAAAGGAGAACGTCATTTCAGCATAGAACAAACAATTGACATATGCATACTAACTTCACGAGCAGCGCATACAAACACATGACACACATTTGACAAAAATGCTTGGAAATACAAACTAATTGTCCACCATTGGCAAACTTACTGCTTCAGTTGACTTCCTCTTTTTGGACCTAGTTGTCGACGGCACCTGCGGGGCCTGCATTGAAAGATACTAGCCATCACCTTACATTTGCAAACGGACAAAGACAGCGTTTTATGCAATAAGTAGTCTGTTTATATCACCAAAATGTAACTGAATGCTTCTTGGGCAGTATTTGCAGGCCGTGCACGCTGTGCCTTGTTGGTGGTAGCACGAGCAACGGAGCGAGTTAGTCGTACACTGATAGGAGGAGACGGCAGGGAGGGGGATGAGGGATTGAAGGGTCCATGAAGTCGTCATCATCGTCCGGACTTGAGTCGCTCGGTGTAGCTGGCTCCTTCGAGTGCTGTGCGGCCCACTTCGTCCGATGGCGCTTCGGCGGGAAATCCACACGGCGTCCTCCAGGGCCACCGGCAGGTTCGGGAGGGGGCGGACTGGTGAACGCATGAAGCGCCACCCGGTCCGCCGTTGACGCCAGGTTTCGTGGAGCCTCCACCAGGGCCGGCGGTGCCTCCACCAGGGACGCCGTTGCCACCGCCGCTGTCATTGCCAGATGCGCCGTGGCCGAGACCGCCGCCCAGAGCGCAACCGGCGGGTTCGGGAGGGGCGGACTGGTGAACGCTGGAAGCACCACCAGGTCCGCCGTTGCCACCAGGGCCAGTGGAGCCTCCACCAGGCCCGCCATTACCACCACCCTTGCCATCACCAGAAGTGCCGCCGCCGAGACTGCTACCCGTAGCGCCACCAGAACCAGTGGAGCCTCCACCAGGGCTGCCAGGACCGCCGCCTGGAAAACAACCTGGGTCGATGGAGCCGCCACCAGGCCCACCGTCGCCCCGCGTCACACTCCATGCCGGACCCGTGCTGCACACCCATGGCGACTTAGGCTACACCGAAAGACGGAAAAAATGCAAAAAAGGGAGCTTTTTTTGGGGGCTTCTCAATCCAAGACACGACCGTGTGGGGAGGAGACTGCTACTCACCTTAAACCGCCAGAGCACACCGTCGCTGGAGCAAACATCACTGGAGATGGGGTTTTGACACCCACGTGGCCCGGAGGGAAACGGCAGGATGTGGGAGCGGGCGGTTTTTTTAATTACAAATGAGTGGGCCGCGTCCGACGATGACGTGTCGATTCGGGACACGTGATGGGCCCTCAAACCTACCTTCCCTCTAGGGGGATATATATGTATAGTGGGAAGAGTGCATAGAACCCAAGCTAACCCTCCCCGTTAGGGCCATCGGGACACATGACGGGCCCCCCAAACCAACCTTCCTTCTGGGGATGTATATGTATGGTGGGAAGAGTGCATAGAACCCAATCTAACCCTCCCCGTCAAGGCCGCGTCCGGTGACGACACGTCGCTTCGGGACATGTGACGGGCCCTCCAAACCAACCTTCCCTCTGGGGGATGTATATGTATGGTGGGGAGAGCACATAGAACCCAAGCTAACCCTCCCCGTTAGGATTGCGTCCGGCGACGACGTGTCGCTTCAGGACTCATGACGGCCCCCCAAACCAACCTTCCCTCTAGAGGGATGTATATGTATGGTGGGAAGAGTGCATAGAACCCAAGCTAACCCTTCGCGTCCGGCGACGACGCGTTGCTTCGGGACTCGTGACGGCCCCCCAATCCAACCTTCCCTTTGGTGGTGTATATGTATGATAGGAAGAGTGCATAGAACCCAAGCTAACCCTCCCTATCAGGGCCGCGTCCGGTGACGATGCATCGCTTCGGGGCACGTGACGGGCCCCCAAACCAACCTTTCCTCTGGGGAGATGTATATGTATGGTGGGCAGAGTGCATAGAACCCAAGCTAACCCACCCCGTCAGGGCCGCGTCCGACGATGACGTGTCAATTCGGGACACGTGATGGGCCCTCAAACCTACCTTCATGTATGGTGGGAAGAGTGCATAGAACCCAAGCTAACCCTCCCCATTAGGGCCATGTCCTGCAAGGACACGTCGCTTCGGGACACATGAAGCGCCCCCCAAACCAACCTTCCCTCTGGGGGATGTATATGTATGGTGGGAAGAGTGCATAGAACCCAATCTAACCCTCCCCATCAGGGCCGCGTCTGGCAACGACGTGTCGCTTCGGGACACGTGACGGGCCCCCAAACCAACCTTCAGTCTACAGAGGATGTATATGTATGGTGGGAAGAGTGCATAGAACCCAAGAAAACCCTCCCTGTCAGGGCCGTGTCCTGCGACGGCGCGTTGCTTCAGGACACGTGATGGGCCCCACAAACCAACCTTCCCTCTGGGGGGATGTATATGTATGGTGGGAAGAGTGCATAGCTAGAACCCAAGCTAACCCTCCCCGTTAGTTTCGTGTATTGCGAGGACGCATTGCTTTGGGACACGTGACGGCCCCCCTAAACCAATGTTTCCTCTGGGGGATGTATATGTATGGTGGGAAGAGTGCATAGAACCCAAGCTAACTCTCCCCGTCAGGGCCACGTCCAGCAAGATGCGTCACTTCGGGACTCGTGACGGCCCCCCAAACCAACCTTCCCACTGGGGTTGTATATGTATGGTGGGAAGAGTGCATAGAGCCCAAGCTAACCCTCCCCATCAAGGCCACGTCCGGCGATGACGCGTCTCTTCGGGACACGTGACAGGCCCCCAAACCAACCTTCCCTCTAGGGGATGTATATGTATGGTAGGAAGAGTGCATAGAACCCAAGCTAACCCTCCCTGTCAGGACCACGTCTGGCGACAACGCGTTGATTCGGGACACGACACGGCCCCCCAAACCAACCTTCCCTCTGGGGATGTATATGCATCGTGGGAAGAGTGCATAGAACCCAAGCTAACCCTCCCTGTCAGGGCCGCGTCCTACGACGACGCATCACTTCGGGACACATGACGGGCCCCCAAACCTACCTTCCCTCTGGAGGTTGCGTCAAGGTGACGGCAAATCCAGGCAGGAAGCGGTGCCGTTGGATCAGATCAGTAGAGTCAGCTGGTTCACCTGGTAGCTTATAGAGTAAGTCAAGGGGCCATGTGAAAAATGTAATAAGCCTCCATAAATAGGTGAGGGCTTCCCACTTCCCCTCTCATCACTTCGGTCATTTTTTCGTTCTTCCATTAGGTCTCCCTCCTCTAGCTGCTGTAGTGATCTACAGATGTTTTAGCCAAAACTTCATCGGGGTAATACTTTTGTTCAGGAAGCTGTTAACGGTAGTTATTGTATGATTTTACCCATCAACTAATCATGAAAAAGGATATAATTGAGAGCCACCACCAAGAATAGGGTTCAAACTGACAGAATTCCATAAGTTTTGGTGAATCTATGTTTTTCAGGGACTATACAGGAAAAGAACCAAGAAGGACCCACATGGTAGACAAATACGTCAAATTCCACGGCGATAGTAAGTCAAGAATATTCCAGAGAATACCAAAGACCAACCTACAAAAGTGGTGCCCATTTGGCAGAGAGGGGAGGTCGCCCGACCCTCCCCTAGGTCGGCCGACCCCCCGGTCCCACCGTCAGCCTCCAGTTTTTTATGTTAGTTTCCCACCGCCTTTGAGGATTAATCTGAGCCACTATCGTAAGTTGGTTTGATCCGAGGGCTGAGATTCATCGCTTCGGACTATATATACAGCCCCAGACGCCTCAGGGTTTCATATGATCCAAAGAGAAATCAATCCAGGGTTTTAGAATCCACAGATATATCTTTAGCAAAGTAGAAACCCAAGATAGGATCTAGAGCCAAGCATCAAGTAGAAGATTAGCCTTGTAGTTTCTCTAGATTAGGGCTATTCTTATTCTAGAAATAGTGTGGTAGAAGAGCTGGAGAGAGTTGGAGGAGTTGCCGGCCCGTCGGTGACAGCCCTACGACGTGTACCCGCGGATTCAAGTCCTTCTTTGGGCCTTGTTTCTGAAGATTTCTTCGGAGTTCAACTTCTAATCCAAGTGACTAACATTGTTATTATTGTTCTTAAGGTTTACGATTCTTTTGAGTGCTTTAGTCTTGGTTGCTCCTTGATTGAAGTAGTAATTTATAGTTTGAGCGTGGTGCTTAGATTATATTTACTCGTAAATGCCCCATACTGTCTGGATCGGTGGTAGCTCGCGAGGGTAACTTTACCTTGTTGAATCTTTCATAGTCCACCTCCCATCAGTAGGATCAGTAGGTCTCTTTTACTAAGGAATTTACCCTTTGCGGGTACTTTCCTATAGTAATTTCCCTATTAAGAACAATCATGTCATATCTTTTGAGGATTAGAACCAGAACCCTTAGCAATCTCTTTATCATCCTATTTTCTCCTTCCTTGATAGCAGCTCAGGGGTTAAGTCTAGATTCTAGTCATCCTATTTTCCCTATGGTAAAATAGAAATAACGATACCTTGGAATACTCCCGGGTGAAGTGCTACATCGGTATCTGTCCGCTTGCAGATAATCCTAGTGTTTATTTGTTTGAGTTATATTATACCAACAAGCATTTCTGGCGCCGTTGCTGGGGAAAACAATTGAAACATCTAGAGTCTATCTTAACCTTGTATTCATACTTTTATCTTTATTATCTCCTTATTTTTGCTTTCATCCTTATGGATGCCATTGAAACCACACCCATCTACAAATATGTTACATCCACGAGCACAAGCCATAGGCTTAGGCAATCCTCAAAGCCTATCCAAACCCCTACCTATGAGCTATGCCCGTGTCTGATTGAAATGGTCCAAAGCCAATCCTTTTCAGGAGAGGGAGATAATAATCCTTATCTTCACCTACGAGAGTTCGAACAGACCTGTGACTGCCTCCGTATAGAGGGCATGTCCGATGAAACCCTAAAGTAGAAGCTTTTCCCTTTCTCTCTGAAGGGTAGAGCTAAGAAGTGGTATGACCGAACTATAGAGAAAGAGAGAGGAGATTGGGGAACACTTTGTTCTGACTTTTGTTTAGAATTCTTCCCCCTTTCCAAAATTGTCAATATCAGAACCAAGATCCTATCTTTCAATCAAAAAGATAATGAATCTTTGGCTATCTCCTGGGAACGTTTTAACTGTCTCATAAATTCTAGACCAAACCTATTCATACCAGACCCTATTCTCATTTAACACTTTTTTGTGGGTCTGAAGAGAAAATCCAAGAAGCTTCTAAACTATTCTGCGGGAGGATCTTTCGCACATGTTTCAGATTCTAAAGCGCAAAAGATCCTAGACAAAATTCTAGACAATCAACCCAAGGAGAATTTAGAAGAAGAGCCTAGGGTAGCTGAACCTGAATCTTTACCATCAACATCTCAACCCTCAGCTATCTCAATTTCCAACCCTATGGAAAAGGAGGATACTCCATTTTCGGATCTTATGCTTGAAATTGAAGATGATCTTTTTTCCGAATTCGGAAACACCTCTAACTTCCATTTGATCAAGAAGCCTCAGTAGTCCAAGAAATTATCTTTAGAACCTATAGACCCTCTTGATCAAGCCTTCTGTAGAAAGACCACAAGAGAGCTCATAGCCATAATCTACAATGATTGGCTAGAAGAATCTGATATTTCCCCTCATGTGATCCGATTGGATTCACCTTCTGTCTTAATCAAGTGCCAAATCAATAAAGGCCCTTTTGAAGCTTTCTACAATCCAGTTGTGGGAGTTAATATCATGTCAGCGTCATTTGCTCAAGATTTATTGATGCACATGCTACTAACCCCAACAACAAAGCTCTTGAAAAGTTCTTTCGGGCACATTATCCCAAGTTTGGGCATTCTTTATGTGCTCCCTATCCGGGTAAATGACGCCACGATCCATCTAAGCTTTTATATCTTTGATGTCATGGAGTTTGACCTGTTGATAGGCCAACCAATTGGAAGGATTATTCAAGAAGGACAAACAGGGAAAACCAATATTCAACTTTGGAAAAAAATTTAGATTCCCTTTGTCCATTATCCGTTCCTTAAATGCTAAGACTGAGCCATGTCCTGAGCCTGATCCAATTAGTGAGGTCACGGTGGCAGCTCTTGATTTTCTGAGAGAATCCCATCTTGAAGAAGATGAGGAGTTCTTCATCGAGGAAGAAGCTGAAAATCCAGAACCTATACCCCTTGATGAATTCCTAGTGCCACCTAAACCACCTATTGAGCTCAAGCCATTGCAAGTAGGTCTTAGATATGCTTTCCTAAATGGAGACATGGAATCTCCAGTGATCATAAGTGATAAACTCTCCCAAGAAGAGACCATTCGCTTGATCACTGTCTTAGAAAAGCATCGATCAGCTTTTGGCTATTCACTCCAAAATCTGAAAGGAATTAGTCCTGTCCTTTGCACTCATCGCATTCCAACTGATCCCAACATCATAGCATCTCGAGAGCCCCAGTGTAGGCTCAATAATGCGATGAGGGAAGTTGTGAAGAAAGAGGTCTTAAAGCTATTGCACGCCAGGATTATTTATCCTGTGCCGCATAGTGAGTGGGTAAGCCCTGTCCATGTTGTGCCTAAAAAGGGAGGCATGACAGTTGTCAAGAATGACAAGAATGAGTTAATCCCCTAGAGAACCATCACTGGATGGTGGATGTGCATAGATTATAGAAAACTAAATAAGGCAACAAGGAAAGATCACTTCCCTTTGCCCTTCATCGATGAGATGTTAGAGCGTTTGGCAAACCACTCTTTCTTCTGTTTCCTTGATGGATATTCTGGATATCATCAAATTCCTATCCACCCTGATGATCAGAGCAAAACCACCTTTACATGTCCTTATGGATCCTATGCTTATCGTAGGATGTCTTTTGGACTGTGTAATGCACCAGCTTCTTTTCAAAGATGCATGATGTCTATCTTTTCTGATATGATTGAAGAAATCATGGAAATTTTTATGGATGACTTTTCTGTTTATGGAAAACTTTTGATGATTGTCTTAAAAATTTAGACAAGGTTTTACAAAGATTTGAGGAAAAGCACTTAGTCCTTAACTGGGAAAAATTCATTTTATGGTTAGAAAAGGAATAGTGCTAGGGCACCTAGTGTCTGAAAGAGGGATAGAGGTAGACAGAGCTAAAATTGAAGTAATTGAACAACTACCCCTCCTGTGAATGTTAAAGGGATTAGAAGTTTCCTTGGTCATGCTGGCTTTTATAGACGGTTTATACAAAACTTTTCACATATTGCTAGACCTCTTACAAACTTGCTAGCCAAGGATGCTCCCTTTGATTTTGATGATGCTTATATGAAATCTTTTAACGCCCTTAAGCAAGCAATCATCTCTACACAAATCATTCAACCCCCTGATTGGTCTTTACCTTTTGAAATTATGTGTGATGCTAGTGATTATGCTGTGGGGGCAGTTTTGGGACAAACTAAAGATAAAAAGCATCATGCCATTGCTTATGCTAGCAAAACACTGACAGGACGACAACTTAATTATACAACAACTAAAAAAGAGCTCCTTGGTGTTGTTTTTGCTAAGTTTAGATCTTACTTAGTAGGAGCTAAGGTGATTGTTTATACTGATCATGCTACTTTGAAATACCTGCTCACTAAGAAAGATGCTAAACCTAGTGTTTACACCAAAATCTGGACTGATTGCAAATAGTCGATGCCGAGCACAGATAGCCAATTTCGGGGCAGAGGCCTAGACAGATAGTCGATCGGGTCCCGGAATCGATTGTTGAGCTAAAATGTAGGCACCGCAGTTGAAGGAAATAGCCGATTGATGACGTCAGCGCAGATCTCCGGCGCCAGGAAACGATCACGTTCGGAGTCCGATAAAGAAAGGAAAGATTGGGCTCCAAATTACCTTTAATTTAGGAAAGTTTGTTAGTTAGTTTCCGTATTTCTCTTGAGTTGTAATTCGAAAAGGACTCTATCAAAGCCCTGGGTATAAATATAAGTCCTGGCCATTGTAACAGGACACACATCAATACAACACATCTTTCAGCCCCGGCCAAAACTTAGGAGTAGGAGTAACGTAGATCTCGGCGAGTTCTTCAATCAGGCTGAGTGTCATCCGGTGGACGCAGGCTTGCTTATAAGTACCGTCATACCTCGCTAAGCTTTGTCTCTTTAATGTCATCTGGTGGACATGGGAGCATCGTAGATCGGGGTTGATTCTTATTGGATATGAGTTTAGCGTCATCCTGTGGACGTGGGCTTAGATCAAGTAAGGGATAGTTATCGATTCATGTTTGTTTTCTTGTTTAATCTGCGTTTAACGTCATTCGATGGACGAGGGCTTAGGTTAAGCTTGATTATGTGCATGGATTAGTTATCAGCTCTAACTAATTTGGCATCTTAGTTAGATTCATTAAGTTATCAAGATGTTATTTGTCATTTACCGTTTATTTATCAGTACAACATCTTTTTGCTCGATCATGATTGCATAGTACTGGCCTTAGATCTACATGAAAAATATTCATTATGTTTTCGTTCATGTTTATGCTTTGTTATGATATTCACCTGATTCGGCCAGTACTATCGTAGTCTTGTTCGTACGTGATGAGAGGGCTCGACAAGAGCCGATCTGAATGAATACAGAGCCGCCGGCCTTTTAGACCAGCTCTGTATTCCTTCTAGATCTGCTTGTGATTATTTTTAGGAATAAATCTAAACTAGTGCAAAGCCGCAGGCCTTCTAGATCAGCTTCGCACCAGTTTCAGGTTTATACTTGGAACTAATCACCGTTAATTCTCTGCTTCACGGATCCTGGATCGGCTAATTAGCCGATGCAGTTGTGCTTTCACAAGGAAAATCAGTTAACCTATCGTATCCTGCCAAATCGGTTAAATAGCCGATTTCTGTCTATTTGACGTTCAGACAGTTTGAACTGAATGATTTGATCTATTTACAATAATCGATTATGCTCTAATCTGTTATAACTATCTGCATAAATTTGTTTAATATAGATTGTTCTATTTGATTACACATATCAATCGATTATGTATCAGTTCAGTGACTGTCTCTGTGGCAAAACATGCATACATGCCGGAATCGACTCTTTAGTCGATCTCCGATTAAATCGGCTCTCAGAGCCGCATAGTTGGAACTACCTGGACACACCGGTTAGTTCTGCCCTGTGATTACTGATTGTTATCTTTTTCTTGTCAATTGCAGGTCAAATTGACTGGCACACCTGAGGGTTATCGACACTCTCTGACCGGGTTTGAATTTAGCTGGATCTTGGAAGATCCGACGCTCTTGAGATCATATCCGGCTTCGCTGGTGTGTTGAGACGCAAGAACCACATTTTGTGCCAACACACTTTTTGGCACACCCGGTAGGACCGTTTCACTCATGACCAAGGGAAAGGCTCCGGAGACCGTGGCTCCCAAGGATGACGGCGTCATCAGAGTCAAGCGTGAAGAGATCGATCCTGAGGATGCTATGGTGCTAGAGCAGATCATTGAAGAGTTCACTAATGCCTGTCTGCTATCATTTGCTAAACATCGCGATGGCCGCATGTTCAAGAAGAACCCCTACCCAAGGTGGGTCATGCCTGGCCACACCGACAAGGAGGAGCAAGAGTTCAAAGAGTTCATCCAAAGCACCATCTGGAACGCTTCGCACCAGGCAGTCGGGCACCATCATAACGTTTTCCTGCAGACATTCTACACCATCATGAAGACCATCATCAAGAAGCAGGACTGGGAATCACTGGGCCCAACGTACTTCAAATTCCCCCAGAAGATACCAACTCAGATGCAGCGGCCAGAACATCCGATCCTTCGCCGCAACAGCCGAAATCGTCAAAGTCATCTGATCAACCTCCCAATATGACGACGGATTCGGCTCCAAAAATAGCTCCGCAGCCTAAGCTATACAGAGACTACTCTCCTGAGCAGATTGCCACTTATATGCGTACAACTAGGAACGCGCCGGCCGGGAACGTGCAAACTGCGAACGTGACTTCAGCGACTCCAACTATCACATCGGGCACACCTATGATGAGCTCACGTCGGCGCCACATCCTGGTTATAAGCAATCACCTCAAGACGAGTTAGTAGACAAGATGAGCGCAATGCTCAGGGACCAATTCGGCTTGCAGCCGAAAGCAAGGGTGCCGATCAGATACAGGCGGCCCTACCCTGAATGGTTTGATCGTGTGGCGTTACCACCATGATACCGCATGCCGGATTTCGCCAAGTTTAGCGGTCAAGACGACATATCCACCATAGAGCACATCAGCCGCTACCTGACCCAGCTTGGTGAGGTGTCTTGTGAAGATGCTCACAAGATCCGTTTCTTCTCATTGTCCCTGACAGGCCGGCTTTCAGTTGATTCACCACTCTGGAGCCCGGGTCAATCCAAAATTGGGCAGACCTGGAAAGTAAGTTTCACGGTTATTTCTTCTCTGGCACTGGGGAGAAAACTATTGTTGATTTAACCAGCATGCGCATGAAGAGTAGGTAGACTGGATCGGCTTTCATCAAGCGCTTCAGGGAAATGAAGAACATGTGCTATTCACTGAACCTACCTGACAAGCAGCTCACTCACTTAGTCATTGGTGGGATGCTTCCGCATATTCAGAAAAAGCTGGTGGGCATTGACTTTGACAACATTAGCCAGGTGTTGCAGCGAGTGACGGCCCTGGAGCTCCAAGCTCAGACCTTCCGTAAGGAGGGGAGGTACAAGCAGACGGCGTTCATCTGTAATTCAGACTCGGAGGATGAAGATGAAGATGAAATCGCCGCTGTCGAGCTGAGATGGGGCAAGAAGCCCATGGCCGTACCCAAAAATTAGAGCTCAGAGGATCAGTATGATTTTGACACAAATAAGCCGGACAAATTATTTGATCTACTAGTCAGTGCTGGGCAGATTACCTTCCCTGCCGATTATGTAAGACCCTCTCCTGAAGACTTGAAAGGGAAGACTTTCTGCCAGTACCACGGCCTCACCTCACACGACACCAACGGATGCTGCGCATTCGAGACTCAGATACAGAGGGCTATCTCTCGCGGCTTGTTGAAGTTTGACACTCCTGCTAAGGGAAAAATGAAGATTGATAAGTTTCCATTTCCCAAGGGCCAGAATATGGTCGAAGTGTCGGCTCCTGCAGGAAAGATGAAAGTTCTGACCTCCAACCAAGCTAGAAGGAATGCGTCAGTTGATCCTGATATGCAAATATCGGCTAAGGAGCTGGCGATGATCAAGATAAGGCAGGAGCAGAACCAGAGCCAGTACGAAAAGGGGGAGTCCAGCGGCACCAAGAAGACCAGGCCTACCTCCCGCGATCTGCTGAACAAATGGCGTCGGGAGAAGGAGAAGACCCACCGAAGGCAGCTCGAGGAGGAAGAGTATCAAAGATAGGCTCGTGATGAAGAAGAGGCCCGCTACTAGGAAGAACTGGCTCGTCCCCGGGAGAAAGAAGAAAGCCACTGGCATTGCCCATTCTTTAGGCATTGCTGGAACAAAGGTCTGAGATTGCCGACTCTCCGCAATTGCCCAGAGTGCAGCGATCCATACCGAGAGTACAGACACTCTCAGACCAACAGCAGGTGTGCATGAGAGGCTCAAATGCCCACATGATATGCAGGATCGGCGCGAAAAAAGGGACCTGCACGATCGGCTCGACGAGGCAGCAGTTGATCACCAAGAGCCGGTCTGGTAGGAGAATCAATGGTGCCCTGGGAACTTGACCAGGAGCTAGAGGCGCCGTGTGCAACACCTTAGGAATAGGGAGCTCAAAGCAGAAGGCCGCCCGAAGCAAATCTGGCAGGAGAAGCTTCCTCAGGACAAGGGAAAGGCAACAACCGATGCGCAGATGGTGTTTGTGCTTCCGGCCGAGTTTAGGGCACCTCGATCCTGAGCAAGCCACCGCCAAGCTAGTTTTTGCGTAGCAAGCTGCCTTTGACAAGCCACCCAAGCACCGGCACCTGAAGGCCTTGTATCTCAAGGGATATGTCGATGGGATGCCCATGACCAAAATGCTAGATGATGGTGGTGCCACTGTCAATCTTATGCCCTACACCACCTTCCGCAAGTTGGGCAAGGGCCTTGATGATTTGATCGAGACCGACATGATGCTCAAAGATTTCGGGGGCAACTCTTCAAATACCCGGGGGGCAATCAATGTCGAGCTAACAGTCGGGAGGAAGACGCTGCTTACCACTTTCTTCATAATTGACAGCAAAGGTTCTTACAGTCTGCTACTTGGGCGTGATTGGATTCATGCTAACTATTGCATACCATCAACCATGCACCAATGTGTGATGCAGTGGCATGGTGAAGAAGTTGAGGTGGTCACAGCCGATGACTCGGTGAGCATAGCCGCAGCAGATGCTGCCTATTGGGAAGCTAGGGATCACGACTGTTTCTCTGGCAAGACATGGGAAGAAGGCTCCATCAAGGTCAGTGATGAGAGTCAACAGCCGGTCAGGGCAATCGGCTCTGAGTCTTTTTATTAATGGACAATCCGATCGATGGCACCGAGGGCAAGATTGGACAGGGCTTTATGTCGGCCGATAAACTTGAAGAAGTGGATATCGGATCTGGTGATAGACCAAGGCCGACGTATATTGCTACCAATCTTAACCCCGAGTTCAGGTGGGAGTTGATTGACTTATTGAAGGAATACAAAGACTGCTTTGCCTGGGAATATTACGAGATGCCTGGCTTGGACAAATCGATTATCGAGCACAGATTACCTATCAAGCCTGGTTTTCAGCCGTTCAAGCAGCCGCCACGACGATTCAAACAGGGTTCATTACCTGACATCAAGGCCGAGATTGAAAGGTTGCTGGAAGCCAAGTTCATTCGAGCTTGCCGATATGCCGAGTGGGTATCGAACATCGTTCCCGTACACAAGAAAAATGGCAAGTTGCGGGTCTACATCGATTTCAGGGATCTGAACAGAGCCACCCCGATGGATGGCTACCCAATGCCGATAGCCAATATGTTAGTCGATTCGGCTGCGGGGCACCAGGTCATCAGCTTCATGGATGGTAATGCCGGCTACAATCAAATTTTTATGGCTGATGAAGATATTCCTAAGACTGCTTTCAGATGTCCTGGTGCTATCGGTTTGTTTGAGTGGGTTGTAATGACTTTTGGTTTGAAAAATGCCGGTGCAACTTATCAGAGGGCTATGAATTATATTTTTCATAAGTTGATCAGTAAGATTGTAGAAATTTACATCGATGATGTAGTTGTGAAGTCCAGGAGCTACAAGGAACACTTATCCAATTTGAAGGCCGCATTGGAGTGCACTCGAAAGCATGGCTTGAAGATGAATCCTAATAAATGTGCATTCGGGGTGTCGGCTGGCGAGATTCTGGGTTTCATGGTACACCGCAAAGGAATCGAGGTTGGCAGCAAAAGCAGAAAGGCCATCGATCAGCTTGTGCTGCCGAATAACAAGAGAGAATTGCAGTCTTTACTTGGCAAGATCAATTTCATTAGAAGATTCATTGCCAATCTGTCCGAGAAGGTGCTGCCATTCTCGCCACTATTGAAGCTGAAAGACACTCAGGAGTTCAAATGGGGTGACGTACAGCAAAAGGCTTTCGATAAAATCAAGGAATATATGAAGTCTCCACCTGTTCTGGTACCACCACAGGTAGGTAAGCCATTTAAGCTCTACGTGACGGCCGAAGACCATACAATTGGATCAGCCCTTTTTCAAGAATTTGAAGGAAAAGAGAGGGCAGTTTTCTATCTGAGCAGAAGGCTTTTGTATCCCGAGACGAGATACACGCCAACTGAGAAGCTGTGCTTATGCTTATTCTAGACGTGCTGAGGCACTATTTGCTATCGGCCGAATGTGTGGTAGTCTCCAAGGCTGATGTGATCAAGCATATGTTATCAATGCCTATCCTGAACGGACGGATCGGGAAGTAGATCTTGGCTCTTTTTGAGTTTGACTTAAGGTTCGAATCGGCTAAGGCAGTCAAAGGTCAGGCAATAGCCGATTTCATCACCCAGCATCATGAGTGCGCCGTCAGTATAGTTGATTGGCGCTATGGACCATGTTCTTTGATGAATCATCTTGCAAGTAAGGTGGAGGTACTGGAGTAATACTAATATCACCCCGAGGTCAGCGGTTTGAGTACGCTTTCCAGATCGGGGCGACAGTGACAAACAACCAAGCCGAGTATGAGGCGATTTGAAAGGGATTTCAGCTTCTGCATGAAGCAAAGGCCGACGTAGTTGAGGTTTTTGGAGATTCACAACTAGTAATTAACCAATTGCTCGGCCTATTTGAATGCAAAGACGACGTACTCAGAGGCTGTTATGATCAATGCCAAGCTTTGATCAGAGGGTTCTTAGCAGTTTCACTATATCATATTCCCAGAGCCCAGAATCAAGAGGCGAATCGGCTAGCACAGAGCGCTTCGGGTTACAGATCGATGCAAGAAATCCTCAACACCGAGCAATCAGCTGATGACTGGCGGGGCGAGACAGCAAGATACCTTGCAAATCCTTCACAGAAAGTTAGTAGAAAGCTGAGGTACAAAGCTATCAAGTACGTACTGCTGGACGGTCAGTTGTATTATAAGACTGTCGAAGGGGTGCTGCTGAGATGTCTCGGTACTGAAGAATCGATGAAGCTGATGAGTGAGGTTCATGAAGGGGTCTGTGGTGCTCACCAATCGGCTCACAAGATGAGATGGATTATCAGAAGGACTGGTTATTATTGGCCAACAATGCTCGAAGATTGTTTCAGGTATTACAAGGGTTGCCAAGAGTGCCAGAGATTCGGGAATGTGCAGAAGTCTCCTGCCTCAGCTATGAATCCTATCATCAAGCCATGGCCTTTCAGAGGTTGGGGAATCGATTTGATCGGCCAAATCTATCCACCATCCAGTAAAGGTCACAAATGGATTTTGGTTGCAACAGATTACTTTACTAGTGGGTAGAAGCTGTTCCTTCGAAGAACGCCACATTTGGAGATGTAGTCGAATTTATAAAGGAGCATATCATTTACAGATTTAATATACCACAGACTATCATGATAGATCAAGAGACGATGTTCACTTCAGATGAGTTTTTGACCTTTGCTGACGACATGGGCATTAAAGTTTATAATTCGTCACCTTATTATGCCCAAGCCAATGGTCAGGCTGAAGCATCAAATCAAATTTTAATCAAGATGATCAAGAAGAAGATTGAACAGACTCCCAGGAGGTGGTACTTGACGCTAAGTGAAGCTCTGTGGGCGCACCGGATGGCTCAGCATGGATCAACTAAAGCTACGCCGTATGAGTTGGTCTATGGACATGCTGCTGTTCTTCCTTGGAAAATTCAGTCCGAGACGCGGCGTGTCAAGTTATAGAATGAGCTTACAGCCGGTGAGTACAAGGATACCATGATAGATAGTCTTGAAGATCTACATTGTCATCGGCTCAAGGCCCTAGAGTGTATCAAAGCTAATAAGATATAGGTGGCTAAGTATTACAACACTAAAGTAAGAGGAAAGAGCTTTGCCGAATCAAAGCTGGAATGAAAGACTATCCTACCTATTGGAACCAAAGATAGCCGATTTGGCAAATGGTCGCCAAATTGGGAAGGCCCGTATCGAGTTGTTGAATGTGAGCCCGGCAATGCCTATGTACTCGAAGATATGGAAGGATAGAGATTTGCCAGAGCGATCAACGGAAAATACCTGAAGGAATACCATCCTAGTATCCCTGTTGGGGGATGATAGCTGATCGATGCAAGATCTGGCTCATCCAGCCGATTCTATGTGGAGGATCGCCTTCAGAACAAAAATAAGAATCTGTAACAGCTGATTTCGTTCTAACGGATCGCCTTTAGCACAAAATGAAACACCCACGGTGGGGTGTAACAGCCGATGTGATTACATCGCCTTTAGTCCAAAAAATAAAATAAATGTGTATATGTATCCGGACACAGAGAAATCAGATTGATGATTTTGAACAAAGTTTTTATTTCTGATCATATTTACAGGAGCCCTATTACATTCTAATTCGGATTATACGTGGCTCTATCTATGATGTCCTAGGCGTCAGTGACAGCCGTGACCCCGTCAGCATGAGGGAAGAAGTTTGCCAGTTGGGCGCTGTCCTCCTCCATGTCCTGGCCCTCCAGGAACCCGGGCTCGACAGCCTCCAGGGCTATGCCGGAGCGGAGCCGTGCGGCCGTGAGAGCCCCGGTGGCGCCGTGATGAATGCCGGTCATGGCCACCTGAAGGACGCGGTGGTGAACATCTAGGAGCCGCTCTGCCTGCGTGTTGCCGTGAGCATTGACGGCATTGGCGGCGATCTCGGCGGCCACGCGCAACTCTTCCAGCTACGCAGTCAGGGCTACAAGAAGAATGAAATCAGCATGAAGATGATCGTCAGCGCATTACAATAAAGACTTCAAGGTATTACGTGCCACCGCGGCGTCTGATTCGGCGAGTTGGGCTTGCACCTTGGCCACCTCGGTTTCGGCGGCCTCAAGGGCAGTGGCTTGGGCTTCATTGATGCCCTGCAGCCGGCCATTCTCCTTCGTAGCCTCTGAATAGAGGTTACGGTACTCCACCATCTAGTGGTGGAATCGGCGACCGTCGGCGGCGGTGTAGGACCCGTCAGAGTCCGCGGAGGCCCTGAATCGGATCCAGCGTTCGGGGCCGGATCTTGAGGGGGGTCTTGAGGAGGTGCAGTTCGGCAAGGCCGGGTGTCCAAACTGATCGGTGCACCCGGCAGGAAAGGAATCAGGCGGGCCTGACTGAAGGATGACAAAAGAAGCAGATGTATCAGAATCGAAAGGGATCAATGCCATGGATGCAAACTGATTTACCTGCTGTAAATGGCCAACTGCCGGGGTGTCACCCAGCGACGACGGCCGTGAGACAGGCCAGTAGCAGCACCCGCACCAGGGGTGGCTCCAGCGGCTGCAGGAGCGGCCTGAGATGGCCCGGCGGCGGTTCCCAAACCTCCGGCACCGGCGGTTCCCGCATCACTGCGCAAGACGGCGATGGTCAGATTAGATCAGATCGATGTATCAAGAAGTGAATAGTAGCCTTACCCTAACCAGGCTCGCAGGCGGTGCCTCTGTTCACCCATGGCCGCAGGCTTCAGCTGAAGTTGTCGCCTTCAGCGGAACCCGAAGCCGGCCGCTTGTCGTGGTCTCCGTCGCCGGCCATGGATTTGGTTTTGGAGGCTTGTTTTTCTCTGTTTGAGGAAAAGAGGCGAAGAGCAAAGGCCGGGTGAGCAAAGGCTATGGTGTTTGCGGTCGCTCGCTCAAGCCGGGCGTCTATTTATAAAGACGGAGGCACCAAGACGGTTTCCCCCTCGGGAGACGAGGCGACACGGCAGATTTTATACTGAAGTTTACCCACGTTTTTTGAATCCGGAACCGACGCCGCGGGTGGGAGGTGGAACGTCTTGATCGGCTATTTTGGTCGGTTGCCTAGAATCGGTTAATTAGGCCGTTTGCTTGGGATCGACTAAGTAGGTCAGTTACTTGGATCGACTAAATAGCTGATTTCTGCGAACTGCGACAAATACTAAGGATCGGGCTGAATAGCCGATTCAAATACAGAACAGGAAGAAGGCCGATTTCAGTCTGGCCAATATACTTGACATGGTTTACATAAAGAGTTGAATATGAGTTACAATCCCAACAAGGACTGAATAGAGGAGATACATTCAACATGAAGAGCATGGCCGGTCTGCACAGATTCTTGGTCTTCATCGGCCGTTGAATTAAGGATGTTCAGGCGCTGATTGATCTGTCTGCCTTCGATGACCCTGGCACTGACTTGTTTTCTCTTCTCGTTCATATCAACAGTATTTGTTGATACGGAAATTTCATGCTGAGTAATGGCCGAATTTACTTCTTCAAGCTCCTTCATCAGCTGCTCGCGCCTGGTCTTCAGAATGTTTAGTTCTGACTCGGCTGATGTGATGTTGTTCTTCAGCAGTTTGACTAGGTCTGCCAACATGTGAGACTCTTGCTTGTTGATTGACCTGTTATTTCTTAGCTGCTCAAGCTCGGCCAGGTTTATGTGGGCAGTGTTGATTCTTGGAGTCGCGCTTTTGAGCTTGACAAGCTGCCTCAAGAGGCTAAGACTTGCTGGGTTTGTATGCTGTTGGATCAGCTCAATTGCCTGATCGATTATTTCAGGTTGCCGAGTTAGATCAAAAAGGTCTATTTCTAGCTGAGGCAAAAGCTCACTTAGCCGATTCTTAAAATCTGGCTCTGGCAGCGCTGTGGATTTGGAGCTTAGTTCACCTTCATCAGAACATTCTTCTAGATCAAAAGAATAGCTGAGAGTTGAAGGCTGCAGCGCCTGCATTTAGGTGTTAGGAGATGATAGAATGGATAATATGATCAGTTAAGGGATATGTGCTCCACCTAAATAGAGATCGAAGGAACTAGAGCTGATGAAGTGCCTGGCCGAACTGTCGTGGTAGTCTCCTTTTCGGCAGTGGGAGTGGCCTCAGTGTGTGTTCCTATGATCAATTGAAGCTCTACAGTAATGAAATAAGTGAGAAATAGAGCAAGCACGATAAGTGTTAACAGCCGAAGAGCCTTACCTGGATGTTCAGGAGATGGTGTTTTCTCTTCTTCAAGTTCGTTCCACGAAGGAGGGCTGTTCGGCTGCATTTTTAGAAGGGATCAGAAAATGTTCAGCAAGGAAGGATTGTGTGTTTGCAGATCTGGTTGATACCTGAGTTCCTTCTCCTTTTTGCTGGATAGCAATGTTTTCATCCATTCCCAGAAAGCCTTCAGCCGTGTCTTGGTGGCCTGTTGTTTCTGGGAGGACTTCGGCTTGAATATTTTCAGAAGACGCCTGAATCGGCTGAATGCTTGCCTATTATACAGCCGATTCGGTCAAGTAAGCTGAGTAAATGGTGCAGGGAATATTTCAAGATATCCAAATACTTGGGCAGGCTTCCTTTTAGTTCTCTTTTTCTTGGTGGTTGTCTTCTGAAGACTTGATGAAGCCTTTCTTTTTGAACTCGGAGCAGTTGTTACACTGGCAGGGGCCTTCATCATCTTTTTCAAGGATGGAGGCTGAGAGCCTAGCCTGGCAGTTGAGCAAGAAGGATAGTAGTTGATCTGCTTTGGTGGATTGGATTCTGGGTCCTGCATTAGGAGTTAGAACACAATTTGCAGCCGGTTTGAATGGGATCGGTTAGAATACTTACTTCCATGGTGGAATTGAAGCTTGGGTCCAAAGCTCTGCATCTATCATGGATCCCTTGGCAGAAGAGATGAGCATGCCATTGTTGCCACCAGTGATCAAAAGTCTTATGAGACATTGAAATTTGGCTCCAATGCTCTACAGTGTGAACTGGCAAGTCTGTTCCCAATGAGAAGACCCTGTCGGCTTTCAGCATCTCGGTGATATCATCTCTGGGCCTCAGAAGGTGTAGAAATGGAAGCTTAGGGGGCAGTTGGTCAAAACCCAGTTGTCTTGCTGCAACGTTGGGGTGATAGAATTCATATGAAGGCCAGCTGGGCTCATTACTGCTAGTACCACGAAGGTGCTTGAAATCAACTGGCAGTGTGCAGGGCTTTATGACAATATTGAAAATTTCAGTGGCTCCGGTATCAGAGCATCCTGTACTGAACCTGAAGGTGTAGGGTATTGGGAAATCATTATCATCTGCATATGGGAACCAAATCAAGGTGTCTGGTCCCAAGCTTCTGTAGAGTTTTTCAAGCAAGATACCTCGGTTCATGTTGATGATGATGGCTGAGGCGGCTTCTCCAAAATTCTGACAGCCCCTGTTAATCTGGTTGCTGTCCTCTTCTGCATAGTTGATGGAGGGGTAATTGAGGTTGTTGAGGTTTGGCCTGACTATTTTGTGCAAATACAAGTTGATCCATAGTTGAATCAACCACCAGGGACATGTTATGCACCGTACTTCTTTCCTTTTTAGCAGATAACCAGCAAGTCGGTTCATCAACCTGTAGGTAGATCCCAGTAGTATTTTACCTAAGGGGATTGAATTGCCTTAAGCTAATTTTTCTGCGAGGACCTTGAAGGGATAGGCCGGCCCCAAGGAAGCACCACAGAAGATGAATCTTTCCAGCCACAAGATCAAGAAGGCTATGTATTCCTTATCACTGATGCTGGAAGTTGTTTGCTGGTTGGTTTTGATGTAGCCGGTCCAGCCCTTGTACTTGTTTAGTTTGGGAAACTTCTTTTCGCCACCTGAAAGAAGATCCCACAGTTGGAAAGACCCGGTGATTTGAAGGCCAGTCAGCATATGGATATCGCCCAAGGTGATGCTCATTGGCCCATCTCCAAATATAAAGGCGTTCAGAGAATTGGACCAGAAGTAACTTGCAACAATCAAGAGAGGTTCATTCTTTTTCATATCACACAGAGAAAGGTCAAGGCACTGGCTCAGATTGCGCAGCTCCCAGTCTCCCCTTTTCTTTTCTAAGATGCGGCGGAACCAATTTCTCCATCCATTAGGCATGCTTGGCCAATTCCAGAAGGGCTTCCTGGACCATGAAGATGCATCCACCAGCGGACCTCTAAAGGGGATCTGGTTAGTCTCTTGATTGATGAACTCCGCGTGGTTGGAGTCACCCATCGGACCCAGGAAGAAAGCAGTCGGAGCGTCCCTCAGCGAAATCAGGATTTCATTCTTCAGGTCCTAAGACAGATGCGTGATAGGTGTGACCAATCGAGTGGGGATTCATGAATGGAAGACAGGTTGGCAAGATTCATACCTCGGGAATCTCAGAAGGAGTCGCCATTGCTTGCGGATTCTTGAAGATGGCGGATCGAGGCCGGAGATGCAACAGAGGATTTCTTGGCTAGGGTTTCGGTTTGTAGAGGTTTTGAAGTGATGAGCGGGAGGCTGCGATTTTGGCTAGCAGGTGGACTGAATCAAGATTCGGTGCTAATTTTGGAATAAAACCAGTTTATCCCAAAATTGGGGGCATGTGTTTACACCAAATTCTGGACTGAGTGTAGATAGTCGATGCCGAGCGCAGATAGCCGATTTCGGGGCAGAGGCCCAAACAGATAGTCGATCGGGTCCCGGAATCGATTGTTGAGCTGAAATGTAGTGTGACAGAACTGCCTTAATCATAGGGCCCACGTGCCCCGTCATCGTCCCTAAGGACCTTTGACTAGTCTGCACGAGTTCCCTTTGACCTAGGTGGCCTGTCAGGTCTCCTGGGGAACCCTAATTTTCCCCGAGGATCTCATTGTAAAGACCTTGCAAGTATTACAATAGTTTACATAAATAATTTGAATCAGAGTAAAGAGTGTGGAAGTATTACTTAAACATAGATTACAAATATAAATTACATTATCCCAAACCAGAGTTTCGCAGTGGAGTAGCTGTATACAACTAAACACCTTGCCCAAGGGTTTCATTATATACACATCTTCATCCATGCACGATCCATTGACCGGCACAATCCCTCGTAGAACTGTTCACTCAACTTACCTGCAACAGGGGGTTAACAAACCCTGAGTACATGGGGTACTCCACAAGACTTACCCGACTAAAGGTGTAAAATTAGACTCAGGAATGCAGGCTGAGGGAAGTCAAGGTAAGGCTTGAGCAAGAGTCAAAGTATTTTGCAGAAAAGCATTTCTATCCTATTTCATTATTTGATCTCAATATTATTTTATTCATATACATAATTCCAATATCAATTCTCATATATTATGGACTTCCAAATTCATATTCATTCTCAAAAACATCTAGTTCCGAACCACTCTTCGCTGTAAGTGTGACGATCATGTCTCCATTAACCGAGGAGCAATGTCGATTCGAATCTAGAAGTACCCAGCTGGGGATCCCTATCCACACTGCATATGTAGCACTTAAGCTTGCATATGCCAACCCCGCCTACCACGGCTTTTCATACCCCGGAACCGGTCTTGCGCCACCCGAGAGCACAGTACCCCTCTAGTCTCCAGGCACGCCGGCCATGAGGGTACACGCTACTCTCGCCATCTCTCCACTCCCAGTGCGTGGTTGTCGGTTCCAGTAGTAGAGCCACCGGAGTCAGAGGCTTTCCGTAGTATGTGGCTAGTTGCAAAGTCATGATCACAGCAGGCCGACAACGAATGGTCCCTAATATTTTTCCGTTAGAAACCATGCATTGGGACTCTAACCCAAATACACTGGTAACTACCCGGTTTTCACATCCCTTTCCCGAGCGTCCAGCAGTAACCTCCTATGGTCGCGAGCCATAAGAGACCCCAGATTTCGACGCCGCATCCTGGTCATGGATGATGATATCCCATAGACTACAATTACAATAGCTTTCAACCAACACATGTTGATGGACGGTTTTAAAGAAATAGTATATGTCGCGAAAGGAGAAAATCAAGACTGACATATGCGTAGGTATAGACAGTCAAGGATTTATCGAGTCTTTAGTGTCGAGTTGAATGCATCCAGAAGTTCCCCAAGGACTGGTAACTTTTGGAGCGAAGATTAACGGGGATTGGTAAAAACCTAGTCTTATGGCAACATTTACCAACTTTTGAACACACTTAACACTCATAAGCTTAAGTAGGAAATGATCTGGCCGATGACAAAGGATTACCTGAGGTTTACATATTAGTTCACATTGACTACTAGCTTAGGTCGACTTACTCCAACTTATTGAACTACCATTACACCAGTTTTCTACCGACACAGGGTTTTGGATTACAAGGACATTTAACCTCAGACTTGACTTGATCTGACACTGGGTCTAGGAGACTATCTATCTTTATAAACTAATCGACCTGACCACTCACTACTTCTGACTCTGAGTCACTCGCTACTTCCTCCAACTCTTCATCGGCATTCTCTGCTAAACCAGACTCTTCCTGATGGTCAGCTGCTGGAACCTCTATATCTGGAATTGGATCATTCATGGCATGGAGAATTTGCACTTCTCGTTGTTGATCGGCAATATTCTGATGGGCTGCCTAAAGTTGTTGCTGATAGGTGTTATGCAGGCCCCGAAACATCGCATCCTGATGCTGCAAATATCCAACGGTCTCTCTAAGACCTTCCCTTGCCATTACGGCAGAAGAATGAGCTTCTTCACGCTGTTGGATGAGAAGTCCTGTATGAAGGTGAAGACTATCCACCAGACCCTCCAGTTCTTCAATGCGGTGCTGTTCTACTTGTCGCTGTGCTTCGAGTGCTTCTACCTGGACGTCCAGACCGATCCTTTCCACATAACTAATCTGAGCAGCCTCTTGCCACTTTAAGGCTTTCTTATTGGCCTTTTTCTTCTTGAGTTCTGTACTCTTGAGTGCTTCATAACACTCAGAGTAAAGTTCCTGCCACTCCTCGCGTCCTCGCTCATGGGTCAGATGTAGGTTAAGGACGGCTAGCATAGCGCGAGTAGTGGCTACCAGTATGGGATCTTGTTGATCAGAATTTTCTTCCAGTTGCTTGGCTTGTCGTTGAAGACTGTCCCAGTTTCCTAGTACCTCAGACGGAAACATTCTCAGAGTAGAGACTCTGACCTCTTTCTGACACCTAAAGCAGATCTTTCTGAGGACTTCCAATGCTGTAGCCTGAGCTCCTTCCCAGGGACTCATACCTTCAGCCTGTGCTTCCCAAGCTGGCCAAAATGGAGTCGTGGTACAAGCTGAGATCTTGAGAAACACTTTGTACCACGGCCGACCAAGGACAACAGTACGGGACCAACAATACTTGGGTGGTTCTGAGTAGCCTACTTCTTGTAGTAACTGCCACAACACTATATGGGTTCCGAACATAGCCAGGCATTCGTCGATCCCAGTGGCAGGGTCTTGTGGATCCATCTATTGAGAAGAAGGATAAGAATTTATTTTAAAAGAAATACATTTAGAAATAGGTTTTAGATATACTTCATATCGGGGGTATTATTAGTAGTTGTAATATCATGATGCATGAGCGTTCCAACGCAAGCCAGGATACCCTGACATACACGTAAAATACTGATTAAATTAATTATTAGAGTGACATGCACTCAACGTTTTCAAACATAGGGCATACTTACTGCGCTATTCCACTACTAAGCTCAAAACCTAGCTATAGATCTATAGAAGTAATCGAGGAAAGATGCTATAGAATGAATGTGGAAAGTTCGGATACAACTCGGACCAAACTGCCCCATCAATTTTATTCATTTGAAATCATTTTGAAGTTTTTGTAAAGTGATACTGCAAGTACTTTACAATGAAGTGCTCTGATACCACTTGTGACAGAACCGCCTTAATCATAAGACCCTCGTGCCCCGTCATCGTCCCTAAGGACCTTTGACTAGTCTGCACGAGTTCCCTTTGACCTAGGTAGCCTGTCGGGTCTCCTGGGAAACCCTAATTTTCCCCGAGGATCCCATTGTAAAGACCTTGCAAGTATTACAACGGTTTACACAAATAATTTGAATCAGAGTAAAGAGTGCGGAAGTATTACTTAAACATAGATTACAAATATAAATTACATTATCCCAAACCAGAGTTTCGCAATGGAGTAGCTGTATACAACTAAACACCCTGCCCAAGGGTTTCATTATATACACATCTTCATCCATGCACGATCCGTTGACCGGCACGATCCCTCGTAGAACTGTTCACTCAACTTACCTGCAACAGGGGGTTAACAAACCCTGAGTACATGGGGTACTCCGCAAGGCTTACCCGACTAAAGGTGTAAAATTAGAATCAGGAATGCAGGCTGAGGGAAGTCAAGGTAAGGCTTGAGCAAGAGTCAAAGTATTTTGCAGAAAAGCATTTCTATCCTATTTCATTATTTGATCTCAATATTATTTTATTCATATACATAATTCCAATATCAATTCTCATATATTATGGACTTTCAAATACATATTCATTCTCAAAAACATCTAGTTCCGAACCACTCTTCGCTGTAAGTGTGACGATCATGTCTCCATTAACCGAGGAGCAACGTCGATTCGAATCCAGAAGTACCTAGCTGGGGATCCCTATCCACACTGCATATGTAGCACTTAAGCTTGCATATGCCAACCCCGCCTACCACGGCTTTTCATACCCCGGAACCGGTCCTGCGCCACCCGAGAGCACAGTACCCCTGTAGTCTCTAGGCATGCTGGCCACGAGGGTACACGCTACTCTCGCCATCTCTCCACTCTCAGTGCGTGGTTGTCGGTTCCAGCAGTAGAGCCACCGGAGTCAGAGGCTTTCCGTAGTATGTGGCTAGTTGCAAAGTCATGATCACAGCAGGCCGACAACGAATGGTCTCTAATATTTTTCCGTTAGAAACCATGCATTGGGACTCTAACCCAAATACACTGGTAACTACCCGGTTTTCACATCCTTTTCCCGATGGCGACGAAAGTTGGGACTCTAACCCAAACAGTTGGCCAACCAAACGGGAAAACCCATCCACGTTGATGATAATGGACTGGCCAAGTACACCATCACCAAACGAGGACAAACCAATCCCATAAAATGATTCATTTATTTCATATCAGCATAGTTTTTAAAATAGCATTTTGCAACACTAATCATTAAGCAGGGCTAAGCATTTTTCAATACTTTAAATAAATCAGGGTCTCAGGTATAATATGTGGTCAAGGAAAGGTAATGCATCAATGGGTTATCACTGAACTCTTATTAACCTAATGCAGTAGATTAACTCAAGTGATAAAACATTTTAAATAACAAAAAGGGGGCTGAATCCACCGGGGCTTGCCTGTTGATTGAGTAGATGAAACCCTGAAGTCAATCACCGAGAAGGATCCATGTCCACCTTGTGAAGACCTTACTCGGGACACGCTTCAAACAATAATCACCACGTGTTCACTACACGAAATAGTAATGTAACACTTAACATGATGATATGTATGCCATGATGCAGGAGATGTAATAATTTATGAATTAATAAAAGTAAACTAAATTTAGAAGGTTGAGTACAACTTTCCTTCACGGTATAGTGGTATAACAAATTTTGTTAGATAAGGTGGTGGTTAGATAATTTATTCATTGACCATTTTAACAGTCATAGAAGGCCGAGTTAATTTTCAACACTATTACACCTTTGCGTAAGCAAGTCACCAACCCTAATATCATATGTGAGTAATATAAATGATTAGTGTTCTCATTAGTAATTTAATTAAGAACTCAAACAACTAATTAAAGTACCAAAGATCCTCTCAAGTTAATGATCCAGGGACATCACTCAATCCAAAAGTCACATAGAACCCTAAAATGGTTAAGACTTAGATCAAGTTACTACTTAGAATTTCATTTTAGTATTTAATTACTACAACATAAAGCAATTCATTTTATCCTTGCAGGGTAAATGATCAAAAACTTTGGAACAGCAGGGGTTCATGAATGCAATAAAATCTAAAAATATTTAAGCAAATCATTAAAATTTGATTCTAATAACCTTTTTCTTAATTAATCAATTAATAGGGTATTTAATGACAACAATTAAACTCCTACTATTTGAGCCCAAACTTTTCCGACAGATAGTGTTAAGCCTAAAATAGTGCCACATCAAATTTCATGATTTTTGGGTAATCACAGAATTTATTAAAATTCCTCGAAGTTGCATTTATTAATTAAAAGAGGGATTTTTAGTACACACAGAATTGGCCCAAATCCTACATTTCATATTTTTCATAAACATTCAACATCACAGAGAAGCTACACAATTAATCTCATACTTTCTGGAGCCCTAGAAATATTCCTAGAAAATTCACAAATTCATGCACTATTCACAATTTAGAAATTAGGAAAAACTATTCGAATGGCTCGGGTCAGCGCAACAGGCCGGCCCATCGGCCCACTGCGCAGCCCAGCTCCCTCTCTCTCCCCCATTCAAAACGTGCCTGCGCAACTGGGCCGGCCCAACCCGGGCCGAGACGGCCCGCACCGGCCTCCACTTTCCCACTGCTCCACCCGAGTAGAACCGGGCGGAGGCGCGCATGCGCACGGCAGCGGCTCACGGCGGAGCTCGCCGGCGGCGATCGAGGCGACGGCAGCAGGCCACACGACTCCCCAAGGCGCGACTACTCCTCTGCTCATCTCCGTGTATCGACACAACGACCATAACAGCTATGGTGGCGGTCATGGCGGCTCGGCCGCGGTGGTGCCGGCGTTCCGGTGATCACCGAGCGGTAAGGTTCAAACTAGTAGGGTAGTGAGCTTTAGGGGCTTACCAAGAGTCCTGTGCGCGTGTTGGTTAGAGCAGAGGGGTACTGGAGCTCGTCTGCGACATCAATGGCGGCTGCGGTAGTGGGCTCCGGCGGCAAGGACCTCGTTCCGACGAACCTAGGGCAGTGGAGGTTAAACCACCATGTGGAGACAGATCACCAAGCCTGAGCAAGTCTAGAACAATCAAAAGTAAGGGACAATACCTACTGTAGTGTCCTGGCCACGTCGTGGAAGGTCTCGGTGGCGCTTTCACCGGAGTCCGAGAAGGACACGGCCGCGCGGGAACCTCCGACGACGAAAGGACGCGCGGGCGGGCTCAATAGATGCGCAAGAAGCTCACCTATGATCATGGAAGATGGAGAGGGTGATGGCTGTCAGTGTACGATGAATTTCGTCGATGACTCGAAGGTCGACGGCGGTGGCAATGGAGGAGAGAAGGACGGACACGGCGGCTCCAAGGTTTTATAGGGCAAAGGACGAGTGCACGGCGTGAAGGGGACCCCCACGGACCCGGCCTCGTCGGCGACAAGTGGCCGGCCGGCCCCGGGCGATGCCGGCGAGCGGCGCGGCACGCGCGACCTGCCGCGGTCAGAACAAAGCAGAGAAGGGGAGTCCGACGCAGTAGACAAGACTAGGGTCAAATTCTACTTTTGCAAATTACTTTTTATTTCATATAGAAACTTGAAGTATGTCCTTAATAGGAGTTGTAGCACATTTCATCCTGATCAACTTTGGTTTTTGGTCCATCTTCAAATTCTGAATGGATTTTGAATAATTGAAAAGGGGGTAAATAGAGGATTTGAATTTTAAACCTAATCCAATTTAAAACATAAAATATTTCTCAACAACTCGAAAATATGTAAAAATAAAAGTTGTTCTTCTGAACAAACCCTACAACTTTCATTAATGGAGTTTGGGTAGATTCTCAATATTTTTTTTGAAATAACATTTCAAATTTAAATTCCAAAACACTCATTGGGGTTTATTTTGAAATCTCAAATCATAAATTCAAAATTGCCAAATATAAAAGTTGTTCAATTTGAAAAGCCTTACAACTTTCATTAAAGGAGTTTATCCAAATTCTAGTTAGTTTTTGAAATGGCATTTTAAATTTGAATAAACAAACACTAATTGAGTTTTAATTTAAATTTCCACTAGTAAACATTAAAATCTCCAAACATGAAAGTTGTTCTATTTTGAAAGGTCTAAAACTTTTATTAAAAGACCATCATCAGATTCCTAATAGTTTTTGAATTTGTACCTCAAGTTTAAATTTTAAAACCTGGATTAGGGTTTTATTTGAAATTATTTTTAATACTTCAAGATTGCCCAAAACAAGAGTTGCTCAACTTTTAAAGATTTACAACTTTTGTTTAAGGCCCAACACTTGATTCTATTTAGTTTTTGATTTAGGGTTTCAGGTCCGATTAGGGTTTTTAATTGTTTTTCCTTTTTATTTTCTATTTGGATTTAGAGGCATACACACAAACAATTATAAAGTCACTCAAAGGTACCTAAGCACATTCACATGTGAAAATAAAAATTGTCGTAGTGATGCACAGTAACAATGATTTTATGCGGGATGAATTACATGCAATCATGATGACATGGCCGGTTTTAGTTATCGTAACACCAGGTGTGTTACATGTAGGCACTACAGTTGAAGGAAATAGCCGATTGATGATGTCAGCGCAGATCTCCGGCGCCAGGAAACGATCACGTTCGGAGTCCGATAAAGAAAGGAAAGATTGGGCTCCAAGTTACCTTTTATGTAGGAAAGTTTGTTAGTTTCCGTATTTATCTTGAGTTGTAATTCGAATAGGACTCTATCAAAGCCCTGGGTATAAATATAAGCCCCGGCCATTGTAATAGGACACACATCAATACAACACATCTTTCGGCCCCGGCCAAAACTTAGGAGTAGGTGTAACGTAGATCTCGGCGAGTTCTTCAATCAGGCGGAGTGTCATCCGGTGGACGCAGGCTTGCTTGTAAGTACCGTCATGCCTCGCTAAGCTTTGTCTCTTTAATGTCATCCGGTGGACATGGGAGCATCGTAGATCGGGGTTGATTCTTATTTGATATGAGTTTAGCGTCATCCGGTGGACGTGGGGTTAGATCAAGTAAGGGTTAGTTATCAATTCATGTTTGTTTTCTTGTTTAATCTATGTTTAACGTCATCCGATGGACGAGGGCTTAGGTTAAGCTTGATTATGTGCATGGATTAGTTATCGGCTCTAACTAATTTGGCATCTTAGTTAGATTCATTAAGTTATCAAGATGTTATTTGTCATTTACTGTTTATTTATCAGTACAACATCTTTTTGCCCGATCAAGATTGCATAGTATTAGCCTTAGATCTACATGAAAAATGTTCATTATGTTTTCGTTCATGTTTATGCTTTGTTATGATATTCACTTGATTCGGCCAGTACTATCGTAGTCTTGTTCGTACGTGATGAGAGGGCTCGACAAGAGCCGATCTGAACGAATACAAAGCCGCCGGCCTTCTAGACCAACTCTATATTCCTTCTGGATCTGCTTGTGATTATTTTTGGGAATAAATCTAGACTAGTGCAAAGCCGCAGGCCTTCTATACCAGCTTCGCACCAGTTTCAGGTTTATACTTGGAACTAATCACCGTTAAGTTCTCTGCTTCACGGATCCTGGATCGGCTAATTAGCCGATGCAGTTGTGCTTTCAAAAGGAAAACCAGTTAACCGATCGTATCCTGCCAAATCGGCTAAATAGCCGATTTCTGTCTATTTGACGTTCAGACAGTTTGAACTGAATGATTTGATCTGTTTACAACAATCGATTATGCTCTAATATGTTATAACTATCTGTATAAATTTGTTTAATGTAGATTGTTCTATTTGATTACACATATCAATCGATTATATATCAGTTCAGTAACTGTTTCTGTGGCAAAACATGCATACATGGCAGAATCGACTCTTTAATCGATCTCTGATTAAATCGGCTCTCAGAGCTGCATAGTTGGAACTACCTGGACACAACGGTTAGTTCCGCCCTGTGATTACTGATTATTATCTTTTCCTTTTCAATTGTAGGTCAAATTGACTGGCATGCCTGAGGGGTTATCGACACTCTCTGACCGGGTTTGAAGCTAGCTGGATCTTGGAAGCTCCGACGCTCTTGAGATCATATCCAGCTTCGCTGGTGTGCTGAGACGTAAGAACCACATTTTGTGCCAACACCTAGATTGATAAGATGGATTTTTCTACTCCAAGAGTTTGACTTAGAAATAAAAGATAAAAAGAGAGTAGAAAACTCTGTAGGAGAGCACTTGTCTAGAATGCATTTTGAGAATATGCAGGAATTGCCCATCAACGACTCGATGAGGGATGACATGCTCTATCGGATCACCCGAACCAACCCCTGATACGCAAATATTGTGAATTTTATGGTCGCAAGATATGTACCACCAGGGGAGGACAAAAGGAAGCTCATCTTTGAGAGTCGACAACACATGTGGGACCCACCATACCTCTTCAGGATATGTTCAGATGGACTACTCCGGAGATGTGTGCCGACGGAAGAAGGGATCAAGATCATTGAAAGATGCCACTCATCCCCATATGGAGGTCATTATGGCGCACTCCGTACCCATGCATAGATTTGGCAAAGTGGATTCTTTTGGCTCACCATGTATGATGACACGAAAAGTTTTGTCCGGAGGTGTGGGGCATGCCAACGACATGGGAACATCAATTCAAGAGATGCAATGCCACTCATCAACAATCTCCATGTAGAGCTCTTCGATGTCTGGGGAATTGACTACATGGGACCATTCCCAAAGTCAAAGCATTGTGAGTACATTCTGGTGGCAGTAGACTACGTCTCAAAATGGGTAGAAGCCATGCCATGCAGAGCTGCAGATTCTAGAAGCTCGAAGAGGATGTTTGAAGAAATAATATTTCCAAGGTTTGGTACCCCAAGGATGGTAATTAGTGATGGAGGATCCCACTTCATCGACAAGAAATTTCAACTATATTTAGCAAAACATGGGATCCGTCACAATATTGCCACTCCATACCATCCGCAGACAAGTGGGCAAGCAGAGACATCAAATAAGCAGTTCAAGAATATTCTAGAGAAGACGGTCAACGAAATGGGAACAACATGGAAGGAAAGGCTACCCGAAGCACTATGGGCATACAAAACAGCCTACAAGACACCAATTGGAATGTCACCATACCAACTTGTCTATGGAAAGACCTGTCACTTACCAGTGGAGCTTGAGTTCAAAGCTCACTGGGCAATCAAGAGAGGGAATATAAATTTGGAAGCTGCAGGAATAAAAAGGAAGATGCAACTCTCTGAACTAGATGAATGGCGTGAGAAGCATATCACAACTCCAAGATTTATAAAGAGAGAACCAAGAGATGGCATGACAAGAGGATAAAGAAGAAGGACTTCGCACCCAGAGATCAGGTATTACTTTTTATTTCCAGGGTGAATTTATTTGGTCATAGAAAGCTACGAAGCAAATGGGAAGGACCATTCAAGGTGATCAACACTTCGTCCCACGGAGCGGTCACACTTCAAACCGACGAAGGTACGTTATTTAAGGTAAATGGTCATCGCCTCAAACTCTTTCTAGAACCAATTAAGGGCCCAGAAGAATTAGATATTATTGAATTTATTAATTTACCAAGCTTATTAGGGCCTAAACCTTCCTCTTTTCCTCCCGCATCCCGATAGTAAACTTTTTGGAAACTAAATATCACGAGAAAAGCGCATGAAAAAACCAGAGGCAATCGGGCACAGGGAGAGATCGCCCGACCTCCCCTTTGGGTCGGCCGACCCCTTACCTGCACGAAACACCGCTGCCTTTTCGTGACGTGAACCTATAGGTCTCTACTTGCATATTTTCCAACTATCGCTTCTGTTAGGCCATCCACTGCCGCCGCCGCAAGCTCGTAGGGTCAATTCCGAAACCCTAGCGCCCACCAGAAAACTATATAAGCAGCCCCTGCTAGCCTCCCATCTCATCTCATCTAAGGCATTCTCTTCCTCCTATGAGCTCTCCTCCAGAGATCCCATGGCCGACGACAAGATCATCCCCTTCGGGACGGATCCCAACCAAGTTCCAGCTGACGACTCCGAAGCCATCATCCTAGTCCGAGCTACACGGCCTCTCGCCATTGCTCCACCAACCAAGCCACGCAACCATGAGCAATCCTTCATTGCTTGTGCAAAACCAGTCCTTCCACCACCGCCGGAGATCATCTACCTGAAGGACGCGCCATGGAAGGATCCAATCGTCAAGCTCCCGAAGGATGTCAAGCTCCTGCCACCGAAGCCCAACGAGACGCTGACGAAGGTGAAGCTTGACAAGGATAGCCATGTTACATGTGCCAAGTACACCTCTCGTCCCACCTTCGACGGAGTCCGTGTCAACCCATCAAAGGTCAAGTTTGTGCCACCCAAGGAAGCACCAAGGAGAGCAACCTCCGCAGAAGCGCTCCAAGCTCACTGTGGCAGATCTACAGCAACAGATGGCCGAGGTCACCAGTAGGATCAAGATGGTGGAGGAACACAATAGACTTCTAGCTAGATCCATAGACAACACCAATTTAAGGATAGATCTAGAGAAGGGAAAGCGTAGAGAGTTGGAGATCAAGTTTGACCTCCTCTCTCAAAAAGATCCTAGGAAATATTAGAGTTGTGCATCAGGGCACCCTTAGTTCGCTTAGTTCGTTTAGTTCGCTTTAGTTTGTGTGTCTTAATTTTTCACATATATAATAAAGTACCCTATTAATAAAGTCAGTTGAAGTCAATAATTATTTTGTCTCGCTTGGATATTTTTTGTGCTTGTCTCCACTTTGTGCATAAAGGAAAATAGGAAACAAGTGTGGGGGAGAAGCACATGATGGAATGACGAATACCGAACGTAAAAGTACACCAAAATAGAAGCAACCGATGCACAGATCACACACGACGAGACAGAACACGAACGGCCACTAGGTGGTGTCAGCCAACCCCAACCCTAGGTCGGCTGATCCACCCTAGTGCCGCCTCACTGCGAGCTTCATCCACGACCTAGTACACATCCTAAGCACTCTATTTTCTCATACGCCGCTCTCTGTTTTGCATTGAATTGAAAACGCTTGGATTAAGCAACTTAAAAACATGAAAGAATTAATTTGAGTAGCCTTGACTTAAGGATAGACACACATAACACTTTTCCTGTAAGTCTTGCTGCTATTGGGAACCTGAATTAGGGACCCCATGTTGCTTAAGTTGTTGTGGAATAAGAGATAGTAAGAATAATGAAAGCTTGATTCTTGATATCTAGTTGTTGCAGAATTTTATTTTCAAAACTTAAAACCAATAGCTATGCTTCTCCTTTGTAGTAAAAGCATTTACCTACCAGAGCCAAAAATAGGATAGAATCAGCCTTCTACATTTACAGCTTGCTATTGCTTTGAGTTTTGTCAAACCTTGTGACCCTTGTTGAGAAATTTTTCATGCTCCTAAGATCAAGATCACGTACACTCCACATATATCTGCTATTCCTACACTGGGGATACGCAACAACATGCCTGTCCATCCAAATTGTTTTACTCCTATATTGGAGGAAGCACAAAAAGAACATTGATAGGAATAAATGCTCCAGGTTCTTGTTATCATCTCTCAAAAAGTTTATGCAGAGAAGAGGCATGTGGCTATGCAACAGTGTGAGAAGAGAGAAAATAATGGGTACAAAGATGCCCGCCTGAGAGGTAAAAATGGACAAGTGTCCGGAATACCAAAACAATGGGTACTCAGATGCCCTCCTGAAAAAAGAGAAAAAAGAAAAGAAAAGAAAAAGAAAGATAGCCCATGTTGTCCTGCAAAGGAAAAAGAAAAAGAGAGAGAGAGAGAGAAAAATTTCAAAAGGAGCATAGTAGAATTAGGTTAGCCACCATATATTCCACACACATGCATATCTTGATCTAAGAGTATGACATCTTTCTCCTCAGATCCTTGTTTTGATCTTACAATATATGCAATACAAGTATGTTTTCACTTTACCCCAACCTCAGCTCCACATAAGCTTTAGAAGTAGGCAACAGAGAAGGCAACATCATCTATGCCTTGGTAAGGATCAGCACCACCACATAAGAGTGACATGAGAGTACTACAAGGAAGGAGAAGGTAAGCTATGCTTTATTTTCAAAACATTCAAAAATCTCTAACTAACTTGATTAATAGAAGAAGGTGATCTGTTTCTGGCTATTCTATTCTTCAACTGCTCAAAGTTTCATGGTAGACACAATGAATCCCGCAGTACAGGAATGGCTGGGAATAGTGAAATGCTGATGTCTAGTCCTGAAGTTAAGTTTGCTTAATTCCATCCTTTACTCGGGACGAGCAAAGATCTAGTGTGGGGGAGCTTGTTGACGATAGTTATTGTATGATTTTACCCGTCAACTAATCATGAAAAAGGATACAATTGAGAGCCACCACCTAGAATAGGGTTTAAATTGACAGAATTCTACGAGTTTTGGTGAATCCGTGTTTTTCAAGGACTATGCAGGAAAATAACCAAGAAGGACCCACATGGCAAACAAATACGTCAAATTCCGCAGTGATAGTAAATCAAGAATATTCCAGAGAATACCAGAGACCAACCTGCAAAAGTGGGGGCCCATTTGGCAGAGAGGGGAAGTCGCCTGACCCTCCCCCTAGGTCAGTTGACCCCCCGGTCCCACCGTCAGCCTCCAGTTTTTTATGTCGGTTTCCCACCGCATTTGAGGATTGATCTGAGCCACTATCGTAAATCGGTTTGTTCTAAGGGCTGAGATTCATCGCTTCGGACTATATATACAGCCCCAGATCCCCCAGGGTTTCATTTGATCCAAAGAGAAATCAATCCAGGGTTTCAGAATCCACAGATATATCTTTAGCAAAGTAGAAACCCAAGATAGGATCTAGAGCCAAGCATCAAGTAGAAGATTAGCCTTGTAGTCTCTCTAGATTAGGGCTATTCTTATTCTAGAAATAGTGTGGTAGAAGAGCTGGAGAGAGTTGGAGGAGTTGCCGGCTTGTCGGTGACTGCCCTACGACTTGTACCCACGGATTCAAGTCCTTCTTTGGGGCTTGTTTCTGAAGATTTCTTCGGAGTTCAACTTCTAATCCAAGTGAGTAACATTGCTATTATTATTCTTAAGTTTTATGATTCTTTTGAGTGCTTTAGTCTTGGTAGCTCCTTGATTGAAGTAGTAATTTATAGTTTGAGCGTGGTGCTTAGATTATATTTACTCGTAAATGCCCCATACTATCCAGATCGGTGGTAGCTCGTGAGGGTGACTTTACCTTGTTGAATCTTTCATAGTCCACCTCCCGTCAGTAGGATCATTAGGTCTCTTTTACTAAGGAATTTACCCTTTGCTGTTACTTCTTATTGTAATTTCCCCATTAAGAACAATCATATCATATCTTGTGAGGATTAGAACCAGAACCCTTAGCAATCTCCTTTACCATCCTATTTTCTCCGTCCTTGATAGCAGCTCAGGGGTTAAGTCTAGATTCTAGTCATCCCGTTTTTCCTGTGGTAAAATATAAATAACGATACCTTGGAATACTCCCGGGTGAAGTGCTACATTGGTATCTGTCCGCTTGCAGCTAATCCTAGTGTTTATTTGTTTGAGCGCGGCCATAACCGCGGTGGTTCGTCCGAAATCTTTGTTTCAATTTCATTCAAGTTTTCGCTGTTGTTCTTCGCGTTCTTGCTTCCCCCCTTTCTTCACGGTGCTCGATGTCCCTCTTTGATTCGCCTTTTCGCAAACTATTCGATCCGTGAGGTGCTATGAGTCCTAAGGAAGCTATCTACCAGTTGATTTGATCCAATTCGGGACGAGCACTTAGATCGGGCGATTTTGCTTTCGGGAGGGGATTTTTTGTTCTTGCAACGATTTACTTCGATTTCGATCTTTTAGTTGGGTTTCGAGCCATGATCTCTAAGGGATAGTTCACCAACCTTGTCGTGATTCTCTCCACAAAATGAGTCAAATCCATCGCTCATGGAAAGAGATCGGGCGAGATCGATCGATGTCGCGCTGTTTGGGCTGCTCGCGGTGTGCTGTCGGGCGCACCGGACGCAGCACCGGACATGTACGGTGCATCGGGCACTCCTTCGGGTGCTACACAAGTCCGGGTGCTGTGCAAGCCGGTGGACGCTCCTCCGGGTGCTGCGCAAGTCCGGGTACATCGGATGCTCCTCTGAGTGCTACGCAAGACTGATCAGACGCGTGGGAGTTATTGTTCCCGCATCCAGTGGAACAACCAGACGTGTCTAGTCGCTGCACAGTGCGTCCGATCAGTGCTAGTGCAGCACAGTTTCATCCGGCGTTGGTGCGTTTGCGCTCCGTTTCTCACGCGGTCTTTTGCGTTGACTTGCTAGCGAGTTGTGGGTCGTTCCTAGACATCTTAGTCACTCATTGGCTCTGGTGTTTAGGGCTTGCTCTCTTTCCTATCTTCCATAGAGGTTGAGGGATTTGAGTTGGTCTGCTCGGCCACTCTTTTGGTTCTCTAGTCTGCTCGGCCATGTGTTTGAGGGTCCCGCTGTGTCTCTCGGTCATCGCTGGAGATACCTAGTCACCAGTTGGCTCGTGGATTGCCCTGCTGCGTGTGTTTGCCTTTTTGGGTTGAACTTGGGACAGCGGCTGATTATTTGGAAAGAAATTTGAGGCTCCCATTCATCCTCCTCTGGGTCGCCTATCCAGTCCTTCAATTCTTCATGGTGGGTCCTAGCTATAGCATTGTGGGGCCCGTATCTGCAATGTGCACCACATGCAGATGGCTCCGCTGTCCTTCATAGCTCCCTGCGAGTCAAAGGGAAGGAAGTGCCGACTACCATTGGCACGTGGCATCCAAGACAAAAGATCTCTGACTCTTTGTCTCTTTCAATTTGGATGGTGTTGACAGTGGATATACCATAAAAATCCACACTCAAACACCATCAACAGGCCTCGGTTTCAAGGAAGAATAAGCATAACATGAACATATTTTATCAATAACTAGTTCCACTCGTACTCTTAGCTTGTGAACGCAGGAAGGATCAAACAGGACAAAAGTGAGCAGCTGGAGGCCACATATGGGGGTCGGCTGACCCACACATGGTCACTCCAGGCCACCACATTTCAACACAAGGTGTACAACATGCCATGGAAGAGAGGAGAGCTCAAGGTAGGCCCATGCATGGGTCGGCCGACCCATGTATGGGGCCCACATGGCTCTGGTGATGTGGCATGATTCATGTGACACTCCACCCAGCTCATTTTCACCATTGGATCAAAGGTGTGTTTCCATTCAACGGTGAAAGATCAAAGCACATGGATAAAGGCGTGAACCGACAAGTACCAAGCAAATCAAGCACACAGCCATGCTCTGTGACAAGTGGGGACACCAGGGGTGGGCCCACCCTGTCATAGGGGGGTCGGTCGACCCACCTCTGGTGGGCCCAGGGCACCGCCACACTCCACCGACCTCCTGCATGCTTCCCACGTGCTGGATTCACCACTGCCGTCCATCTTGAGGCGGTATTGAGTCGGTTCATCTAAGGGTGGAGAGGCAAGGAGCACACGGATCGCTGACATGGCACCCTTCCACTCTCCCCTATAAATAGAGGCTGCCATCACCCTCTACAAGACACACAAGATACACAAGAGATAAGAGAAGCAAGCTAGTTCCACTCTTTAGTAGTAGTATTAGTCTAGTGTGGGAGTTAGAGTCGAGTCAAGCTACGCTCGGGGTCTCCGGAGTCGTCTGCTGGAGAGTCTGGTATAGCTCTTATACCTTCCCTTCTGTAAGACTTTACTTTTATCAATATATTATCTTCACTTTACTTTACTAAGTCTTTACTTAGTGCTTTACTATTCACTATAGTATTGTTGTGTCTTGTCTTAACTTATAGTTGAGTTATATTAGATAGTGATCCTATAACCAGCTCACGTGTGTAGTTCATTGCCTGTTATAGGGTGCTTTAGCTGTTGGTACGCAGTTAGAGTAGTAAGAATTAGTGTAAGCGTGGTGCTTAGGCTAGATCTTACCCTTGAATGCCGCTTGTCGCACGGATTGTTAGTGGGTGCTAGCAGGTGGTGACAGCCCTGTCTAGTCTTAGTATCCCTCCACGTGTTTTAGGCAAATTCTTAAAAGGTAGGCTCCCATAAGAGAGTAGGCGCTTCGGGTAGAGGTTATATCCTCTATTGTCTCGCACTACCTCCTGTCTAGTCTTAGTATCCCTCCATGTGTCTTAGTGTAATTCATCCCTTATGTACCGACGGGTCGTATGGGCGATATCCCTTGTTTTTGGTGGGGTTAATGTGTACCCCTCTGCATTCGAAAGCTATAAGTTTTGTACTTCTATATACGGACTAGTGTTGAATTGAAATAAGGACTCATGGAAGATTGAGACCCAAATGCTAATTGCTCATTTCATTAAACCATGCTATGCTTGTCGTTGCTTAGTTTATGATTCACATTTATGATTCTTGTATAAAATGCTTTTATGCAAAACTCAAATGCAATCCTTGCTACTAACCAAATGCATACTTCTTTGATTACTATACTGGGCAAGTCTTGCAAAGTACATTTGAGTACTCACCCTACGATTGTCTAAGTTTGCAGGTAGTACTGCTCCAGCCTAAGGCTTTTTCTATGCTCCCGAGTCCCAGCAGGATGAGGAATGGTGGAGAGGCCAAAGCGTCATGGATACATGGTGTTGGCACAACCATGTATTCGTGTATCATGTTTAAAGACTTCCGCTAGATAACTCTGAATTATGTTTGTATGAATGTACTTTATGTGTGATGAACTAAGTTTGAGAACCATGTTGTAAACTTAAGTACTTGATAATGTAATATGTTCTAGCTTTGATGTGTGATGTATTCTTTTCCTTTACGTGATCCTGGATGAAAGGTGGACATAATACATCTTCTGGGAGGACAACCAATTAAGTGGCCTATCTAACCTAATAGTCAATGGAAGACTATTGAGTTGGGTAACCTTTTAAAAGGGAGATGATCCTGATAGTTTTTTTTTTTTGAGCTAATCAGTCATCTAGTGCAACTAGGTGAGATCTAACTTGTGATAGTTCTTAGATCAAGTGGCGTGGAAATGTGCAAGTGAAAATCCTTTGAAAAATGTTTGTGAAAGTTGGTGGAACACTTGAGGAGTTAAATTTGAAAAAGGATTTGAAATGACGTTGTGCTTCTTGTTGTAGCACCAGACGTGTCCGGTGTGGTCACCATACGTGACCACCGGATAGGTGCCGTAGTGCTGAGTGTCGAGCAGTTTCTGAGGCACGCATCTTAGCATCTGGTGTCCACCGGACTTGTGCACCGGACAACTTTGATAGCTCACGGGAAATGTTTTGTGGGCACTGGACCTGTCCTATGTGCCACCGGACATGTGCACCGGACTATTCTACCAGAAAGGGTGTTTTTCGTGCATTTTCGGCTGTCGTATGCACCGGACCTGTCTTGTGTGCCACCGGACATGTGTTTGGGTAATGGCTATTTTTTGTAAACATTGGAGTAGAGCCGTTAAGGGCGTCCGGTGCGGACGTCCGGTGCATATGCAGAATCTATGTAAAGTTTTGAATGGCTAGTTTGGCTTGGTTGGGCTATATATATCTGGCTTGCCCGATCATTTGAGGTTGCTAGGGACTTTGTGAACCCTCCCACACATATGAGAGCCAAAACTAACTCCCTCCACTCACTTGCATAGTTGAGATTGCGATTTGGTGTGAGATTGGAGTGATCTAGTGCTTGTGCTTGAGAGAGATAGCATCTAGTGGTACTAGGGGCTGGATATCAAGCTTGAGTGCTTGTTATTCTTGGAGGTCGTCGCCTCCTAGACGGCTTGGTGACTTGTCGACTCCGTGTAGCACGCTCAGAATTGGTGCGGTGCTCCATCTACCTTTTTACTTCTCCAAACCCTCACTACTACACAAATGATTTTGCGAAGTACCGCCCAAACATTAACTGAGGTTTTTATTTACGGAGGCGGTCACATTTGACTGTCTTGCAAAATCATTTACCGATACGGAGGCGGTCAAAAACGTCTATTTCGGTAAATCAATTTACCGAAGCGGTAAAAAAATGTCTTCTTCGGTAAATCACCTTCATAAATAGTTACATCAAAAAAATAATTCATAACTTTTTCATATGAACTTGAATAAAACAAACTTTATATCAAAATTGTAGCCCTCAACATGATCTACAACTTTGTATTTAAAAAGTTTTTTATTTGAAACTATTTAGGGTCCCCAAATTTTATTGTAAGGTTACATATCTTGAAATTTAAAATTTCAAATTATCAAACCATCTCAGATCTTAACATGTCTATATAAAAGTTATAGTTCTCGATACAATATACAACTTTGGATTTGAAAAGTTTTTTATTCAAAGTTGTTTAGAGTCCCAAATATGTGTTCTAAGCTTATAAATTTTGAAATTCAAAAATTAGAATTCCTAAACAATTTTAACTGTCCATATAGTTAATATCAAAGTTGTAGTGGCCAACCTGAGCTACATGTTTTCTGTTGACAAGTTTTTAATTTGAAGTCTTTTAGAGTCTCAATTATGTGTTTTAAATTTACATATTTTTAAATTCAATTTTTTTTGTATTTTTAAAATAATCTCAGACAAAGATACATTCTACACCAAAGTTGTAGTACTTAATAAGATTTAAAACTTAATTTGTAGCTAAAAGTTTTTTCATTTGAGTTTATTTAGTAGCCGAAATGTCCAATATAAGATTACGAAATGTTGATATAACATAATAACATATTATATATAAACATGAAAGAGTGTGTGGTGTAATGATAGAGATGAGATATTGTTGAGTGTGAGGTCACCGGATCGAGTCGTGGGGGTTGCAGGTTTTTGGTTTCTGGGAGCCCGTGTGAGCTAGCACATATGGCACATAACAGGTACAATAATACCATAAGAGGTGTCGTGCTTAATATATGGAACCAATTATATTATATATCTTATATGACCCGGATGAAATTAGCCAGCAAGGCACACACATATGACACATGACACATGCCAATCCAAGAGGCAAGACCGTATGGGCAGTTGGGCACAGCCATATATGCCGGTATATATATATGCTCAAAGCGCACACACTCAGACACACGGATACTCATGCAATTAGACACGACTTCCTGATTCCTGAAGTCCAATCGGACTCAGTACATGAGCACAGCTGGGCTACAGCTGATATGCTCAAGCATGCAAACCTGCTTGCAGTCATTTTGCAGGCTAGCATTATTATTGCGGAACACAAGCATGAACACGAGGAATTATGGGGGAATCACACATACGTACGATGGAGCTTGCACACAGGCTAATCAGCGATGAACGGATGGAAGGATGGAGAAGAATGTAGACTTTTTCTTCTCACCTAGGTGCGATCCTTCTTCTTTTGCATTGTCCTGACGCTGCGGCTTGATGTGTATAAGTTTCTTGTGATATGCATGAACGTCTTTTCTCACCTGAAGAGGGACACTGTTACCGTGGAATTCAAGCTCCTTCAATTCCGGAAGGTTGCCAATGCCAGAGAAAGATTCCAGCGCGGTGAAGGACCATCTAATCTTCTCAAGCTTACACGCAGATACCTCGGCAAAGCTGATGTTGGAGATCTTCAAGCAGTTGACAATAAGAACTTTGAGCTTTGGGAACTCATCCTTGCTGAAGGTAAGCTGGCTTTCGTCATAAGAATTGTCCAAGAGAGCTAGCCAGCATAGTTTGGGTTTCTTTGCAAGGATTAGTAGATCATGTTGCTTCAGGCATGTATCAGAAAGAGTTACCTTGGCAATATGATTGGCAGTGGCAAATAACGAAAGAAGGGCCCTATTACCCTTCAAGTTAATCTCCCTCAGTTTTGCAAGACCGCTGACTCCAACAAGAGACTTTATGTTTGTGTCGGACAAGACAATCTTCTCAAGCTCAGGAGCTCCACCTTCGAATTTTATGTCAGTCTGCATGTTGGGGCCCTCAACAAGAAAGCACTTGAGATGCTGGAATTCTTCATTCTTGAAAGTCAGTGTGCTCTCGGTAACTGACTCACCAGAAGCTGTCCCATCTTCAGGTAACAAGACAAGGAGCTCGTTACCCTTCAACTCCAGCTCCTTCAATTTTGGAAGGGCACCGACCCCACAAAGGCGCTTTATCTCAGTACGGAATAGCACGATCTTCTCGAGCTCAGGAGCTGCTCCATTTTCAAAGTTGACAAGTTCAGTCTTGTGGAGACACTCAACATGAAAATTCTTGAGTTGTGGGAATTCTTCCTTCTCGATGGTGAGCCTCGTTTCTGTGTATGCATCATGCCGGAGCCTGACACAACGCAGTTTGGGAAGCATGGTGATGTGGATCAGATTCTTCTTCTTCAATGAGGTGCGACTCAGAGTTACCTTGGAAAGTTCATCGCTACCTTTAGCAAACAATGTCAGAAGCCGCACGGCCTCTGTGCATCCGTCAATGCTTAGGCTCTCAAGAACCTTGGGTGGTTGTATCAAGTGATTGTACAATTCAAACGGTAGGAGCTTTTGGTCCGGAACAGGGACCTCGCTTCTGGTGGTTTCAAGTATAGTGATGGAAAGAGATTGGAGGCACTCTTTCAGGTCACTGATGGCCCAAAGCAGATGCTTGAGGTGGGATCTGTTGTTATCGATTACCACACCAAGCTTCCTCAGCTGCCCTAGCTTTCTGATTTCTTTTAACTCAGCTCCATCCCTTGAATAAGCCTTCACATTGGATAGTACCTCCATATTTTCCATTTTGTTGATCTTGTGAGGGATTTGGACAGCAGAACGTAATGGCTTATCGTCCCTAAGTGGCGCGTGCATTTCATGACTTGTACTTGGATCAATTTGACCAGCCAGTAGGCGCCTCAGCTTTAGGAGCACAATACCTTTTGTTGCATTCTCAGGCACCTTGGTTTGCCGGATATCCAATATCTCCAGTTCACGGAGGTTGTTGATTTCACTAGGCAGATCAGCTACATCTGTTCCCCTTAGGCTTAGATACTTAAGATGTAATATGGTGCTGCAGATATCCTTGAGGTGCTTCTTATCCAAGCTATGACAGCCTTCAAGATCTAGCAACTTGAGCAGCCGCAGTTTATGTAAATATTTAGGGAGCTTCTGTACAACCGTCTCAATGCTATCAGAGGCACGGAGTCGAAGACCACTGAAGGTGGAGAAATGGCGAGCCCGGAGCTGTGACAGGCGTGCATCCAAAATGTGCTGTTTACTGGCCATTTTGGTGATAAACTCATGGACTAGACCACCTACCATGCAGCTCTTCGCCTTTCCTGCAGCACTAAGATCAACAGGCGTAACAAGCCACCGGTCAATGAGAGCTTCAAAACATCGTTTTGCTTGACGCACTACGGTGGGCCAGTCTTCCTTTGTTATTAGACCTTCTATAGCCCATCGCTCGATTAAGTTTGACCGTTTGATGTTGTAACCTTGAGGGAAAATAGATAGGTACAACAAGCATGTCTTGTGTTCTCTTGGCAGATCCCTGTAGGAGAACTTGAATATGATCTTAGCATTAGTAGCATTCGTGGCCATTGAGTTCTTGGAAACCTGCAGGTCTTCATGCAGCCTGCGCAGTTCTTCATAGGTCCTGCTTGGATTTGCATACAAAGCATGAGCGAACATCCTCATGCAGAATTCATCTGGATCACACTTGTCCAATATGTCATGGAAGATCTGGGAATTGATGTTGCTACCTTTATTCTCTCTTTGGCTTGTAATCTTGAGCACAATATCATGGTAGAGACCAACGAGGGAATAGGTTATAGGCTCCTCTGTTGTAGAACAAAATTCTTTGGCCTTTTGTCTGTTCTTTGTGATCACTATCACTGCACTGCCACTGCTGGAAGTCAACAGGCTCAAAGCATTCCTGATCCCCTCCCACTGGGATATGTAGTCGCTGTCATCAGTGATGATGATCAGGGTCTTTTTGCTTTCCAGATGCACCTTAATCTTGTCTACTATCCCTTTGATCAGTAGTGAAATCTCAATCAGCCATGATATCTCCTTAACCTTCTCCATGGTTTCTTCGACAGCAGCAGTAGTCTTGTGTGGCTTAGTCTCCCATGAGTACTCATCCATCTTCTCCTCTGTTTGTTTAGTAGCAGCAGTGATAGCACCATTTTGATTGTAACCACCCTGTAGTACACCTTTGACTTGTTCCACAGACACAGAGTGGCCTTCCGGAAGCTGGGGCCTGGGAAGCAACTCTCGTATGATGTCTAGTGCAATCTTGTGGTTGTCTAGTGTAACCTTGTGGTTGTTGAGGATTTCTTTGATGTGATCCTCACCCAACGTGGTAGCAGTATTGTTGCTGGTTTCCTGGGCCTGTGGGGGCTTGCTATCCAGGAACACCTTCCGCAGGATATCTTGGTATTGCGTCTCATCCAGTTGAATCGGGGGCTTAGGCACGACATTTTCCATGTGCTTTTTAAGCATCCTTGCCGTCTCCTGCATTATCTCCCCCATTGATCTCGCTGTCGTGTTGCATACACTCTGCATTGCACGGTGCAGCACTCCCAAGGGTTTATCCAATGAATGGATGCCAGTTGTGGCTTTTAAGCGCTTTGTTTCTTCAGCCTTCTTGCTGTGGACTTCTCCAATCTTGTTATTGACTTCGTCAATCTTGTCATGGATATTAATTTTGTCAATCGTTTCCCATATTTCATCATACGTTTTTGCTCTGTCATCAAGTGCTTGTTTTCTCTCCTCCACCTCGCCTTGACCTGCGCCTTGCTGTTTGCATTCACGCAAGATGTAGCAGAGGATCTCCTGGGGTAGTAGCGGAAGATCCCATGAGTGGTGCAGTTGCTGGAGGTTGATTGAGACAATCTTCTCGAAACGGGCAGCCGCAAAATCCAGTGCTCCTTGTGCAGCAGCTGCCGAGGCATCTGCATCCCGTGCAACAATTGCAATGGATGGTATCATGTATCCACTCTCCTGGTGTCTTCCTTCATGTTTGCTGCTCGAGCTGATCCAGTTGTGTAGCTTCTCGGCAAAGAAGTCCTCCAGAGTGCGAGGCTCCAGAGCTCTTCGACGCGGATCAGGACCTCCGGCACCAGCTGCGACTTGATTTTGGGTGTCGTCATCATCGTCTTCGTCTTCAGCGACTGCCAGTGCCACCACAGGCGCTGCAGCATCTTGAGACGGGGTTGGCAGAATTTGTGCTGCTGCGTATCCCCCGGCCCCCTTTCCTGGGATCTCCACGCCGTACCTCAACCGCCGCTTGCCGACGTCGCTCACGCGGTCCCTGAGCTCACGCAGCCGCATGGCCGCTCTGTGCTGAGCAACCGTCTTTTGCGCCAGCCAATAGGTCCACCAGAAGTAGCGCCGGAGGCCGCCCCTGGCGAGGTGGACCGCCAGGTCACCACTCTGCAGGTAGTTGTCGATGCAGTTACTGCAGTCGTGGGCGAGGTCCCGGACCTGCTTCATCCACGTCCGGACCTGCTTGTTGTGCCCACCGGTGAGATGCGCGGTCCTGGACAGGTGCTCGAGGAAGCTGTTCATGCTCTCCATCTCCTCCCTGATGAAATCCACATCACTCCCAACGCGGCCTAGCAACTGCGCCTCCTTCTGAAGGAGGCCCAGCAGGGAGCTCACCGCGCCGGACGTTAGCTCAGCCATCGCAGCAGCTGCTGCGTCGCCCCACCGCCGCCGGCCAGCCGGTGTATGCCTAGCTAGCCCAGGAAATGCAAATGCATTGTGTGTGGGTGTGTGAGTGGGGCGCTATGGTATGTTTTCTTTGTCGTTTCTCTTAGCTTCAGTACCTGGCGCTTACCTCTCTTTCTACTCTTTCTTTTGGTTGAGGCAGCCAGGGAGGCATTGTACTATTCCATTTATGTTGCTTCTGTCCCTTTGCTTTACCTCTTTATATCCATCCTCCTTTGCCTACTCTGTGCTCCAGCGTCGAATCCACTCCCACGTCGTCGTTCAAGTAAAGAAAAGTTTCTATGATATGTCATATATCATATGGACAACCTTCAAAGAAATTATCACTCTTTAGTGCAAAATGTATAACTACGGTTATAAAATAGACTCCTCCAATCATCTTTGTCCTCTCTCCCTTAATCTTCTTACTCTCCACCTCTTTTATTATGTCTTGGTATCTGTGATGCCCATTCCATTGGATTTCGTGTCTGTTGACGCTAATTAGTTCGCGGCGCCAGCAAGGAGGTAGATCGCTCGGTAGGCGGGCCGAAGATCGGCCTACTAGCCGACTTTTGGGTCGGCTGTCGCCTAAGAGCATGTTCGCACACGAACACTTCACCTGGTGCCTGCAGCGATGAGCGCGGTGCAACGTCGCCAGACGAGCCTCAACGGGAACGCGATATGCATAGCACGCCGACGAGGTCTTTTGAAACTCGAAACCCATCCGGCGTGCAGTGCAGCGGTGATGGACTGCCCTAACCGGCTTGACCGCTCTGGTTCTTCGTCGTCATTGATCCACCGACCGTGCAGCAGCAACGTAGAACTAGAAGCAGCTGTAGATGGGAAAGAGGAGGTAAAAAAAATGTAGTAGATATGTTTTCTGACGATTGAATAGATGGATATCCAATCGACCTTGATCCTCTCTATATAAATAGAGAAACATGGTCAAATCCCAGTAGAAAACCTTTCCCACGTGAAATCTATAAGTTTCCCATGAGATTGGATGGGTTTTCCAAGGAAAAGCATGAAATTGGACTCGAACTGCCAAATTTACATAGGGCCAAGCAAGCACACAGTGGAACTTTAGTTTTTTGTGTAAGGTTTCCTGTTGTTTTCGTCTCTCCCCTTTCTAATATTGTTGCCACATCAGCAAAATATCCTATGTGACGCTATAGTAATAAATAGCATGAAAACTATCCTAGTCGTACCATTGATATTGCCCTTACTTTTTTTTTAGATAATGGAAGAATATCCAGGTTTATTGCCACAAGCGAGAAAATCAGACCAAAATATTGGCACTGCCCTTACTGTCAATGACACGACCTACGGCAAAGCATGATGCTGCTTAGGATTCTTTGAGTCTTTCTAGATTAGAATTACGTCCTTTTGCTTTAGTTTCTTTATCGATCCTTTCCTTGCGTGCAGCATTGGAATCTATTTCCTCATCGTCGGACGACAAAGGACAATCGATCAATGCAAATTCCAGTGGACAAAGCATAGCGTGCAGAAATCGAATAGCATAACGTGCGGCCAGGGTAAAGTTCAGCTCACGTGGTTCTGTCAGGCCACTGGCTAGGCAACGCGTTGAAGATGCCCTTAGTTTTTCGTGCTACAACAAAATCTTCGTCAACTTCTATACTGTGTTTGCTTTGGACGACATGCTTGGCGATGGAAGCTTCTTTGGACAACAAGCACCCGTGGCACAATATACTGTCGGCTGCTATCTTGGGTATCAGCTTTAACGGTTGATGACAAGGCAGCACTTCTTTTAGGACCAGTCTTTGCCATTACTTTTGGACAAATAATTGGTGATACGTCCCGGATGACAGACAAAATGACCATCGTTTTAGCGAGTTATCCTTTCTCGTTGTTTAGTTCTTTTCGTTGTTTAGTTCTTCTCATGTAGTGCAATTATATTTATTTTGAAGCTGATTAGCTTGTCATAAACGTAGGGAGTAGTAAGTAAGGAGACGATGAGAACTGAGCAATCCAACTCCAAGATAGAAGGAAAGTATATTGCCTCGGGCAACTCTTCTAAACTATGCTACACATCTAGAAAAGATACTCCTCTTTTTGTTATGATGAGAGCACTGTAAATTAAAACTTACTGACAACCCAGTTCAGCACTCCCATGTAAAAACGGTTCACAATGATTACATTTTAATATTGTAAATAGTAGGCCATGATATTTTGCGGCGTCCTTTAAAATATATAAAATGCTATAGTGGAGGCTATTTAATTTAGCAGGTTTTCTAGAAAACATTAAAATTCTTAACTAACTATACACGTAAACATTATTTATGAACTCAAATAATGAAATACATGTATAGGCCGTAGAAGAACATGTCGCCATATCAATTGCCCATTAACCCGTGCTCTCGCACGAGACATAATCTTAGAACAAATAAGCATTAGTTACTATCTAAAATACCTCGAAATAATAAAAAACTAATATCGAATTTTATGTTTTTTCTTTGTTAATTTCTAATACAATAGATACTATCACTAGTGGAGAAAGGACCTACGGTCCCAGTTGGGAAACCCCTTTTAGTCCTGGTTTCCCAACCGGGACTGCGAATCCAGGACTAGAGGCTTGCCCTTTAGTCCAGGTTCAGTCAACTGAGAGTGAAGGTCCCCTTCCACTAGTACAGAGAAGATTTGTAGCAGCGGTATTTTTCGCGCAAAATTCGTGCGCTACACGGCCGTGGAGGTTGTTGGCATTTCTTAACGTCACTACTAGAAACAGAGATAAACTCTATCCCCAATAATAACGCCAGAAATGTTAGACGTAATAATTTAACTTGCCACTTGGCTTAGCTACAGATCACTTGAACTCTTAATCTCGATCTCTCAGATATAACTAGGTTGTCATCCCTAGCATGAATCTAAAAGATCTCATAGACTTCCTCTAACAAGTGACTAAAATAATTATATTATATCCGTAAGCGCACAGATAAAATATACATCATTGCAGCATTTTACCCAAGAGTATCACGGGTTGTCGATTTATATTTTACCACTGGGAAGGGCTTGGCAATAAAGGGTGTAGATAGATAGTTGTCATATGCACATGCAAATATGGAGATAACCATATATGAACTTCTTACTCCAAACAGGTTATGTCACAATAATAATAATGATATAAATGATAAGCATAATGATCAATCCATAGATAATAATATAAATCACTTAGAGCACTTCCTATCTAGGCACTAGCATGGATTAGATAGAAGCATAAGAATATTCCTAAGTCATTCTAATTATACTACTAAAGACATATTAGATTGGTACAATTATACTAGCAATCATGACAAAGATACCTTATACTCATAAATAAGGGAATATTACTAAGAAAGATGAAGAACATAGCCAGCCTTCTATGGTAATAATAACTTCCTACTCTCCCAATATTCGAGGTGTGGACTACAAAGGACTCAACAGCAGTGTCACATCCACGATCTACCACAGAACTCAGAATATAGGGTGCAATTGCAGACAAACCACATCTAAACACCATGCTTATATGCTGTTGGTCACCCATCCATGACGTCAATGAATGAGAGCTATACAATCCTATGTATAAATATAAATGCATCCTAACTATGCAAAGTATACAATCTAGATAAGTAATGAATAGCATAATTGAGAACATAATCAATAGTAGAACAATGTCAATCAACTTTATCTAAAGTACTCAAAGAGATATTAGATACAAGAGAGAGCTTACAATGGCTCCGGGAAGCCTCGCTCCAGACAAGATCTGGAATTCAAGTAGAACTTGCCTCCTTCTACTTGTAAACCTATGTAGCAATGCTCTAGATGGTGAAGCTCTAATGATCTAGGGTTTCTGGCTCTAGTTTCTAGATGCTATGAACTAGATATGAATTGATATGAAGCTCTGAGGGGTCTGGGGTCGTATATATAGTCCGAAGCGATGAATCTCTGCCCTTGTATCAAACCGACTTACGATAGTGGCTCAGATTAATCCTTAATGACGGTGAGAAACTGACATACAAAGCGGGAGGCTGACAGCCGTCCCCACAGGTCAGCCGACCAAGGGGGTCGGCCGACCTCCCCTCTCTGCCATCTGGGTCCCGTTTCTGCCGGCTGGTCTCTGGAGTTCTCTAGAATGTTCTTGGTCCACTGTCGCGGCAGAATTCGATGTATTAGTCCGACATGTAGGTCTCCTTTGATTCTTTTCTGATTAACACCCTGCAAAACACTGGTTCACCAAAACTGTGGAATTCTGTCAGTTAAAACCCTATTCTATGGTGGTGTTTGCTTTTATACCCTTATTTCATGTTTGGTTGACGGGTAAAATCATACAATAATTACCGTCAACAGAGGTTCGAACCCTTGATCTCCCCCTCGCGCGCAACTTCCTCTAACCACTCCACCCATCACTGACTTGTCTCTGAATAGAGTTAGGTTCCCCACATATTGTAACAAACCGATACAAAATTGACTGTTTGAGGCCCTAAACGAGATCAAATGAAAAAGTTGTCAACTACAAAGTTGCATAACTTTTCAAGATCTACAACTTTTATGTTGGAAGTTTCTCCATCTGTGGTCGTTTTCAAAATTTGAATTTCAAATTTGATAAATTCAAGCGTATCTTTCGCTGGCAAGATGATTTCAAATGCAAAAGTTGTCAACTACAAACTTTCATAACTTTTCAAGATTTACAACTTTTATTCTGACAGCTTTATCATACGAGGTCATTCGAAAAAACTCAAAAAAATTAATTTCAGATTATTTTTACAGGCGGTTCTCTTAATGTTGACGGAATATCGTCGATAGTCTACCGAGGGGTATGCCTAAGGTAATAGATGATCGGTGAAGGTGCACTTGAGACGAGCAAGTATAACACAGAGAGCGTATGACACATGATTTATACATGTTCAGACCGTCGCGAGGCGTAATACCCTACGTCATGTGTTCTTGTGGATTGTATTGCTGTATGATGAGATCCTTGGATCTGTCTAGATGTTGGATCCCTGCCCCTCCTTATATAGTCTAAAGGGACAAGATTACAAGTAAACTAGCCAAGTTGGTACAATAACAGTGCGGTGCAGTGCCTTGCGCCCCACGCCTTCGTCTTCTGGACCAGGCCACCTCTGATGGTACGGCCCATGTAGTGCCGTGCGGGTATACGGGTCTATACCCCCACAGCTAGTCCCCGAGTGCCTTGCATTCGTCGGGAGGTGCAGATCTTCGGAATTGTTTGACTAGACGGATGTAAGGAGCTCAGAAAAATTTGAAAAAGAGCTTCTCTTTGGTGAAGTGTAGCCACTTAGACTTCGTTTGCGAGGATGGATGACCTTCATCATGACGTAGCCAATAAGGAGTGTAGATCCAAATAGAAGCACTACATTCACCACTAGGTGAAGTGTAGCCACTTAGTCCATGAGCCTGATAGTAGGTGACGTAGTCACGTGGTGTCAGGGTCCAAGAATCTTTGAATTTGTTGAACAGGCGAAGCGATGGCGAAGTCCCCGAACACTGCATGGTGCACGGGACAGTCTTCCGAGCAGGCGAGGCGAGGGCGAAGTCCCCGAGAACTGCATGGTGCGCGGGACAGTCTTCTGAGCAAGCGAGGCGCATATCAAGACCCCCCGATGCGCTGCCCAAAATCAGCACCCTGATCCAAACAGCTGTAACACCCTAAAATTTGCTTTTATTAAAATAGGGACAAATTGATTTATTTATGCAATTGTTTGGCATATTAACCGGCAAATAGTAATTTTTAGCAATTAAAATAAATCATAGGATTTAGAAACATGATTTGTTGCATCCATGCTGCTCAAAGATATTTTGTTTGATTTGCACTTTATTGAGATTTGAAAATATTCAAATGTATTTGGAAACCTCCCCTCTTCCCTTTTTTCACCCGCTTGGGCCGAAGGACCACCCGAGCGTCGGCAGGCCGGCCCATCTTCCTCGCGCAGGCGCCCTTCTCCTTTGGCTGCCATGTGGGGCCCGCTGCTCAGAGTCGTCCCCTTCCTCCCTCTGGAGTCCGAGCAGGACTCGATGTCCAACTGACCGCCGCCGGAACTTTCGGACGAGTCCGTCCTGAGCACGCCTCCACCGGCCCATAAAAGGAAGCCGCGACCCTCTCTCCCCTCCTATTGGCACTGACGCGTCGGGCCCACGGCACAGCGCTGTCCCCTTCCTCCGGACAGAGCCCGAACCGAGCACGGCTGCCGCCTCCGACCGTATCCTAACCACCGAATCTCCCGAAGTCCGGACCTCCTACGCCTCCCTCGCGCCCCTATATAGGTCGGCCGAGCCCTGCCGTCCCTCCCCACAAGTTCCCGAGCAAGCCACGCCCTCCAATCTTGCCCTAGCCGCAGCCACAGAGCCGCCGCCGCCCCGAGCTCCGCCGCCGCCGTCGATTTCTCCTCGGGAGGACTTTTCCGTCGAAATTGGTTGTTCTCCAAGCTTCGCAGCAAGGTCAGGGACCTTCCCGACCCCTTCTCCCTCAGTTTTGTGCACTATAGCCATGATGCCGAGCTTCGCCGCCGCCATAGTTCCGCCACCTAGCCCGCCGCATCCTCTCCGAGCTACCTCTGTGGCAACCGAAACCATAGATAGGTTTGGCTTGAGCTCCTCTTGCTCCCCGACCAGATCCCGAGTTGTGCCGAGCTTCCAAGCCCCGAAAACGCCGTCTCTGGCCATCTTCCGGCGAGGAATCGGCCGAGCGCCGCCCGACTCCGGCGACCAGGCCGCCCCTCTTTCCCCCGAGCTACCCTGCGCCATCCACGGCCGATCCAACGGCTCACAGGGAGAGATACCCCTTCGCCGGCAATTTTGCAGAAAACCCCCTGAGCTTTTTAATGTTCTAACCCGCAGCACCTTGGCGTCTTTGGTCAAATACGCTTTTGTTTACGGAAAACGTATTTTCCTCGGTTTAGATTCAAAAATACGTTTTCAATATTTGCAGATTTGCCACTCAGTTTATTTCGGCCATATTTTATTCGTTTTAGCTCCGATTTGATCCGTTCAAGTCTCGTTAGATTCGTAATTTTGTAATCTATCTAATGATGCTACTGTTAGTCATGTTTTCAACTTTTAAAATTCGAGATTAGATTTAATCTATTATTTTATTAAAGTAAAACTTATTTATTTCATAACTTCTCCGTTTGAACTCCGATTTTCGTGAACTTTATATCATTGGAATCGTAGTGACGCGTAGATTATTTTTATACACTTTTCAATCTGTTTTTCCACTGTTGGTGTACTGTTTCTAATATAGATCTTGTTTGCTTCGTGTATGATTGCCTCGATGATTGTGTGGTGATTTTATGATCGAGTTCAGACGGTGAGCAATACGTTGGTGATCAAGAGTACACTGAGGATCCAAGTTCTTCAGAGCACTTTGATCAAGGCAAGTATAGCATGGACCATCCTTGTTGCCTATTCACCTTAATCACTAAATTCATGATGCATGTGTCTACCTTGGCAACCCTAGTATTTATTCCTAGTTTTGGTGACTTGATCCTTGTTACCTATGAGATTGCATTTGAGTAGTGATGCTAGTGCTTGATGATGCCATGATCTTATGAACTTGATTAATTAATTATGAAATAAAGATTAAAAGATGCTTTTTAGCAACATGGACTAAGGACTTAACTGTAAGTATGACACCGGGACTTACAGCGCAACCATAAGGGTCATATGGCTCTGACTTTAGTTAAGTATGAAGTTACTTTCTATCATGTTGTTAGTCTTGAAAGGTTCCTTGCCGAGCTGATTGTTTTGCGGCTCCTGTCTTTGTGTGTACTGCTGCGTGTGTGTGCCACTAGAAGGAGGGCTCTACCACCCCTTGCCATTGCGCCCGGATTGATTAGTGGCATGTTAGGAAGGCTTTTGAAAGACTTCATAGTGTACCCTGCCGCACTTCCTTGGTGAGATGACATGGGAGTCATGACCCTTGGCATATGGGAATCACGACTTGTGGTGAAAGTGTGCAACCTCTGCAGAGTGTAAAACTGATATATCAGCCGCGCTCGCAGTCACGAGCGGCCTTGGACGTCTTACAGGAACCTAACTAATTTAATATTTATTAATTTGAAGTTTCTGTTGATGTTTATTCCATATTAATTATCATGTTTATGTGATCATGCAACCATGTTCCTTGGTATAATCTATTGCTACTACTCAAATTGCTAAAACATGATCAACTAAAAGCAACCGCTGTCAACCAGTGTCTTGCCTTATTTGAGCCTCATAAACCCATGTTATTCTTGTTGAGTACGACATGTATTTACGCTTGCTTTATTTTTCATATTTGGATAAAAATCCCGGATGGGTAACAGATGACTATGATGATTACTCTGAGGATTACTAGGATTGTGGTTCACCAGTCAACTACTTCCCTGTGAATTGGAGCTTTCACGAGAGATTATTTTTATTAGTCCGCTGTTATTAATGTAAAAACTCTGTGATATTATTCATTATATATTAAACCTTGTGATGGTACTATGTAATTTGTCGTTTATGTGTGTGATTGATCTCTGGGCGCACATAAGTTGGTTCCTTCAATTTTATCCTTAAAATTGGGTGTGACAGATTGGTATCGGAGCATAGGTTGACTGTAGGACGCAAACCTAGAAATTCTAGAGATGCTTTCTCACCTTACTCATGCTTTCCACCTTAACTTGCTAACTGCTAAAATTTTTATGCTTCTCTTATCCTTATTCCATTATAAAAATATTCAGTCTATTATAAATCTAACTTTGTCTTGATCTATATTGGAGAAGATGGTTCGTGGTCGCAAAACTGCACGCATGAGCACCGGAGGCTACTACCCACCGCGAGCTTTGGACATTCCAGCTGAAGACGACGTGGTGATTGCCCCGGAAAATGAAAGTGAAGAGGAAGCTATGTACATGGAAGATGTTGAGGAGATCCTTCCGTCGCCGACGCCTGCTACTCCGTCACCTCCACCGCCTGTTGCACCATCCGCACCGAAGTCCCCGCCAGAGGTGAACCGCCCAGGAGGATGGGATGGATCCAGGAGGAATATACTAAGTATCCAGAAGAAGATGCATTTTTCCACACAACGCTCGTTAACATGCTGACCCTCTACTACGCCGACCTGCAACCTACTCTCAACTATTATAGCATGGAGCACACGCATCGTCTACGAGACACCTACTGGACTACAGAGTTGAATATCAAGGTTTGGAATGCACAGCATAGAGCCTACAAGACGGAATCTGTTCATAAGAGCGCCGCTCCACGTAGGACCGTGGAAGAGAGCATGGAAGATGCCGCTACTCATGCCTACCTCTACTACCATGGTCGCCGCTATGAAGATATGGAAGGAGATGTCCATAGATTCTACCCTGGCGTGGTGACTGAAGAAGGTGACGTCGCCATGACTATGCCCGAACTGGATCAGCCCGCTCTTAGAGCTCTAGCAAGATTGTCTTGGGCACTTATGGGAAGAGTCCATGGTTTGGAACGTGATTTGGCAAGAGCTAAGAGTGCCAACACACAAGCAGATCAAGAGATTGATGGATATCGAGCAAGACTCAACCAACCAAAGCTATTCTAGGAGATTCCCACACCTCCACCATTCAAGGATTCCGCTCCATACGGTTAGGAAATTCCCTTAGCAATAAAAGATGCTTGTAGCGCTAAGTTGAGTCGAGTCTTGTGTGCGTACGAAACTCTATGTGTTAGTTGCTTTGTTCTTATGAAATATTTGTGATTTGGTTCTTTGTAATGAGTGCTGAGAATTGTGGGCATTACTACAACTCTCTTAGTTAGGGTCTAAGATTTGAGAATTATTGAAGCAATAGTTGTTTTGGTTAAATCTGTATTTCACCAAATCTGTTTTTCAGACCTCTCTGTCTTGTTAATTATTCTTAATTAATTTCGTAATTTCAAAAAATTATGACAATTTAATGGGGAACAGTATACTTCCAGACTTTTTCATTGCCACAAGAATCAAGTTAATATCCATTATGGTTAGAGAGATGTAATTATTGCAAATTGAAGTTTCTGCACAGTCTGGCAGCTTGGACAGTTTCTGTTCATGTCTATTTTTGGTTAATTTAACTTCCGAATCTGAAGAAGTGGTCAACATCGAAGTTGTAGAAAATTTTCTGATATTTCCAACGGTATAGAGAACGTCTCTGTTTGATTTCGGAAACTCCAGATATGATCGTTTTTCTTCACTGCTGTTATCGGATCTCGCCCAAAAAATTCAGATTCGTTATTCATAAGTGATTGCATAATGGTAAAAATACTGAAACTCATTTATGTGTTGAAAAACAGATGGCCGGTAATAGGAGGAATGCCAATCCACCACCACCACCGCAACCTAGCATTCAAGACCTCATCGCTTCGCAAAACCAGCTGATGCAAACTATGATGCAGTTCATTCAGCACCAACCAGCTGGAGGACCGCAGCCTGTTCAAGCTCCTGCAAGAGATAAGCGAGGAGAATTTCTGAAGGGTCGTCCACCTGTGTTCGACCATGCCGCTGACCCGCTAGATGCTGATGACTGGCTTCGCGCTGTGGAGAGGCAACTCAACATTGCGCAGTGCAACGATCCAGAGAAGGTGTTATATGCATCTGGACAGTTGGAAGGAGCTGCTCAAGACTGGTGGGAATCATTCCAGTATGGTCGTCCCAACAATGCACCTGCTATCACCTGGCAAGAGTTCTGTGAAAACTTCAGGTCATATCATATCCCTGAAGGTCTGATCGAGCTGAAGCAGGTAGAGTTCAGATCTCTGAAGCAAGGACGGATGTCTGTGCCAGAATTCCGTGATCATTTTATTCAATTGTCACGGTATGCTCCTGATGATGTTGCTAATGACAAGGACAAGCAACGTCTCTTCCTCAAGGGACTTCATGATAGATTGCAACTCCAACTCATGACAACCACCTACCCCAATTTCCAAGAGCTTGTGAACCACGCTATCGTGATTGACAACAAGCGCCAGGAGATGGCTGATAACAAGAGGAAGAAGCAAGGACCAGGTTTTACCAGGAACAACCGTCAGCGTCCCAATACCGCTCAGCAAAAATTTCAGCAGAAACACCAGGGGCCACCCAACCAGTGGAACCAAGGGGGATCTAGTCAATGGAACCGTAATCAGAACCAACCTCGTTCCCCCTATCCTCAGCAGCAGCAGAAGACTCCCTCTCAAACACCCCAGCAAGCTACCCCGAGTAAGACTCCCATGAGGACTAATACACCGGGCACCCCCATCAAGTGTTTTGGTTGTGGAGAAACTGGACATCTCTCCTACAACTGCCCCAAGAAGCAAAACCAGCAGACTCCCCAGGGAAGCAACCCTAAGAGCAGATATCAGCCACCATCTAATCAAGGAAGGGTGAATCATGTGTCCACAGAGACAGCTCAGGAGGCACCAGAAGTTATGATGGGTACGTTCAGCGTCAACTCCATCCTCGCTACTGTTCTTTTTGATTCCGGTGCTTCGCATTCTTTCGTATCACAAAGTTTTGTTAGAGTACGGAGTATACCACTTTTAGCTCTACAAAACCCAATATTAGTAAATTCACCGGGTGGGGCTATGCAAGCTCAATATTATTGTCCTTCGGTTAATATTGCTCTAAGGGGGGTAGACTTTAAAGTGAACCTTACCGTAATAAGAACAGCTGGGATTGATGTCATATTGGGTCTAGATTGGATGAAGAAAAATAAGGCAGTTATTCAGTGTGAGGAGAAGGTCGTTGTGTTAACTACGCCTAAAGGAGACAAAGTCAGTGTTGATGTAGTAATGCAACCACCACCTGCAGCGACAGTTAATCAACTCCAGGAGGATGACAGCCAGCTAGATCACATTGTGGATGAGTTTCCGGACGTATTCCCTGATGAATTGCCAGGTATGCCACCCGACCGCGACATTGAATTTATTATTGAATTGTTGCCTGGAACTGCACCCATAGCTAAGCGTCCATATAGAATGGGAGTAAATGAGTTAGAAGAACTTAAGAAACAAATTAAAGAATTATTAGACAAAGGTTTTATTCGGCCTAGTTCTTCACCTTGGGGAGCACCAGTTATTTTTGTTGATAAGAAAGATGGAAGTCAGCGGATGTGTGTGGATTATCGGTCACTTAATGAGGTTACTATCAAGAATAAATATCCATTGCCTAGAATTGATGATTTGTTTGACCAATTGAGAGGAGCCTGTGTATTTTCCAAGATTGATCTTCGTTCCGGTTACCATCAACTAAAAATTCGTGCTACAGATATATCTAAGACAGCTTTTACTACACGGTATGGATTATATGAGTACACCATGATGTCCTTTGGATTGACCAATGCACCTGCCTACTTTATGTACCTGATGAATAAAGTGTTTATGGAGTACCTAGACAAGTTTGTTGTGGTATTTATTGATGATATTTTAATTTATTCGAAAAATGAGGAGGAACATGCTGAACATTTAAGACTGGTGCTACAAAAATTACGGGAACATAAGTTGTATGCTAAGCGGAGCAAGTGTGAATTTTGGTTAAAGGAAGTTGCCTTTCTTGGTCATATTGTCTCCAATGGTGGTATAGCGGTTGATCCTAGCAAAGTAGAAGATGTTCTAAATTGGAAGCCACCAACAACTGTTAGCGAGATTCGTAGTTTTCTGATATTAGCAGGGTATTACAGGAGATTTATTGAAGGGTTCTCAAAGCTTGCTAAGCCTATGACTGCTTTATTAGAAAAGAATGCTAAGTTTGTTTGGTCGGAAAAATGTCAAAAGAATTTTGAAGAATTGAAGAAAAGATTAACCACAGCCCCCGTGTTGACTTTGCCGGATTTGAGCAAGAGATTTGCTATATATTGCGACGCATCTCGTCACGGCTTGGGTTGTGTTCTTATGCAAGAAGGAAGAGTTGTGGCCTATGCGTCAAGACAGCTGAGGAAACATGAATTGAATTATCCTACTCATGACCTTGAGTTAGCTGCAGTTGTGCATTCGTTAAAAATTTGGAGACACTATATTATTGGGCAAAAGTGTGATATCTACACCGACCACAAGAGTTTGAAATATATTTTTACTCAGTCAGATCTGAATTTGAGGCAACGTCGCTGGTTAGAATTGATCAAGGATTATGATTTAGAGGTACATTATCATCCGGGAAAGGCGAATGTTGTCGCTGATGCCCTAAGTAGAAAGAGCTATGCTAATGAGATGCGAGTAACACCTATGCCAGAGGAGCTATGTGTTGAATTTGAGCGTCTCAATTTAAGTTTGATTACTAATGCTATGGAGATAGTGGTTGAACCTACACTAGAGCAGGATATACGCAAAGGGCAGCTGGAAGATGAGAAGCTCAGAGAGATAGCTAAAAATGTAGTGGTGGGTAAGTCACCCGGATTTAGAATAGATGAACAGGGTACTCTATGGTTTGGAAAAAGGTTGTGTGTACCCGAGATAAGATCTATTCGCGACGCGATACTCCGAGAAGCTCATGACTCAGCCTACTCCATACATCCCGGCAGCACAAAAATGTATTTAGATCTTAAAGAAAGGTATTGGTGGGTTGGACTTAAAAGAGATGTGGCAGAATATGTAGCAATATGTGACACCTGTCAGAGAGTTAAAGCTGAGCATCAGAGGCCTGCAGGTTTGCTACAACCTATGAAGATACCTGAATGGAAGTGGGATGAAGTTGGTATGGATTTCATAGTTGGGTTGCCATGTACTCAGTCAGGGTATGATTCTATTTGGGTAATTGTTGATCGTTTAACTAAAATTGCTCACTTTATACCGGTTAAGACTACCTATGCCGGAGCAAAGTTAGCTGAATTATATATGGCTAGAATTGTGTCTGCATGGGGTTCCTAAGAAAATTGTGTCTGACAGAGGTACTCAATTCACGTCTCACTTTTGGAAAAAAATACATGAATTTTTGGGAACCGAGCTGAATTTTAGTACCGCCTATCATCCTCAGACAGACGGACAAACAGAATGGACCAATCAAATATTAGAAGACATGTTGAGAGCCTGTGCATTGCAAAAAGGTGATAGTTGGGATAAGAGTTTACCATACGCAGAGTTCTCTTATAACAATAGTTACCAAAAGAGTCTCAAGATGGCACCGTTCAAGGCTTTGTATGGTCATAAATGTAGAACACCTTTATTTTGGAACCAAACCGGAGAAACTCAAGTGTTTGGACCAGCAGTGTTGAGAGATGCAGAGGAACAAGTTGCGAAAATTAGAGAAAACTTGAGAGTGGCTCAGTCGCGACAAAAGAGTTATGCAGACACAAGAAGAAGAGAACTGACATTTGAAGTAGGAGATTATGTCTACCTAAAAGTGTCACCTATGCGAGGCGTAAAAAGGTTCAATATGAAAGGTAAATTAGCACCCAGGTATATTGGCCCATTCAAGATTCTAGCAAGACGCGGAGAAGTAGCTTATCAGCTAGAACTACCCGAAAGTTTGTCGGGTGTTCATGATGTGTTTCATATATCCCAACTTAGAAAGTGTTTGCGAGTGCCCGAAGAGCAAATACCATTGGAGGAATTGGTTGTTAAAGAAGATCTCACATAGGAGGAATACCCAATTAAAATATTGGAAACAGCAGAGCGAGTCACAAGGAGCAGAGTTATAAAAATGTGCAAGGTTCAGTGGAATCGGTATTCAGAGGATGAGGCAACCTGGGAAAGACAGGAGGAATTGAGAAAGTCGTATCCCCAATTATTTGAGTAAGCTAATCTAATCTCGAGGACGAGATTAATTTTAAGGGGGTAGAATTGTAACACCCTAAAATTTGCTTTTATTAAAATAGGGACAAATTGATTTATTTATGCAATTGTTTGGCATATTAACCGGCAAATAGTAATTTTTAGCAATTAAAATAAATCATAGGATTTAGAAACATGATTTGTTGCATCCATGCAGCTCAAATATATTTTGTTTGATTTGCACTTTATTGAGATTTGAAAATATTCAAATGTATTTGGAAACCTTCCCTCTTCCCTTTTTTCACCCGCTTGGGCCGAAGGACCACCCGAGCGTCGGCAGGCCGGCCCATCTTCCTCGCGCAGGCGCCCTTCTCCTTTGGCTGCCATGCGGGGCCCGCTGCTCAGAGTCATCCCCTTCCTCCCTCTGGAGTCCGAGCAGGACTCGTTGTCCAACCGACCGCCGCCGGAACTTTCGGACGAGTCCGTCCTGAGCACGCCTCCACCGGCCCATAAAAGGAAGCCGCGACCCACTCCCCCCTCCTATTGGCACTGACGCGTCGGGCCCACGGCACAGCGCCGTCCCCTTCCTCCGGACAGAGCCCGAACCGAGCACGGCTGCCGCCTCCGACCGTATCCTAACCACCGAATCTCCCGAAGTCCGGACCTCCTACGCCTCCCTCGCGCCCCTATATAGGTCGGCCGAGACCTGCCGTCCCTCCCCACAAGTTCCCGAGCAAGCCACGCCCTCCAATCTTGCCCTAGCCGCAGCCACAGAGCCGCCGCCGCCCCGAGCTCCGCCGCCGCCGTCGATTTCTCCTCGGGAGGACTTCTCCGTCGAAATTGGTTGTTCTTCAAGCTTCGCAGCAAGGTCAGGGACCTTCCCGACGCCTTCTCCCTCAGTTTTGTGCACTATAGCCATGATGCCGAGCTTCGCCGCCGCCATAGTTCCGCCACCTAGCTCGCCGCATCCTCTCCGAGCTACCTCTATGGCAACCGAAACCATAGATAGGTTTGGCTTGAGCTCCTCTTGCTCCCCGACCAGATCCCGAGTTGTGCCGAGCTTCCAAGCCCCGAAAACGCCGTCTCCGGCCATCTTCTGGCGAGGAATCGGCCGAGCGCCGCCCGACTCCGGCGACCAGGGCCACCCCTCTTTCCCCCGAGCTACCCTGCGCCGTCCACGGCCGATCCAACGGCTCACAGGGAGAGATACCCCTTCGCCGGCAATTTTGCAGAAAACCCCTGAGCTTTTTAATGTTCTAACCCGCAGTCCCTTGGCGTCTTTGGTCAAATACGCTTTTGTTTACGGAAAACGTATTTTCCTCGGTTTAGATTCAAAAATACGTTTTCAATATTTGCAGATTTGCCACTCAGTTTATTTCGGCCATATTTTATTCGTTTTAGCTCCGATTTGATCCGTTCAAGTCTCGTTAGATTCGTAATTTTGTAATCTATCTAATGATGCTACTGTTAGTCATGTTTTCAACTTTTAAAATTCGAGATTAGATTTAATCTATTATTTTATTAAAGTAAAACTTGTTTATTTCATAACTTCTCCGTTTGAACTCCGATTTTCGTGAACTTTATATCGTTGGAATCGTAGTGACGCGTTGATTATTTTATACACTTTTCAATCTGTTTTTCCACTGTTGGTGTACTGTTTCGAATATAGATCTTGTTTGCTTCGTGTATGATTGCCTCGATGATTGTGTGGTGATTTTATGATCGAGTTCAGACGGTGAGCAATACGTTGGTGATCAAGAGTACACTGAGGATCCAAGTTCTCCAGAGCACTTTGATCAAGGCAAGTATAGCATGGACCATCCTTGTTGCCTATTCACCTTAATCACTAAATTCATGATGCATGTGTCTACCTTGGCAACCCTAGTATTTATTCCTAGTTTTGGTGACTTGATCCTTGTTACCTATGAGATTGCATTTGAGTAATGATGCTAGTGCTTGATGATGCCATGATCTTATGAACTTGATTAATTAATTATGAAATAAAGATTAAAAGATGCTTTTTAGCAACATGGACTAAGGACTTAACTGTAAGTATGACACCGGGACTTACAGCGCAACCATGAGGGTCATATGGCTCTGACTTTAGTTAAGTATGAAGTTACTTTCTATCATGTTGTTAGTCTTGAAAGGTTCCTTGCCGAACTGGTTGTTTTGCGGCTCCTGTCTTTGTGTGTACTGCTGCGTGTGTGTGCCACTAGAAGGAGGGCTCTACCACCCCTTGCCATTGCGCCCGGATTGATTAGTGGCATGTTAGGAAGGCTTTTGAAAGACTTCATAGTGTACCCTGCCGCACTTCCTTGGTGAGGTGACATGGGAGTCATGACCCTTGGCATATGGGAATCACGACTTGTGGTGAAAGTGTGCAACCTCTGCAGAGTGTAAAACTGATATATCAGCCGCGCTCGCGGTCACGAGCGGCCTTGGACGTCTTACAGGAACCTAACTAATTTAATATTTATTAATTTGAAGTTTCTGTTGATGTTTATTCCATATTAATTATCATGTTTATGTGATCATGCAACCATGTTCCTTGGTATAATCTATTGCTACTACTCAAATTGCTAAAACATGATCAACTAAAAGCAACCGCTGTCAACCAGTGTCTTGCCTTATTTGAGCCTCATAAACCCATGTTATTCTTGTTGAGTACGACATGTACTTACGCTTGCTTTATTTTTCATATTTGGATAAAAATCCCGGATGGGTAACAGATGACTATGATGATTCCTCTAAGGATTACTAGGATTATGGTTCACCAGTCAACTACTTCCCTGTGAATTGGAGCTTCCGCGAGAGATTATTTTTATTAGTCCGCTGTTATTAATGTAAAGACTCTGTGATATTATTCATTATATATTAAACCTTGTGATGGTACTATGTAATTTGTCGCTTATGTGTGTGATTGATCTCTGGGCGCACATAAGTTGGTTCATTCAATTTTATCCTTAGAATTGGGTGTGACAACAGCATGGAGTGACTTGATACCTCGGCGACGAATCCCCAGCGTGGTCGGAGATGAAGTCCAAGCAGCGAGAGGATGGCGAGGAGCGGCGACGAGTCCCCAGCCTGGTCGGAGGCGTAGTCCGAGCAGCGCGAGGACAGCGAGGTGTAGTGACGAGTCCCCAGCCTGGTCGGAGGCGTAGTCCGAGCAGCGTGAGGGCGGCGAGGAGTAGTGACGAGTCCCCAACCTGGTCAGAGGCGTAGTCCGAGTAGCAAGAGGACAGCGAGGAGTAGCGACGAGTCCCCAGCCGGGTCAGAGACGGTGTCCGAGCAGCGTGAGGACGGCGAGGATTAGCGACGAGTCCCCAGCGTGGTCGGAGGCGGTGTCCGAGCAGCGCGAGGACGGCGAGGAACGACGGCGACGAGTCCCTAGCGTGGTCGGAGACGGTGTCCGAGCAGCACGAGGACGGCGAGGATTAGCGACGAGTCCCCAGCGTGGTCGGAGACGGTGTCCGAGCAGCGCGAGGACGGCGAGGAGCGACGGCGACGAGTCCCTAGCGTGGTCGGAGACGGTGTCCGAGCTGCACGAGGACGGCGAGGAGCGACGGCGAGTCCGGCGAAGAGTTCCTACAAAAAAAATATGTACAATGGGTAGTACATGATGTATAAATTTGGGAGCGGATCCCAATATTGTAGAATGCATGATAAAATTATCCGTTTCTTGCTCTTGTTAGGTCATGTAATTTCCCCTGGTAGTTGGCCCGTTAAGTTTAAGCACCTGGCCCGGCGTATGGTTCAGAGGTTTCTTAACATGACCATGTGAGTCTTACGGGGTGTAGACAGGTTTCACAGATTAAGACGTATGCTATCAAGGTACTTTAGTAACCGTTAAGAGAAGGAGACGGAGAGATACCTAGTATCTCGTCGGTGGAGAAAATCTTCTGAGTGTCCTAGCGTGATCGGGGCTTATGGAGAAATCGTCGGCGAGTGCCCGAGCGTGGTCGGGGTTTATGGAGAGGTCGGCGGTGAAGAATCATGAAGATAATTTCCGGAGATATATGGAGGTCGAAGAAAAAATATTAAAAATATGATTTAGCTTGATTGACGTCGAGCGGAGTGGTCGGCGTGTTGAGGAGGCGCTTGACGTGGCTCGTGTGATGGCTCGCGCGGCTCCAGGTTTGGGTGTTGTAGATGCGTGTAGTCGTTGCTTGCGTTGCTTCCTGATTGCCTTATTTAGCTTTTGCATGGTGGTGTAGATGGATCGCATGGCATGGACGAAGATGCCGCTAGCCTTTCTTGCACACGTTGCTAGCTCGTTTGGATCCGGAAATTGGCTTCCACAGTACTACGAATCTGTAGATTGAGCCTTCCTTGCTTGCTTGTCGTGATTGAGTCAAATCGGAGCGTGCGACGTGCCGTGCATGCCCGATTGGTAGCCGCTTTTTCCTGATTTGCTTGTTGGGACGCCGTGTCCGATGGATGGTTGTTGATGACCAGAGCTTCTAGATCGTAAGTCTTCCTTGGTGGCCTTGTAGATCAAACGAGGCCATGCTCGTGCAAGCAAATATTTGACGAGTTTCCTGAAGAAAAAAAAAGAAGTCGAGACATGCCCCGACCAACAAGAGGAGTTACACTCAACCGAATCTAAAATTCCTTCAAATTGTTCTAATGATTTGGTTGTTGAAGAATCTCCCACTAGGGGAACACAACATGTTTTGGAAGATGATGAACCTTCCCCTTCCATGTTTCCCTTTGAAATCGAGGAAGATCTCTTTGAAGATTTTGGCAATGCCTCGAAATTTCCAGTTCAAGTGAAGCCTCCGACACATTCTGCGACATCTGAGGATGATTTGCAAAATGAGTCCTTCCTTATGGAACACAGCAAAGGACTCTCGGCCATCATGAGTCGTGAATGGTTGGCAGAAACGGAGTTATCCACTGAGATTGCTGAAAGCTCTAGTTTGGTTTTGATAATTAATGACATCCTAAGGACTAACCTAAGTTGCTAAGTGATGGCAAGGTTTAGGTTGGTCAAACCATGGAGTGTGGAACCTAGGAGACTATGTTGATCAAGATGGCTCTACCATGGATCAAGTGAACAAGAAGTGAGGTGATCAAGTGTTAAGCAAAGGCATGGAGGCAAAGGTATAACCTCAAATAGCCTTTTCTTTCAGTGATCAAGACACCTAGAGGGTGTGATCACATTTAGAATAGATAGCCGACTATTAAGGGGAGAACGAGTATTGGATTACTTTCAAGTGCTCTAGGTTGCATCTCATGTGCATTGATCTAACCAACCTAGAGAACATCTTTGAAAACCCTTGAAAAATGTTTGCAAAATGCTAACACACTGTGCACAAGTGTTGAAGACCTTGAGTGTTAGCACATAGAAGCAAGGGGTGAGAAATAGACTTGAAAAACCCTGAGAAGTGAGCATCGGACTGTGTAGAGGGGTAGTGTCGGACCATTGAGTAGAGTCCGACGCCTAACCCTAGCTCCAGCCAATAGCGAGCATCGGACGATCGTTTTACGAGCGTCGGACCTTTGTGATCAACAGTCCAATGGTATAACAGTGTGAGGTGTGACGCGTGGCGCAATCTGAGAGCGTCGGACGCTGGAGCTTAGTCCGACGTCGAGCGTCGGACGAAGTCCGACGAAGTTTTAGCGTTTCTGGACCTCTCTGGAAACGTCGGACTCTCGAGTTCGTTAGTCCGACGACCCTTCCACGAACGTCCGACGGTACGCGCGCAGTGTACTGGGAACAGGGCGTCGGACCGAGAGTTTTAGTCCGACGCCCCCAGTCTGACGGTCCGCAGTTGAGAGCGAGTAGTAGCCGTTGCGATCTAGCGGCTGAGGTTGAACGAGAGCTGACACGTGGCAGCCATCCGAGCGTCGGACGCGAAGGATTGGTCCGACGGAACCAGTCCAACGGTCGGTCCGACGCCCCGAAAAACATGTTAGTGGCTGTTTTTTCAGTGGATAACGGCTAGGATTGCACTTAGGGGTATTTATACTCCTTCCCTGGTCGCTTGGTGACAACTCTTGCACACTTGAATCATTTGCATACTCTTTGTGAGCATCCTAAGCCTCCCACTCACTCATTTGATCATCTCTTGTTCATCCATTTGAGTTGAGTGATACTCAAGTGCATCATTGCTTAGTGATTTGCATTCTACAGCACTTAAGAGCAAGCCAAGGCTGAGTTCTTATTCTCTTGGGACATTGCCGTGTCCCTAGCGGCTTGGACGTGATTCCGGTGTGAGGTTGATTGGTGTTTGTTCAAGCCCATATCGAGGTGATTGATTGTGAGAGGTTTTGAGGTTATCCTCAGTGGAGTGCCAAAACTAACTCTACTGGATTGCTCGTGATTGATAGCCACTTCTCTTGTGTTGGTGAGTGGCTCCCGGTGAGGGATTGGCGTGTGAAGCCTAGCTCGCAATCCACCAAGGAAAACCGGTGCCACAGCGAGGAGTAGCGTGACGGCGATCACATGAACCTCGGTAAAAAATTGAGTGTTCTTTGTCTTCTCCACCATCGAGTGGACTCTTGGCTTTCTTGTATTCTATTGGGTTTGATCATTTGGTTTTTATATTGGATATATCCCGGTGATTAGTTTTCATGGCGTGCGGACTTCACTTCAATCAAGCCCATTGGTATAATCCTCTCGATCTCTCTTCCTTGCGCTTAATACTTGTTTAGGTGCCATCTCCTTGGTTTCGGGGGAGTTGGTTTCTTGCGTATTGAGTGCTTATATTTGTGAGTAGCATATCTTGATAGGTGGCTTGCATAGAATAGTCTAGAGCTAGCGTTTTGTCTCACTTGCTTATCTACTAATTTGTGGTCTAGTATTTTGTTAGAATTTTTTTAATAGGCTATTCACCCCCCTCTAGCCTATACGATCCTTTCAAGTGGTATCGGAGCCGAGGTCACCATCATTTGAGGCTTAACATCCTTGTGGTGAAAAATGGCTCAAATCAATGTGTTGGGGAAGCCGCCAAAGTTTGATGGCACAAGCTATGATCATTGAAAGAGGAAGATGAGAGTGCATTTCATGACCATGCATATCGATGTGTGGAAGGTGACGGAGACAAAAATTGAGTATGAGAATGCTCAAGCTCCCACCGATGTTGACAAAAGAAAGATGGAGTGCAATGCCCATGCAATCAATGCACTCTACACCGCTCTTGAGTCTCATGTGTTTGAGCAAACCAAGGATCTTGATTTGGCTCATGACATTTGGAAGCGGTTGGAGGAGACATATGAGGGCACACAAGAGGTCAAAAATGCCAAGGTATACATGTTGAGAGAGAAGTTTGGTACTTTCAAGATGAATGAAGATGAAAGTGTGCCGGAGATGTTCAACCGGCTACAAGTGATAGTGAATGACTTGAAGAGCTTGGGTGAGGACATCAAGGACAAGGACTTCTCTCATAAGTTCTTAAGGTGCTTGCCCGCAAGATTTGCTATTATCAAGACCTTGCTTGCAAGAGAAGACTTGAGCACTAAGAAGCCCAACCAAATCCTCGGTGAGATCATCACCCAAGACAAGAACAATGAAGAGGTGGTTGAGGAGAAGAAGAAAAAGAGTGTGGCTCTCAAAGCTACACCCTCCAAGAGCAAAGGCAAGGCCAAGATGATTGAGCTAGAAGAAGAATCTACCTCTAGTGATGATGAAGATGATGAGGCCATGGCTCTTCTAGTACGTAAGTTTGGTCGTTTCATGAAGAGAAAAGGCTATGGTCAAGGCAAGAAGAAGTTTATCTCCAAAAACAAGCAAGAGCCAAGGAGATACTTCAAGTGCAAGAGCTTGGATCACTTCATTGTTGATTGTCCTCTAAATAGTGACAATGACAATGAGAGTGATGATGATAAGAAGAAGAGCAAGAAGAAGGACAAGAAAGAGAAGAAGAACAAGAACGTGACTCTCAAGAAGAAGAAGAAGGGGCAATCATATTGTGTCACTTGGGATGATAGTGATGCCTCTACCGATGATGATGATAGTGATGATGAGAGCAAGACCATCAAGAAGAAGGCTATGGCAAGCATTGCTCTCAACAACAAGTTATCTCTCTTCGACACTCCATCTACATGCTTGATGGCCAAGCCATCCAAGGTACTATCCGATGATGAGAGTGATGAGGAGGAGCTATCATGTGATGAGCTTATGTCCATGCTTGATGATGCCAATACTTACATTGAGGCCAAGTGAAAGGAGTGCAAAGAATTGCGCAAAGGCAAGATAGCCATTGAGCAATCCTTTGATGAGCTCTTGAAGTCTCATGAGAGGCTAATGGAAGCCCATGAGAACCTCAAGGTGGCTCACTCCAAGCTTGGGAAAGCTCATTCCTCTCTAGTGGCCGAAAATGAGAAGAGGGCATCCATCAAGACATGTGACATGGGTTCATCATGTGATATCCTTAGTGACATGTCAATTCCTTCTTCTACTATTGTTGTCACTAACCCTTTTTGCAGCTCCACCACTCCTATTTTACCCAAAGTTGATGACTCTAAGTCCTCACTTGTGGTGGAAAACAAAAAGCTCAAAGAGGAGGTCAACAAGCTCACCCGTGCCTTAGGCAATGCCTATGGCGGAGATGCCCGCTTGCTAAAGTGTTTGGGTAGCCAAAGATTTAGTCACTCTAAGGAGGGACTGGGCTATACCCCAAGAAAGGCAAGGCCGCTTTTGTGACTCCCAAAGCTAGCTTTGTGAGGAGCAATGGTAGGTATTGCCAAAGATGCAAGCAAGTAGGGCATAATGAGCAATATTGCATGGCCAATCAGATCAAGCAAGTAAAATTTGCTAGTGTGACTTCAATTCGCCTTGATTCTTGTTACATGCTCACCAAGGGAGTGAAGGGTGTTAAAGCCAAGTATATTGGTACACCAAGAGGCAACCCACGGATGAGATCCATTTGGGTGCCTAAGTCTTTGGTCACTAACCTCCAAGGACCCAAGAACGCTTGGGTACCTAAAACTAATTGATCTATTCTTTGTAGGTCAATTATAAAGCCGGAGGAAGACATTGGGTGCTTGATAGTGGATGCACTCAACACATGACCGAAGAGTCTAGTATGTTCAATTCTATCAACACAAATGGTACCCAAGAGTTTGATTCTATCACATTTGGTGACAATGGAAAAGGCAAGGTGAAAAGATTAGGCAAGATTGCTATCTCAAATGATATGAGCATATCAAATGTGTTGCTAGTTGAATCTCTCAATTTCAACTTATTATCGGTTGCACAACTATGTGATCTTAGTTTCAAGTGCATCTTTGGTATTGATGATGTTGAGATTGTTAGTGTGGATGGTTCCAACTTGATCTTCAAGGGCTTTAGATATGGGAACCTATACTTGGTGGATTTCAATGATAGTGAAGCAAAGCTTTCTTCATGTTTGATCTCAAAGTCAAGTCTTGGTTGGTTGTGGCATAGAAGACTTGGACATGTTGGGATGAAGCAACTTGGTAGATTGGTCAAGCATGACATGGTTAGAGGCTTGAAGGATGTACACTTTGAGAAGGATAGGTTGTGTAGTTCTTATCAATTTAGAAAGCAAGTTGGGAACACATGCCCTAAGAAAGGCACGATGAGTACATCTAGTCCACTTGAGCTATTGCATATGGATTTGTTTGGTCCAACCACTTATGCAAGTATTGGAGGAAGAAAATATGGCTTTGTGATAGTTAATGACTTCTCAAGATACACTTGGGTCTTCTTTCTAGTTGACAAAAGTGAAGTGTATGGAATCTTTAAGTCTTTCATCAAGAGAAGTGAAAATGAGTTTGATACAAGGGTGAAGCAAGTTAGGAGTGATAATGGAAGTGAATTCAAGAATACAAGAGTTGATGAGTTTTGTGATGATCTAGGAATCAAGCATCAATTCTCGGTAAAGTACACTCCTCAATTAAATGGTCTTGTCGAAAGAAAGAATAGAACTCTCATTGATATGGCAAGAACCATGCTAAGTGAATACAATGTTAGTGATGAATTTTGGGCGGAAGCTATCAATACGGCTTGCTACACTAGCAACCGTCTATATTGTCATCCAATGTTGAAGAAGACACCCTATGAGCTCTTGAATGGAAGAAAACCCAACATTGCATATTTTAGAGTGTTTGGTTGTAAATGCTATATCTTAAAGAAGGGCACTCGTTTGGGTAAATTTGAAAAGAAGTGTGATGAAGGATTTCTTCTTGGATATTCAACTTCAAGCAAAGCATATAGAGTATGTAACTTGGCACATGGGATAGTTGAAGAAGTTCATGATGTTGAGTTTGATGAAACCAATGGGTCTTAAGAAGAGAAGGATAATCTAAATGATGTAAGAAGACCTCAATTAGTTGATGCTATGAAGAACATGGACATTGGTGACATTAGACCAAGACAAATTGAAGATAATGATGATGAAGTCATCCCTCCTATTGAACAAGTGGAAGATGATGCAAATCAAGCAAGCTCAAGTGAATCTCAAGTTCAAGCTCATGATCAAGATCAAGACCAAGTTCAAGATGCTAGTTCATCTCATATTCTCCAACCAACTCACATTGCAAGAGATCATCCTCTAGATCAAATTGTTGGTGATATTAGTAGAGGTGTACAAACAAGGTCAAGAGTGGCTTCATTTTGTGAGCACTATTCATTTGTCTCACAAGAGGAGCCTACCAACATTGAGAAGGCACTCAAAGATGAGGATTGGATCAATGCTATGCATGAAGAGCTCAACAATTTTGAGAGAAATCAAGTATGGGAATTAGTTCCAAGACCAAGTAAATACAATGTGATTGGCACCAAGTGGGTCTTCCAGAACAAGCAAGATCAAGATGGGATTGTTGTGAGGAACAAAGCTAGATTGGTTGCACAAGGTTACACTTAAATTGAAGGCTTAGACTTTGCAGATACTTATGCACCGGTGGCAAGATTGGAAGCAATCCGGATCTTATTGGCATATGCATGTGCTCATGATATCAAGCTCTATCAAATGGATGTCAAAAGTGCATTCTTGAATGGATACATCAATGAGTGAGTCTATGTTGAGCAACCTCCCGGTTTTGAAGATGATAAGAAACCCGACCATGTATACAAGCTCAAGAAGACTCTCTATGACTTGAAACAAGCACCAAGAGCATGCTATGAGAGGTTGAGGGACTTCCTACTCTCTAAAGGGTTCAAGATGGGAAATGTTGACACCACACTCTTCACTAAGAAGATAGGGAATGACTTGTTCAGCATGCAAATCTATGTTGATGATATCATCTTTGGATCAACAAGTCAAGCATTTTGTGAGGAGTTTGGAGAAATGATGGCCAAAGAGTTTGAAATGTCCATGGTTGGTGATCTTAGCTACTTTCTTGGACTCCAAATCAAGCAATTGAAGAATGGCACATTTGAGAGTCAAAGCAAGTATATCAAGGACATGGTGAAGAAGTTTGGATTGCAAAATGCAAAAGCAATCTCAACACCAATGGGCACTAGTGGAAGCTTGGAACCGGATGTAGAAGGTGAATTGGTTGATCAAAAGCAATATCGGTCAATGATTGGTAGTCTACTCTATGTGACCACTTCTAGACCGGATGTGATGTTTAGTGTGTGCATGTGCGCAAGATATCAAGCCTCTCCAAGAGAGTCATTTGAAGGCAACTAAAAGAATAGTGAGGTACTTAAAGAGCACACCTAACATTGGTTTGTGGTATCCCAAGGGCTCCAACTTCACATTGATAGGTTATGCTGATGCGGACTATGCCGGTTGCAAAATTGATAGAAAGAGCACTTCCGGTACATGTCAACTCTTGGGAAGGTCACTAGTTTCATGGTCATCCAAAAAGAAAAATAGTGTTGCACTTTATACCGCCGAAGCCGAATACATTAGTGCGGGAAGTTGTTGTGCACAATTGCTTTGGATGCGGCAAACCTTGAAGGACTACGGATTGAGATTCAACAAGGTTCCATTGCTATGTGACAATGAAAGTGCGGTGAAGATCACAACCAATCCGGTGCAACATTCAAGAATCAAACACATAGATGTGAGGCACCATTTCATAAGAGATCACCAAGCAAAAGGAGATATTGCAATCACAAGTGTAAGCACCGAAGATCAACTAGCCGACATATTCACCAAGCCACTTGATGAAGCTAGATTTTGCAAGCTAAGGAATGAGTTGAACATACTTGACTACTCCAACATGTGTTGATACACTTCATGAATATCTTATGACATGTCTATCCTCCAAGCAAGGCAAAGGTATCATTATTTGACATATGCATTCATACTTTGCTAGAACTTGCTAGATCATATAGACATGATTTTGTTCTCTCTAGGTCATTTATTGAAAGCTAAAATGGTTTTGAAGTCTATATGGCATCACTATTGCTTGGTTGATTGCTTGATCTAGTGATGGCATATAACTTGTTCATGGGGATACAAACCTAGTGTTGAATCTAGATTAAATGAGTAACTAAGTGCTTAACTCAACATAGGCAAGATAACCCCGGGTGGCGTGAAGAAACTTGTCTTTGGTTCAAACCGAGTTAAGACACTTGTACCAATTTGCTAGATTAAACCAAAATTTGACTAACAAAAGTCTCTCATTCCATTAACTTGACCCTTTTGTGGTACTTGATGCCAAGGGGGAGAAAGAACAAAGATAAAATGACAAAGGAGGAGAGAACTTGAACTTCGCGATGAACCATCATTAGGCCGATGATGGAAGAGCAATAGGCCAAAGTAAAGGGATCAAAAATTTAAATCATAACCTTTACTTAAAGATAAGCTCACCTTAAGGGGGAGCAAACTCATGAACTTGGTTGTTGCATTTGGAATGTGCATTTACATATGTTTGATGCACTTGTATATGTTTTTATGTTCTATTGCCATGTTCTTGAGTGGAGTATGCTAGTATAGAATTGTTTGATGACTTGATAACTAGCATGCTTAGGTGCTAGCTAGATGATCTTGTACTTTACTAATGGTCCTACAAGTGGTTCTTGAGCATTGCCTATAATGTTGATCTCACGGTATGTTCAAGTTTTGTGATCATCTAGTTATCAAAAGTGCTAAGGATGGAGTTTTCCGCAACTTCGATATGAAATTTTTCAATTGGTATCACGCTTCAAAGGTTTATCCTAACCATCCTAGCACATCTTGGTGGAAATTTACTCTCTATATATGCATATGTGCAAGCTTTCAAATCCAAACTCATGCACATATATAGGGGGAGCTAAATAGCCACCAAACCGACTTTGTGTTGTTTGTCCTTTCCAAAAACATGACAATCTTGTTCGAACAAGCTCACAAGTTCAAAAACAAACTTAACTCTTATCTTTGTAAGGGATGTCATCAATTACCAAAAAGGGGGAGATTGAAAGCCCTAGTTTGGTTTTGATAATTAATGACATCCTAAGGACTAACCTAAGTTGCTAAGTGATGGCAAGGTTTAGGTTGGTCAAACCATGGAGTGTGGAGCCTAGGAGACTATGTTGATCAAGAAGGCTCTACCATGGATCAAGTGAACAAGAAGTGAGGTGATCAAGTGTTAAGCAAAGGCATGGAGGCAAAGGTATAACTTCAAATAGGCTTTTCTTTCAGTGATCAAGACACCTAGAGGGTCTGATCATATTTAGGATAGATAGCCGACTATTAAGGGGAGAACGAGTGTTGGATTACTTTCAAGTGCTCTAGGTTGCATCTCATGTGCATTGATCTAACCAACCTAGAGAACATCTTTGAAAACCCTTGAAAAATATTTGCAAAATGCTAACACACTGTGCACAAGTGTTGAAGACCATGAGTCTTAGCACATAGAAGCAAGGGGTGAGAAATAGACTTGAAAAACCCTGAGAAGTGAGCGTCGGACTGTGTAGAGGGGCAGCGTCGGACCATTAAGTAGAGTCCGACGCCTAACCCTAGCTCCGGCCAATAGCGAGCGTCGGACGATCGTTTTACAAGCGTCGGACCTTTGTGATCAACAGTCCGATGGTATAATAGTGTGAGGTGTGACGCGTGGCGCAATCTAAGAGCGTCGGACGCTGGAGCTTAGTCCGACGTCGAGCGTCGGACGAAGTCCGACGAAGTTTTAGCGTTTCTGGACCTCTCTGGAAACGTCGGACTCTCGAGTTCGTTAGTCCGACGACCCTTCCTCGAACGTCCGACGGTACGCGCGCAGTGTAATGGGAACAGGGCGTCGAACCGAGAGTTTTAGTCCGACGCCCCCAGTCTGATGGTCCGCAGTTGAGCGCGAGTAGTAGCCGTTGCGATCCAGCGGCTGAGGTTGAACGAGAGCTGACACGTGGCAGCCATCCGAGCGTCGGACGCGAAGGATTGGTCCGACGGAACTAGTCCGACGGTCGGTCCGATGCCCTGAAAAACGTGTTAACGGCTGTTTTTCAGTGGGTAACGGCTAGGATTGCACTTAGAGGTATTTATACTCCTTCCCTGGTCACTTGGTGACAACTCTTGCACAGTTGAATCATTTGCATACTCTTTGTGAGCATCCTAAGCCTCCCACTCACTCATTTGATCATCTCTTGTTCATCCATTTGAGTTGAGTGATCCTCAAGTGCATCATTGCTTAGTGATTTGCATTCTAGAGCACTTGAGAGCAAGTCAAGGCTGAGTTCTTATTCTCTTGGGACATTGCCGTGTCCCTAGCGGCTTGGAGGTGATTCCGGTGTGAGGTTGATTGGTATTTGTTCAAGCTCACATCGAGGTGATTGATTATGAGAGGTTTTGTGGTTATCCTCGGTGGAGTGCCAAAACCAACTCTACTGGATTGCTCGTTGTTGATAGCCACTTTTCTTGTGTTGGTGAGCGGCTCCCGGTGAGGGATTGGCGTGTGAAGCCTAGCTCGCAATCCACCAAGGAAGACCGGTGCCACAGCGAGGAGTAGCATGATGGCGATCACGTGAACCTCGGTAAAAAATCGAGTGTTCTTTGTCTTCTCCACCATCGAGTGGACTCTTGGCTTTCTTGTATTCTATTGGGTTTGATCATTTGGTTTTCATATTGGATATATCCCGGTGATTAGTCTTCATGGCGTGCGGACTTCACTTCAATCAAGCCGATCGGTATAATCCTCTCGATCTCTCTTCCTTGCGCTTAATACTTGTTTAGGTGCCATCTCCTTAGGTTCGGGGGAGTTGGTTTCTTGCGTATTGAGTGCTTATATTTGTGAGTAGCATATCTTGATAGGTGGCTTGCATAGAATAGTCTAGAGCTAGCGCTTTGTCTCGCTTGCTTATCTACTAACTTGTGGTCTAGTATTTTGCTAGAATTTTTTTAATAGGCTATTCACCCCCCCTCTAGCATATACGGTCCTTTCAATTGCCCGAATCATTGCCCCATCAGATGTCCTATCTTGCAATCTTAGGGAGACACCCATAGAGGCTCACTATAGTCCTACCATTGGGATAAATATCATTCCAAGGGCTTTAGCTGAAAAACTTTGCCCCAGCGAATCCTTGATCCCATCACATAAGCTTTTAAGAATCCCTTCAGGAGTTACTCTAGAGAGTTATGGGGTCATGAGGTCTATTCCTTTACGCATAAAAGGCTCCAAGTACCGTCTAGATTTTCATATCTATGATATCTAGGACATGTCCCTTTTACCATTAGGGGCGCTTTTCCAAGAAAGACCAAATAAGGGTCTCTTGAATTTAAAGCTGGGAAATTCACCTATCGTTGTCTCACTTGCACGCTCACACAACGCGATGGTAGAACCCAAGCCTGAAAAAGACCCCATTGAGGACGTCTTAGTGGCAACTTTAGAAGACATGGCCCAACCAACTCTTGATGATGAACACTTTATCCAGAAGAGGAGGACCTGGCCAAGCCTATTGAACTAGACCAAATGGAGATGCCATCACAACCCTCAGTTGAGCTAAAACCTCTTCCGTCTGGCCTAAAATATGTTTTTCTCCATAACAATCGGGATACTCCGGTGATAATTAGTGACAAGTTATCCAATGATGAAACCCAACAACTTGTCACTATCTTAGAGAAACATAGGTCCACTATAGGCTACTCTCTTGAAGACCTCAAGGGCATTAGCCCTGCTCTCTGCACACATCGCATCCCTATCGAGCTCGATCACACACCTTCAAGGGAGCCACAACGGAGACTTAACAACACTATGCGAGAGGTTGTTAAGAAAGAGGTCCTCAAACTCCTGCACGCTGGGATTATTTATCCTGTGCCACATAGTGAGTGGATCAGCCCGGTGCAAGTAGTGCCGAAGAAGGAAGGCATGACAGTCATTAGGAATGAGAAGAATGAACTCATTCCTCAACGAACCGTCACTGGGTGGCGAATGTGCATTGATTACCGAAAGTTGAACAAGACCACTAAGAAGGATCACTTTTCATTACCGTTCATAGATGAGATGTTAGAACGGCTCGCGAACCATTCCTTCTTTTGTTTCCTTGATGGGTATTCTGGGTATCATCAAATCCCGATCCACCCCGATGACCAAAGTAAGACTACTTCCACATGTCCGTATGGAACTTACGCATACCGACGAATGTCGTTCGGGTTATGCAATGCTCCTGCTACTTTTCAACGGTGCATGATGTCCATTTTCTCAGACATGATTGAGAAAATCATGGAGGTATTCATGGATGACTTCACTGTCTATGGCAAAACCTTCAATGATTGTCTTGAGAAGTTAGACAGAGTCTTACAATGGTGTGAAGAAAAGCACTTAGTCCTGAACTGGGAGAAATGGCATTTTATGGTTCGACAAGGAATAGTGCTAGGACACAAGGTGTCCGAACGTGGGATAGAGGTGGACAAAGCAAAAATTGAAGTCATTGAGCAACTTCCCCCTCCCACAAATGTGAAAGGCATTCGTAGCTTTCTAGGCCATGCAGGGTTCTATAGGCGTTTCATCAAAAACTTTTCCCAAATTGCTAGACCCCTGACTAGCCTCCTAGCCAAAGATACACCTTTCATTTTTGATAATGAGTGCCATGAAGCCTTTCAAATTCTAAAGAAGGCACTTATTACAGCTCCAATCATCCAACCACCCGATTGGACGTTGCCTTTTGAGATCATGTGTGATGCTAGCGACTTTGCTGTAGGAGCTGTTCTTGGCCAAACAAAGGATGAAAAGCACTATGCTATATCCTATGCTAGCAAAACCTTGTCTGGGCCACAACTCAATTATGCTACCACAGAAAAAGAGTTGTTAGCTTTTGTCTTTGCAATAGACAAGTTTAGATCTTACTTAGTGGGGGCAAAGGTAATTATTTATACGGATCATGCTGCCCTTAAATACCTCCTCACTAAGAAAGATGCTAAGCCTCGGTTGATTCGATGGATTCTTTTACTCCAAGAAATTGACATAGAAACAAGAGATAAGAAAGAAGTAGAGAATTCGGTTGCCGATCACTTGTCTAGACTTCAATATAAGGAAACACATGAGTAACCAATTAATGACTATCTGAGGGACGACACACTCCTCAAGGTAACACACTTCGACCCTTGGTACGCGAATATTATGAATTATATGGTTGCAGGATATGTTGCACCAGGGGAGGACAAGAGGAAACTCAAGTACGAAAGTCGTTGCCACTTGTGGGATGACCCATATCTCTATCGAGTCTGTTCTGATGGATTGCTATGGAGATGTGTCCCAATGGAAGAAGCCACAAAAATCATAGACAGATGTCATGCATCACCCTATGGAGGACATTATGGAGCATTCCGAACACATGCTAAGATCTGGCAAAGCGGATTCTTCTGGCCAACGATGTATCAAGATACAAAGGAATTTGTTAGAAGATGTGCCGGATGTCAGAAGCATGGAAACATCAACACTCGGGATGCAATGCCACTCATGAATAACCTCCAAGTGGAATTGTTTGATGTCTGGGGGATTGATTACATGAGACCATTCCCAAAGTCTGGAGACGCCGAATACATCTTGGTGGTAGTGGACTATGTGTCCAAATGGGTAGAAGCACTACCATGTCGAGCTGCTAATTCCAAGTATGCTAAGAAGATGTTTCATGAAGTGATATTCCCAAGATTTGGAACACCCCGATTAGTCATAAGTGATGGAGGATCACATTTCATCGACAAGACCTTCAGACAATTCCTAGCAGAATATGGAGTCAAGCACAACATTGCAACTCCATACCATCCTCAAACCAGCGGTCAAGCTGAAACATCAAATAAGTAAATTAAGAACATTCTTCAGAAGACCGTGGATGAGATGGGAAAGAAATGGAGGTACAAGCTTCATGATGCACTGTGGGCATATCGGACAGCATATAAAACACCCATTGGCACGTCACCTTACCAGCTTGTATATGGAAAAACATGTCACCTGCCTGTTGACCTAGAATTCAGGGCCTATTGGGCAATCAAGAAATGGAACATGGATCCCCATCTAGCTGGTAAGAATCGTCAGATGCAAATATCTGAGCTAGAAGAATGGAGAGAGAAGGCTTATCACAACTCCAAGATCTACAAAGAAAGAACTAAAAGATGGCATGACAAGAGAATCAAGCACAAGGAGTTCAAGCCTGGAGATAAGGTTCTGCTATTCAACTCCAGAGTAAAGCTCTTTGGTCATGGAAAACTTCGAAGCAAATGGGAAGGGCCATTCAAAGTGATTGAAGCCTCATCACAAGGTGCGGTCACGCTCCAAGACGACACAGGTAATCACTCTGTTCGGCTGGCTGGTACGGTACGGCTGGCTGGCTAGCTGTTCTAAGAGAAAAACACTGCTGAATGGCTGGCTGGTGCTGGCTGGATCAGGCAGCCGAACAGAGCGAATATCTTCAAGGTAAATGGCCAACGTTTGAAAGTTTTTCTTGAACCTGAAAACTTAGAATAAATTGATGTGATTGAATTTCTGCAATTTAATGATCCAATCTAAAAATTTTGATCTTGTTCTAATTTCTTTAATTTCAATAAATTTTGACTCTCTGGTGTCTCTTACCCAACAGAAGAGTCCCTTTTGCTTTCACCATTTTCTTTCTATAAATAAAATTCAGGTACAGTTTTGGAGAAGTGTGAGGATCGCGCCGACTACCATTGAAGGAAGACAATGAAGCAAATCACAAGCTACCACGTCAACATCTAGCTTGGGGGAGGCGAATCCCCTACGTATCTAGCTAAGTATTATCTTTCATTCCCTTTACTATTTTTGAGCGTGCTATAGAAATAAAATATAAAACAAAATAAAGATATGTCTAAGTCATTTGAGTGTCGAAGTTTGATTTTTATGAGCTGAATAAAATGGACTCTGAAGGTAAACTCTTTAAAATAGAATGATGAACAGTTGCTCTATCATAATTCCTCTTAAATACCTAGTTTTCAACCATGAATTCTTCCGAGTTTTGGATATTCTTGTTTTGATAGAAGAATTTACTCTGAACTTGAAATTCGTGGGTAGCATATGCTTAATCTAAGTCTAGGTGATTGACTGATATAATATGAGAAAGTCTGAGCTGCTATTTATCATGTTCCTAGTGATACTAGAGTTTTGGAGATTTAATTTTGAAAAACATAAAAATACTACATGATGAGTTCCTTGTATGACGAAGCTTGAATTCCCACCAGAGCCATACATGTTAGTTAGGCTAGGAAAACTTTTACTTATTGCTGCTTGCTTCTGCATTGAGTTTTGTCAAGTTTTGTTGACCTTTATGAGAGGTTTGTCATGCTTTTAAAATCAAGATCACGCACACTCCACCTACGCAAAGGCACTATCCCTACACTGGGGGTAGGCGCCACAACACACCATTCCCTCCAAAAATATTTTGCTCCTACACTGGGAGTGAACACCTAAAACAAATTCCATAGGTTTCCACCAAATAAATGCTCCAAGTTCTTGTGAATATCTCTCAAAAGAATCAAGTTGCAAAGAAGAGGCACGAGGCTAGGCAAAAGTGTGAGATGTGAGAGAAAACAATGGGTACAAAGATGCCCACCTGAGAGGTAAAAATGGACAAGTGTCCGAATGAATAAAACAATGGGTACTTAGATGCCCGCCTAAAAAAAAAAGAGAAAAAAAAAGAGAGAAAGAAAAAAAAGAAAGTGCTAGCCCATGTTGTCCTGCAACACAAGTTCCAAGTTCAAAAAGAGAGATCTATTTTCAAGGAGCAAAAGTAGAATTAGGATTAGCCACCATATATACACCCATTCCACACACATGCACATCTTGATTTGATTGTATGACTTAACTCTCTTTGGATCTATTGTTTGACTTTACAATATATGCATTGTAAGTAGGCTCTAGCTTTCTCCCTACCTATGAACCCCACATAAACCTTTAGTTGTAGGTTGAGAAAAAGGCATAACACCTTTATTGCCTTGGTGAGGATCTACAAATACCACATAATGAGAGACTTCAGAGTGTCATACAATAGAAACTCTGAGTTTTATTTTGAAAATTTTTAAAACTCCGGAACAATGGTTGAACAAAGAACTTGAGACATAGTGCTTAACTTGATCGTTCTGTCTTTCAATTGCTCAAGACCCAAGTAAAGGTTAAGAAGCCCCATAGTTGAAGGTAAGATGGGTAAGTTTGAAAGTCAGAATAGTTATTCTAATTCAGAAGAGAATTCTTGTTTGAAGGCATGTGTACCTTTGAGGAGTGACGACATTGTAGCAACTCCTGATCCATTGCTAAGTTAAGCTTTGCTAGGGACTAGCAAAGGTTAAGCTTGGGGGAGCTTGTTGACGGTAGTTATTGTATGATTTTACCCGTCAACCAAATATGAAAAAGGGTATAAAAGCAAATACCAACATAGGTTTAGGGATTGAACTGACAGAATTCCACGAGTTTTGGTGAACCTCTGTTTCTGCAGGACGTTATCAGGAAAAGAAGAAAATATCAAGGACGTCGGTATAAAAATCAAATTCCGTGGCGAAAGCGTGTTAGGAAGAATCTAGAAGACACCAGAGATCCACCAGAGAAGGCGGGACCCGTTTGGCCACCAAAGTGGGTCGGCCGATCTGGCCCCTAGGTCGGCCGACCTGGCACGGAGACCTTTCCACGTCAGCTTCGACGTGGACTCTCCACCGCCTTTAAGGATTAATCTCCACCATCTATCAAGGTCGGTTTGATCTGAGGGCTACGGTTCATCTCACCGGTCTATATATATAGCCCAGACCCCCAGGGTTTCATACCAATTCATTGAATCATATGTAAAACCCTAATTGAAGAGGTGTCCCAAGAAAGGATAACCTCTCAATAGGATCTACACTTAGAAAATAGGGAGAGAGGAGAGGAGAGAGATCTGAGGAGAAGTCGGCCAGTCGGAATTCTCCTTGACCTTGTATCTCGACGGATCATTCATCTATGAGCTACATCTAGGTTCTTCTATTGGCACTTTCATATTCTCTAGTTAATTAGATTCAGTTCTTTACTTTATTTTACTTACAAGAACTCCGCTTGTATTGAGTGCTCTAGTCTTAAGATCTAGATTAGAGTAGTAATCATTAGTGTAGACGTGGTGTCTAGGCTAGTGTTTACCTGAGTTTGCGCCCAATCTTCTGGTTAGTTGTGGTAGCCCCAGAGGTGACAGCTCTGTCAGGCCGTTGCAATCCACCACGTTAGGGTTGGTGTTTGTAGAGCTTTTTGGCAGTCTTCTCCCGATTACCCTTCCCAGTCTTTTTGAGAATCAGAAAGGTACTGTTGCTCCAAAGTAAGTAAAGTATACTAACCCTGATCCTTAGTTATCTAGCATAAGTCTAGAAAGCCTCTCTTACCCACCAAAAATATAGATTTACCTTTTTATATCATTATCCTTGGGGCGACCTTGTTACTTGATAGTACACTTCACGTTCCCCGTGGAAATCGATACCTTGGAATACTCCCGGGTGAAAGTTACATCGGTATCCGTGCGCTTGCGGATTTATCTGTGCACTTAACAAATACCAACAATTGTTGAGGGGAGGGAGCTGCGCCGACGGATGGGATCATGGAGGGGAGTGTTAGGTACTAGAGTTGGACCGTTATGAGGTAGTAGGCCGTAGAGTGTGTTTGGCCCATTCGCCTTGGAGGCCCGGTTGTGGTCGGCATCAATATAAGCCGAGTCAGGCGTAAGGAGAAGGCATCGAACAATTGCAAAAGACATGCAACTTCAATCTTATGTTTTCCCTATTGCTATGTTTTGGATATCCTTTGTTCCAATGAGGCCCTTAGCATTGAATCCTACTTTGATTCTTTCTATGGCCATTCTGTCAAATTAGACCACTAACTGTGTTAAGTGGAGGATAAAATGATGTTCTATCCTTGGCAAATTAAGTAAATTCAGTTTTTATATGGTCCTTTGCCCTTGAATAAATCAATTTGTAGAGTTGTCGTAAGTCAATTTTTTTCAAGTTTGACAGGATTTATATAAAAGAACACCATGATTTATGACACCAAATTAGTATCATTAGATATATCATAAACTATATTTTCAGAATGTGTTTATTTGGTGTCATAAATATTTGTACCTCTTTGTATAAATTCGGTCAAAGATAAAAATGACTTAAAGACAACTCTAGTAATTAGGGAGCATTTTGACGATTATTTTAAAAAGGATCAAGTCCATTTCTGGCCCTTAAATTCTTGCATTTGTATATTTATAACTCTAACTATAAAACCATATAACTTTGACACCTCAACTGTCGAAGCCTTTTAATTTTGATCTGAGATCCATGTGAATACTACTCAAAACCACGACGAATGTTAAAAATTAAACAGTTTTAATAGCTTAGGTGCCAAATTAGACAATATCAAGAGTTAAGGGCAAAAAATAGACTCAATCAATTACTTTAGTTTTTAAGATATTTATAAAAGATATATATCGTTTACTTATTGACAATTATTTATATGTGGTAAAATATTTATTAGATAATTAAAATCCACTGAAAACCACTCAAAAGCTGTCATTATTTTTATGATAAAAAATATCGTAATGTGTAGATAAATATTTTAATACATATAAGTATTTATAAATAAGTAAATATAAATGTATAAATTTTTCATATAAACATCTAAAAAACTAAAGCACTTAGGTCTATTTCACCCCTCTCTCAGATTTCTGACTCCCTCCAGTGATGACCCCCGGCAGTCCGGCACTCGCGGCCTGAAATTTCTTCTGCTTCTCCCAAGCTCCACACGTCTCGGGTGAGATCACAGCTAAAGCAGCCATCGGAGAGTTGAGGTGGCCGCCATCTGCATCTGCTTTTCGCTTTGCACAGCTCTGATCGTTTCTTCGTTCTTGGTTCCGCAGCATCAGTCGGCGCCCACCACATGCTCGACAGAATGCATCAGGGAAGAAACAGCAAGAGAGCGGCGGTGCCTCCGGCGGACGGCAGCAGATGCAGCATAGAGGCCATGGCGGACGGCATCCTCGAGCACATCCTCGGCTTCCTGCCGGCTCCGGAGTCCGTGCAGACATGCGTGTTTGCGCGGCGCTGGCGCCATCTCTGTAGGTTCGCCACGGGAATGCGTGTCGGGTGCGGCGGTGACGACGATTTCCTGACGCCGGTGAAGGCGCGGCGGGAGTTCATGGACCGCGTGCTACTCGGTGGAGAATCGCCCCTCGACACGTGCAAGTTCGATTTCGGTGACTTCCAGCTCGAGGACGTGCCCCGGATCAACCTGGGTCCGGCATGCTATCAAGCGCAAAGTGCGTGTGCTCAGTCTCTATATGACTCTAGAGGAGGCTCCAACTCCATAACTCGAGCTAGATGATCAGCCGCTCGCTTCCCAGCACTTGAGAAGGCTATATCTCACTAACGACCTGCCCGTCGTTGGAGAATTTAGAGTCGGAATACTGTGAGTTCTGGTCTGCCACCAAGATTTCATCCGAGTCACTAAAAGTTTTAGCCATCATTAGCTGCAGGATCACAGCATCCTCATCCGAGCATTCCCGCCTTCGAATTTATGCCCCACATTTGGTTTCTCTTTACATAGATGAAATTAATGGGAGAACTCCCGTTTTTGACAGCATGCCATCACTAGTGGAGGCATTTGTCCGAACAATTTATTGTTGTGAGGATACCTGTTACAAACTACTGGATCACTCACAGTGTGGTTGTGAGTATTGTACCACTTCTGCTAATGTCGGTGATCATAACTGTTGTGTGCTTCTGAAAGGCTTATCAGAAGCTAAGGATTTGAAGTTGATTTCTTCACCAAAATTGGTACACCTACATTTTTCCCGTCAATTATTTATGACAAGTCGCCACCCGTTTTTTCAGCTGCAATGTCTACACCACTGTTGAACATAGATAAACATCAACTAGACAGGTTTTGAATTTTAGATGCATTCCCACAAACTAGGATTATTTCAGATCATTTTGTCTTATTTGCTTTCAATTTGTCCAGTTTATCTTCAAAATGGATTTGAGACTGTGCCCTACATTTAGCAAGTTAAAGACTCTGTTTCTCAATGAGTACTGGTGTATGCCTGATGACTTCACTCCGTTAGGTATCTTTGAACACTCACCAGTTCTAGAAAAGCTCACACTTGAGCTCTTTTGTGAGGTACATGCTTTATTAACGAACAATTGCTTCATATTAGAATAGTTACACTGCTCATTGATCTTGAAAAGAATGTTCCATTTCATTGCAGTTTTCTAAGCATGTAGTGGAAATGGAAGGAAGCTTTAGTGTGGAGCAGCCAGCTACAGTTTCAGAACACCTTAACATTGTTGAAGTCAAATTTCAAGATGTTGATAAGAGAGTTCTGAAAGTTTTAAAGTTCCTCTGTACCTTTAACATAAGTAAGCTGACCTGCAACTTCCCTCCTGCTTTTGTCCATAGGTTCACTAGAAAAATCAGGAATGCTAGAAGCAAAGATATAAAACTATTCACCAAGATATAATGGAACTGTGTATGTTATCTGAATTAAGTTTCATTGCATAGACATTAAGACGGTATATTGTTCTCTAGAATAGTTCTAAACCTTTACTTAATGAGTTTGGAATGGACATAATGACTCAATTGGCTTGTTCTGACTATAGTCTAGCTTTCTGGTTTGTACTAGTGAACTATGGCACCAATGCCATTGTTTAGTTGTTCTATGCAATAGCACAACATGTTGAGTGCCTCCATTTTTCTTATATTCTCCAATGAATTTCTTCTCCATTTAATAGATTGGGGATACATTTACTCACTCTTTTCAGTAACCATCTTATATGTATGTGCTGTTTTTGTTTCTTGGCATATGTGCATAACTTATTAATCAGTATAATATAGTTTCATGTCTGATTTATTTTTTTACATTTTTTCTGTTTTTTTTTTTTAATTTTGAACTATCCTCTGCTCTGCAACTGCTTATGGCACTAACCTAGCCTTGTTTAAGATTGTAGAAACATATACTCGCATATGTTTTCTATGTTGATCTGAATTTTCTTGTTTCAATGTGTTGCACATTTCTAAAAATAGTCTGTAACCTCTACTTTTTGCTCCCATTGTCCATCCTTTGCCTTGCACCTGAACTATAGCATTTGAATGTGTTCTTCATTTTGAAGGTTCAAATTTTGTGTTCAGAAAACATGTAATCTGCATTTTTCTTTAAGGACAGTTTACCTCATTGTGTACTAGTTCGAAGTAGAAACAGTTATAGTGTGTAGGGCTAAGAAACTGTCTGTCAAACACTAGGTCAATGTTTTGGTTTACTGTCAAGTTAATTGAACATGTTAATCAGATAAGGAGGAAAGAGGAATGTTTATCAAGTGGATTTCCTATTTGAGGAGACCTGTTTCTGCATTTTTTTTAGCCTGTGTCAAGCAATTGAATTTATGTTTCTATACATAATAATCACTATAAGCTTATTTTAACTTTCGGTTTTTGTTACAGGTTTCAGTTTCTAATCAGAGGTGCAAGAATATCGGGGCTGCCATTTGATCTTCTGCTGCTCACTGTTAGGGAATGCAAGGTTACAGTTCGCTGCGGCAGGGTTACCATCTTTTGTAGTATGTGTGTAATTGGGCATGATGTTTCAGTTTTAGATTTGCCGTCCCAGGAACATGTAAACTGGCACCATATATCGTTCAGTACTTCAAATGACACAATGATGTGGCACACCATGTGACCTTAATCATTTTCCAATCAGTTCACGATGATTTGTTTGACAATAGGATCCAAATAGTGTGCTTTTAGCATACATTCATGAACGTGGAGCTGAGCTGTGAGCTACCACGTGACCTCATTATTAGACGGCCTTTTGGGCTTTTCGATTGATGTTCACTGCAATCAGTTGCGTAACCTGTGTTATTGTGTGACACAATTCCAAAGGTCCTCACATAGAAAGATTCAAATGAAAAACAAAGGGCATGCTCATTTTGACGTAAGGAAATTATGTTCAAAATACCTTAATTGTTGGACCTATTGCTCCTAGTATTTATTTTCTTGATTTTGGATCAATTATTGAAGTAGGGGAGTAAAGGATATTGTAATTTGGTAACAAAAGAAAAAGAAAAAGGCCGTTTACATCCCTCATCCATCTATGGGCTGAATCTAGTTTTCAATCCAAAAATATTGAACCCTCAAACATCAAAACTGTTCACTTACCAATCTTGGGTAAATTGGGTGACACGATCTTGAGAAGTAACTTTTTAGAAGTAAAAAAGAATATATTAGTGATAAACAAGTTTAAAACTAAACTTAACCCATTTTATGCTGATCCAAAAAATTTGATTCCAAATTAATTTAGGTTCTAATAATCCTGTTCACAACTGTTTTTCTTTCTACAAGGTTGAAACATTTATAAGCTATTCCGTAATTTCAACATTCCAAAGTATAAACCGTTCTAACTTTTTTAGATATATATCGCCTTTGCAATGTATCTTGATGTACTTCATGTGTTTTAAACTACATGGCATTTTGACTTTTTTAGATACATGTCTTTTACTATATATCAAGATATATTGTATATTTAAGTGCGTAGTAAATGCTATGTATAAAAACGAATCAAAACGTTTTATGATTTGGAATGAAGATAGTGCATAAGTTATGTTTCTAAAAAAACTAGAATGACCTACAATTTGGAATAGATGGAGTACCAAATTACGATAACAATCACTCAATTGGAAAGATTAGTATTTTTTATGTTAAACATAAAAAAAATGAAAAATGCATGTACGAGAACTGAAATTCAATTTTTCTCAAGAGAGAGTTGATTTTAATTAGAACACATTTAACTATTTTAGTTACAATATACAAATGATTCTTTATCCAAATAAATTATATCTAAGGCTGTACATACTCTATGGTGTGGGTGAAAAAAATTGGTTGAGGTACTCTTCTAATTGTTTAAATGAAATATCCCTTTTTTAGTCTTGGTCATGTCAGCCAAGAAATACCATGATTTGTTTTGCTCCATTATGGAGTCTATTTGCAATATATAATCGCTAGTATGAAATTTAGTACTCCATCCCAATTATTAGTCATAACATTTTTGGAGAGTCAAATTATCTCAAGTTTGACCAAATTTATATAATAATAATAATAATAATAATAATAACATTTATCATACCAAATACATATCATTAGATTCTTCATAATTATATTTTTATAGTATACCTATTTGATGTCATAAATCTTTATAATTCTCTCTATAATTTTGATCACTTGAGATGCTTTGACTCTAAAGAAGTCAGAACAACTTATAATTTGGAATGGAGGGAGTAAAAAAAAGATTAGGGTGAAGGCTCAAGGGGCGCGGTCTTCTCAAGGCATATATGTTTGGTTGATATGCTAGGAAAGGCAACCAAAGTTAGGCTTGCCCAAACATTTTAGTCAACATTTGATGAAAAAAATATATGATACTTGCCTACTTGGGCACACAAAAGGTAACACAGGTTACAGGGCAGACGACGGCAGGTCCAATTAGCTCCCTGAGTATTTCGTGGTCGGTCGAAGCAAGGGATGGTGAGTGGCAGCTGCGCAGTGGTTGTACCAAGCCCATCGATTTTTGGTTTAGAAGCTCTGAATGGTGTCCATGTAGCTAATATAGACCATGATTTTTCTATCTACAGAATAAGACATTTTTTTAGATAATGGCTACAAAATAACACATATGTTGACTATATTTTGATGTTTTAAATATTAGTGATATATGGATCCTGAATGTCAAGCCAGTTTAATAATAATAATGGATTTTGGGATTTTAGCTTGGCCGCTTTCAAACATTCCTAAAACCAACTCCAACAGGGACCTCTAAATCAACACCCCTTGTGTTTGGGCCCCTAAACTTTTGGAGCCTGTGAATTCTATCATCAACTCCAATTGTGGCCTATAAATCCGTCCTCTTATTAGTTCTAATAGACATTGATATGTGGAACTCACTTGCCACCGGGTCCAATAGGATTTTCACTTCTCTCTCTCTCTCTCTCTCTCTCTCTCGCTCTCTCGTCATTGACATTTCGCTCCGCAAGGACACCACAACGCTCTCACCGTTGTGCTTTGTCACCTTGATAGCTCTGTTGCTCACACATGCTCCTACACGAGTTCTCTAGAGCAGGGAAGAAGAACTAGAAGACCTCCAATGTAGGTAGCTAGGCCAAGCAAAATCAGGGGATGGCTAGACGTGACATGGAGAACCTTAGGGATGAAAATCTCCGATACGGGAAGGACAACCTACAGCGCTTGAGGATGAGCTAGTTGTGCGTAGATCTGGGCCCTTTTCCACCGGATTCGTTGGTTGTCACTGTGCTTGAGATCCAGGAGGTAGTGTAAAGGCGTTGCCAAGCAAGAGAGTGTCATGGGGCCTGTGGTAGAGCTCGAACAGAAAATTAGGTGGGACCCATCGCAAACATAATTTTTTAATGGCATTATATTGCAAGGACACAATCAATAGATAATCTGTGGCAAATTTAAACATGGTTTCATGATGGTACCTCTCATTTGAAGATAGTAATTCATTAATTCAATAAAGACCAACCGAACAAGAAACATTGTCCAAATTAAAGACCAAAATCCAACATTCCAAGAGCTAAGAAACCTGCAAATTAGAAGAACAAATTGGTTAGTGAATTAATCTGCAATGTATAAATTATAATATAATAGTACAGTTATGAGGAGACATACCACTACACCACTAGCATACACACTACTACAAAAATGATTTTAGGTGGCGGTGCTAAAACATTATCCGAGGAGGCACAAAAATAACCGCCTCCAAAAATACTTACGGAGGCGGTCAGAAAATAACTGCCTCCGTAAATCGATTAATGGAGGCGGGCCGCATAACGCGTCCGCCTCGGTTAATCATGGATTAACCGAGGCGGTTGCATTACGACAACCGCCTCCATTAATGGATTAACCGAGGCGGGCACCTTTAGTCAACCGCCTCGGTTAATCAACTATTTTCGGAGGCGGTCATTGTTGGCGGTCCTTATAGATCATTTTTTAACCGTCAATTTATGCCTAAAGGGAGAGAAACTATCATACTTTAACACATTGACATATACTATTAACAGAGTTCCACTTGTACCCCTAGTGTTTATGTTTTTGAAGGATTTATGGTGAAACAAGTGGAAGTGCACAACACCAATTGGAAAGCGTAAAGGAGAAACGTGAATTCCGAGAATGCGCAACCAAGAATAACAGAAACCCACCTTTATTACAAATCTGAGCCCATTTGTAACCATAGAAGAGGTCTAGGCCCAGAAGAGAATCAACCACGAGAAGGCGGTGGCCAAACGACCCACTAGGGGACCGACGGGTCCCGGGGGCGGCCGCCCCCCTGGTAGGGCCTCTCGGGCCCAGTTTTCTCTGGCGGTTGTACGGCGGTTCCCCAAGGTCGGTTCCACCTACGATCAACACAGATGGAAAGTGGAAACCGCCCTTTGGAGGTCAGTTTGGGTCTTTCCATGTGGGGATGAACCTTTTGCATAGAACCCCCTCCTCTCAAGCTATAAAAGGAGGTCTCCTCTCTACACCTATTCATGAAGAAATCAATTGATTCACCAACACAAGAGGTCACAATGTAGAGAGGAAGAGCAAGCTCCATTCCATTAGCTTCTAGCTAATTTAGTATAGGGAGTGAGAGAAGGACAAGAGCTGGAGAAAAAGCGGAGTCGAAGCAGTTCTGCCTCCGGGTGGACGAAGTGCCGGGCTTGTCGGATCTCGATCCAACTTGTATCTCTATGATCGTCTTGCTACTTGAAGTAAGAAGTTCGTGTTCAATTTTGGTTTGATTCATTAAGCATGTTACTTCTATAAAGCTATTTGTTTGTGGGATCGTCGTTCGTCCTGTGGACGGATGCTCTAGTAAGAGGACTCCTGATAGAGATAGATGTTCCTGTACGCTGTTAGAGTAGTAGTTGCCGTCGTAGACATGGTGTCTAAGTCGGGGTCTACCTTCGTATGTTGCGCGTGCCCACAGACAGAGGGGTAGGTGGCAGGTGGTGATAGCCCTGTCCACTCGTATCTGAACTCCCCCACGTTTGGCCGCGGAGTAGCGCTGATACTGGTATCGGCTGGCAGACCAGCTGCGTCAGTGGGCCTGAAGCAAACAAGTAGTAGGGAAGTTACCATCGCTTATGTTTGACCTTAGAAGAACCTCTCTACCCAAGCTATCCCTTCCGTTCTCTTCTGAGTAAACTAGTTTAAGAGACTAAGTACAAAGACCGTTCCTCTGGAAAATTACGATGCCCTGAATACTTCCAGGTGAAGGATACAACGGTACTTCCGTGCGCTTACGGACTTTTCTACTGACGCTAAGAAGCGCCAACAGTCATTATAAACGTCTGCCTCGGTTAATCAATTATTTACGGAGGCCCGCCTCCATTAATGACTGCAACAAAAAAAATTCATAACTTTTTTATATGAACTCGGATGAAGACAAACTTTATATCATAATTATAGCACTCGATGAGATCTACAACTTGTAGTTGAAAAGTTTTTGAATTGAAACTATTTAGAGCCCCAAAATATGTTATAAATACATAGATTTTGAAATTTAAAGTTTAAAATTACCAAACGATCTCGTATGTTGACATGGTCTATATGAAAGTTATAGCTCTCGATAGAATCTACAACTTTGTAGTTGAAATTTTTTTCATTTGAAGACGTTTAGTAGTCAAAATATCTAATATAAGATTACGACAGTATTAGTATAAAAAGATAGCATAATATATATAGATATGAACAAGTGTGTGGTACAGTGGTAGAGGCATTGGCTGTTAAGTATTAGCTTGTGGGTTTGACTCTCCAGAGTCGTAAATTTTTGCTTTTTTTGGGTTTTCTGGAGGGTATTAACCGAGGCGGGCACGTTAAGATGCCCGCCTCGGTTAATCAGATTAACCCGCCTCGGTTAATGGATTAACCAAGGCGGGCAAAATAACCGTCTCCATTAATCAGTGATTAATGGAGGCCTATACTTGGAGGTGGTTGCAATGCCCGCCTCCAAAAACCTGTTTTGCCCACCACCATTAAAATTTCTGCAGTAGTGACAATTAAAAAACTAATCGTGTCTAGGTCTTCTTGGTGGTCTAGGCAAATCAATAGCCTGATTTTTATGGCTGGAAATATCTTCCTGATTTCAGCTCCATCAAGACCTCTAAAAAATTCCTTCTTAATGTAACAGAGTATCAAGTCATTAAGCCATTCATCGGACATCCTATTGCGCAAATCTTTCTTGATTATATTCATAACTGAGAAGGCTCTTTCAACAGTGGCAGTTGCGACAGGTAGAAGCAATGCTAGCTTGACGAGGCGATAGACCAATGGAAAAGTGATGTCTCTTTCACTTTTAACCATATCTATAGCTAAACATCCAAAATCATGGCAAGCCTTGAATCGTTCAGCTTCTCCTAGGCCATGCCCATGCCCACGCCCGTGGCCAGCGCCTTGCTTGCTGGCGTTGCCGCGACCAACCTCACTCACCGAATCGTCCTCCTCCACAGTCTTCTGCTCCTTCATCATAGTGGCAGCAAGCGGCGACCGGAGTAGGACAGGCGACCAGCTGCAGCGAGCGGCTGCGGCACCACGCAGCTTGGGGTTGATCGGGGCACCGTGCAGCTCGGGGCACAAGCGGTCAGCGGCGGCACCGCGGCACCGAGAGAGCCGAAGAGGAGCATCGTGGACAGGCATTACTGCGTTAGGGATTTGGCTGGGGCCGCCACTTACTTGGGCCGGTTGGGCTTATTAAGTTATTGGGCCTAATTTTCTTCCCTTCCTGTTGTGTCTTCTGTCGTTCCTGGCACGCAAGAATGCCGGACACCGTCGCGGCGCTACTTCGCTGCATGCCTGCTCACCGGAAGGGAGTAAGACAGGGGGTCCTAGTGGTGCTACTCTGGCGGTAGGTGGGGCAGCTGCCCCACCCTGCCGCATTGGGAACTCCGCCTCATGGGGCCACTAAGAAAGTAGATCTGCTACCAAAGATGGCATGGAGGTGAAGGGCGAGGTGGGTCCTAGGAGTAAGACGTGATGGCTAGGGTGGGAAGGTGGCTGGCGACGTGAGGGAGATCGAGTGCAAGGGTAGCTATCGTACGTGCACATAACTTGTGGAAATGGGGATGGAAAACATCCACAACAGCCAGGCAGGTCTCGAGGAGAGACTAGACCCATGGGAATGAGGACCGATACCTTCGTCCTCTTCGGCAGGATTTATTTCAGTTATGACTGATTTTGTATGGTTGATTTGTTGTGAGTAAAAATATTATTCCATGACCGTAAGGTAGAGGTGAATAAACTGATTTGTACGGCTGATTTGAGAATCCCCTTGCTTTAGGGGTTACTAGAGACTTTATTGAAGTTGTTTTGTTTTGGCTAAGTCTCAAAATTTAGGTTTAGCTAAGGGCTACTGAAGTTGCTCTAACGCGTTCAAATTTTGATTTTTTCTCTAGTTTGGATTTGGATATTCTGTGACCAAAATTTTATCTGGCAGCTAGTGTCCAATGCCCTCAAACTCAAAAGTTTCATCAGGCCACATTTACCCGTGGCCCAAAATAGATATAGAAGCCGGTGCTCCAATTGTGGCCAATAAATCCATCCTCTTATTAGTTCTAATAGACAATGATATGTGGAAGTCACTTGCCACCGGGTATAATAGGATTTTCAACTCACTCTCTCTCTCTCTCTCTCTCTCTCTCTCTCCTCTTGATCTCTCGTCATTGACATTTCGCACCGCAAGGATACCACAACGCTCTCACCGTTGCGCTTTTGTCACTGTGATAGCTCTTGTGCTCACACATGCTCACCTGCGAGTTCTCGAGAGCAGGGTAGAAGACCTAGGAGACCTCCAATGTAGGTATCTAGGCCAAGAAAAATCAGAGGATGGCTAGACGTGGCCAACCTTAGGGATGACAATCTCTGGTACTGGAAGAACAACCTATGGCGCTTGAGGATGAGCTTCGTTGTGGGTAGATCTGGCCCCTTTTGTAACACCCAAGGTGTTAAGCGTCAACTAAAACCGGATCATGTCATTATGAAACATCATCATGACTAGATACAAGCAACATGTCTTGAGGGCATCTCAAAATTTTGAATCGGACACGCACACTTGCATCTGAAAAATCAATTAAATAGAACCTTAAATCGGAGCTAAAAACCTAATTTGAGAAATAATTAGAATTTGGTGCGGAGCCCAAAAGCAAAGTTGTATCTCTTAATAAGTTGAGCAAGTGTTATTTTGGGTAATTTTCAAGTTATTAAGCGGATATTCAAATAAAACACTAATTTGTGTTTGAATATTTAAATTTAAAATCCTAATTTGAAAATTATTCAGAATTTGAATATAGTTCTTAAATGAAACTTGTATAGGTTATCAAATTTAGCAACTTTTATGTTTGGAGATTTTGAAGTTTGTATATAAAATCTTGAATTCAATCCTAGATTTGAAAAGTCAATTTTAGCCCCTTTTCTATATTTCAAAAACTGAGCAAAATTTGAATATGCTTCAAAAATAAAAGTTGTTCAGTTTTAAATTTGGAGAAAACTTTATTTTGGTAATTTTTCCACTTATTATCAAAATAAAAGTAATTTTGATAAAGAGAAAATAGGGAGAAAGGATTAGGCTAGCTATAGTATTCCAGAACCAGAGAACTGGTGCTTTGCACCGTCGCCGCCGCCCACCGCCCTCCCCGGCTGCCACTCGAGCGCGCAGGCACGTGGAGCCCATCGTGGCGAGTCCGTGCGCGTCGTGGCAAGCCTGGAAGCCCCTTCTCATTATCTTAAGTCGAGCAGGCCGCCCTTCCTTCTCTCTCTGCTGCTCGGTTTCCCGTCGACCTCGCTGGAGTCGAAGGCCGAATTCACCTTTAACGTTTCACCTCCGTCCAATTCCTCGTGCGTGTAGCTCCTTTACATTCTCGCGCACCCCCAGAACCCATGAAATCCTTCTGTTCGACACCGGAGGAGCTTAAACGGGCGAGCTTCGTCTCGGTTTCCGGCCGATGTGCCGCCGTGAGCATCCCCGCCGTGACTGGCTTCCTACGGTGAGCCACGCCACTTCTTTGTTAGTGTTTGAGCCTCTCCGTGATCCCGTGAATCTCATACACTAGACGGTTTCGCAAGTGATGTACAGGACCCGCCGGAATGAGCTCTTCGTCACCGGAACGCGCCGCCGCCGCGAGCTTCGACGTCGACAGCCAGCTCTGCTGCGTCCCCGTCCCAACCGGCTCCATAAGAAGCCCGCGGTGAGCATCCTCGGCGTTAGGTAGTTTTCCTTCGGCGGATTAGGGGCCCTAGCGTCGGAGCGCCGCCACGCCGGCGTTCTCAGCGTCACTGGGCCGCCATAGTCGGCGATGGAGGAGCTCTGAACCTCTAGGCGCCCAACCGGTTACCTAGATGCATTCGCCTGGTCGCGGGGAAGCCGCCGGTGCCCTCACCCTCACCGGAAACCTCGTCGCCGGCAAGAACCGGTGCCTACCCGCCGCCAGCCGCGCGGTCAAGGTCGGGGTACTGAGGGTAGAGAGGGGTTCGGTAGAAAAGGGTTTTTTCCCCCTTTAAAATTTCAAGGAAATGGAATAATGGGCTATTTTCTTGTGAAAATTATAGAGGAAAGTAGAAAATTGATAAAAAGGTAAAACCAGTTTTGTTGTTTCCCTAAAATGTGATCTGCATCATGAAATTATGTTTAGGGAAGAAACAGTACTTTTTATATATATGTTTTAATCAAAGTTTAATTAAAAAGGCTTGTTTAATTAGTAGTAATAAAAATATAGGTCTAAAAATTATGAAACTTTGTCTGGGTCTTATTTATACCCCATTGAGATAACACAAAAAGTTTGGCTCTGTTTTGATAATATTTGCTTGATTAATATATTCAAACATAAATAAAAATGGCTTTTCTTAAGTAAAATAAAGGCATTAATATTAGGGAAAATAATTAATATTTTTAGATATTTTTTGGGTCACTAGAAGTACCTGGAACCCTAACCCTTAGGTGTTTCATTGGCAAACCATTTAAAACTTAGTTAGAGTGTTTATAATAAAAATAGTAAAGTAATTAGGGTTTGTAGTTAATTGACTTGGGATGCAACTTTACTGTGAAGGAAAGTTGTACTCAAGGTGATTAACATTAGTAATCTTTGTTTTGCATATTAATCATGCCATCATGCATCATGTTAAATATGCATTACTATTTGACGTGTAGTGAACGGGTTTTCGGAAGACTTCTTGATTTCCGACGGAAGGTGATTCCTCTGGAGAAGTTAAGTGGGTTTTCTCAGGTTTTTCTGAAGAAGTGATTCACCTGCTGAACAAAGGCAAGCCCTGGTGCTTAAACCCATTGAAAGGTCCCGATAGGCTAGAGGGGGGTGAATAGCCTATAAAAACTCTACAAAGCACTAGACAAAATTGTTAGCAAAATAACACGGCTTTGCAAAGCACTAGCTCTAGGCTACTCTAGACAAGCCACCTATCACAATATACTGCACAAGATATGCACACAACCGCGAGTGAGCTCTCACCTCGATCCTAAGGTGAGAGTACCTAAACAAGAACGTAACGTGGGAGTGTGAGAACGAGAAAGCTATACCGAAGGTGTTGGTGAAGTGAAGTCCGCACGCCATGCAGAGCCAATCACCAAGAGATAACCAATATGCTCAATGAAGTCCAATCACCAAGAGAACACTGGAAAACCAAATCATCCACTCGATGGTGGAGAAGAGAATGAACACCCGATATTTTACCGAGGTTCACGTGATTGCTGTTGACGGTAGTTATTGTATGATTTTACCCGTCCACTAATCATGAAAAAGGATATAATTGAAAGCCACCACCTAGAATAGGGTTTAAACTGACAGAATTTCACGAGTTTTGGTGAATCTGTGTTTTTTAGGGACTATACAGGAAAAAAACCAAGAAGGATCCACATGGCAGACAAATACGCAAATTCCACCACGATAGTAAATCAAGAATATTCCAGAAAACTCCAGAGACCAGCCTGCAGAAGCGGGGCCCAGATGGCAGAGAGGGGAGATCGGCCGATCTCCTCCCTAGGTCGACCAACCTGTGGGGACGGCTGTCAGCCTCCCGCTTCGTATGTCGGTTCTCCACCGCCATTAAGGATTAATCTGAGCCACTATTGAAGATCGGTTTGATCCAAGGGCTGAGATTCATCGCTTGGGACTATATATACAGCCCCAGACCCCCCAGGGTTTCATATGATCTAAAGAAAAATCAATCCAGGGTTTCAGAAATCCACCGATATATCTAGAGCAAAGTAGGAACCCAAGATAGGATCTAGAGCCAAGCATCAAGTAGAAGATTAGCCTTGTAGTCTCTCTAGATTAAGGCTATTCTTATCTAGAAATAGTGTGGTAGAAGAGCTGGAGATAGTTGGAGGAGTTGCCGGCCTGTCGGTGACTGCTGTACAACTTGTACCCGCGGATTCAAGTCCTTCTTTGGGGCTTGTTTCTAAAGATTTCTTCGGAGTTCAACTTCTAATCTAAGTGAGTAACGTTGCTATTATTATTCGTAAGGTTTACGATTCTTTTGAGTGCTTTAGTCTTGGTACACTACGAGATTTTTCCCCTAATGCAACGGCCTAAAAGTGTTGCAATAGGCCTAAAATGGTTGTAATAGCCAAAACTGTAACGACTTTTTTTCGTTGCCAGGGTGTTGCAATACATGCCGTTGCAGCTTCCCCATGCAACGACTCTTTAGGGTGTTGTAATTGAGTAACCTGTATTGCAACATCAAAGAAGTGTTGCGAGTCATAGTATCCGCAACCACCATGGGTGTTGCAATAGTATCTTTGCAACACTCCTAGGGTGTTGCCAGACATAGCAATTGCCACAAACCCATAGAGTGGCAATTGGTGCATTAGCAACGCCGACGGGTGTTGCTATAGACCCTATTGCAACGCATCAAAACTGTTGCATTAGACTCACACATATTGCCACACTTGCCATGTGATTGCTATAGATCATACCCTATATTGTGACTAGAAACATTTGGTTGTTATAGATACCCTTTCTATTGCAACATCGTTCATGGTGATTGCTATAGGTGTGACCCTTTATTGCCTTGACAAAATTTGGTTGCTAGAGGTGTGTCTCTATTGCTATACCTTTTTATTTTGGTTGCTATTGTGGAACACTCTATTGCAATGCCAAAATTTTGGTTGCTAGAGGTGGCTTTCCTATTGCTACCTTTTTCCTACGTTTGCTATAGGTGTGACCTTTATTGCCTCGACAAAATTTGGTTGCTAGAGGTGAGGTCTCTATTGCTACACATTTCCTTTTCGTTGCTACAGGGGACCTCTCTATTGCTACTCTTTTCTGTGGTTGCTATATTGAAACACTCTTTTGCAATGCCAAAGCGCCTGGTTGCTAAAGGTAGCTTCTCTATTACCACACTTTGTTTTTGCTACACCATTTGTTTATTGTTATAGCATGTATTGCAACGCCAGATAATTATACTGATAGTCAAAATTGCAACGCCAAAAATTATAGCGATAGTTGATATTGCAACGCCAAATAATTTTGTCGATATTGCAACGTTTTGGTTGGTAGTACATTCAAATGATGATTGCACGATAACAATATATGATGAATGAAGCAATTAGACATCCATTAAACCAAACATCCATTGTCGACAATCATATGTATTCGATAACACATGCACAACTAAAACACTTCTTGCTCCTAAAAAGGTTGCGTTGCTCTTTCCAGTTGCGTTGCTCTTTCCGGTTCCCATCTACGCTGCGCTCCACTCAAATTCCATCTTGCTCCTAAAAAGGATGAAAAACATTGTATTGCATCAGGTAATATGAGATTGCTTTGTTTTTCAATAACAACATGTAGCAGACAAAGTAAGCAATTTAGAATTTAAACTAAAGGCTACAAGGTTTGCATATTCATATATAATGCATGTAAAACTCCCCATGACAAAGGATATACAATCTGGTATATACAAATCAAGCAAACTTATTGACATATATGTGACTAGGTGACTACCCGTGCGTTGCAACGGAACATATAATACCATAATAACTTATGTGTCATGATATAAAAGAATTCATAAAAGGTGAAATGTCAACTAATTTTTTGAAAAAAATGTACACATGACATGCTACACAATGGCTTGTCATGACCACTTGTGCATACTGGAAAATTAATCCAATGAATCCTCTTTTGCATACTGGAAATCATATATATTTCAACCATGAATCGTTCAGATTATGAAATCATGAACCAAAAGTATAGCCATGTATGTTAAATCGGGTACATGCAATATAGCTAAAAGGCCTAGTCAACAAATCAAAACAGGGTACATGACCTAAGATATCACATTTGTAGGAAAGTCACATCTTGGACAACAAACTGGCACAAGAAGGAATTTGGTTAAGATACATGCAGATGAACAGATAGGGAGCCCTGCATCAGGAAGGAATGTAATGCCACTTTTTAGTAAGATGCATTACAATCCAATTTTTTATTCCTGCATATAAAAGAAAAACAAGAATACAGAATGCATAAATAAATATTTAGCTATATTTAATATTGAACCCATGACTCAAACATGGATCCAGTAGCACAAATGGGCCAGGCACTTAATTTCGTTAACCCTCTTTAATATTCTTGCAATGCATAAAATATAGATACAATAAGCATTTAACTTTATTGGATTAAAAAACATAAGATACACACACCAGTTATCAGTCATGCTTGAACATAACAATGAAATTGATTAGGCATTTCATCTAACATGAAGCTGATATAATCATGAAACCAAATACCGAAGTCCTCAGTGGGGTCAAGTAGCATTATATATTCATAAACTCTCATGTGTAGACAGTGTGGCAGGTTGGCAGAAGATAATCAATCCAGTGGATCGCCCCATGTAGTAAAATCAGACACGTTAAGGAAAAAATAATCTCTTTTACTTCTGAAATTGTTGATGAACCATACTTAGTACCTTTTAGCTAACAGTACAACTGCAACATCAGAGGTTCATGCACAAATGTGAACTTAGTCACACATCTTAAACAAAAAGAAAAAGAATACTACCAGGACTCTGGCAGCATCTTAAACAACGAGAAAGTGCAAGGGAAAAATGAGAACTCACACCTTTGCACCCAAGTGCTTAGGTGAAGTAATTGTTTCTCCTTTCTTCCTAGCACATTCTTATAGCTTAGGTTAATGTAAGACTAAAAATAGCAGGTCAAAATTGTTATGTATTACCTTGCCTTGTGGAATAAAAAGCCAAGTTACTCCAGATGGACCTTCCTTCTCGTGGGTGCTTCTTGCTCATTGCTCCTCACCTCAGCTTTGGCAGCCTCCTCAGGCTAATTTTTATCCTCACAAAGTATACATTTTCAAAGTCAAGAAAAAAACATATCAGGGAACACAATATTTAGTATCGAAGATATAGAGCATTTTCATGGTAAGGCTAAACACCACTTAAAATATGAAGTATATGGCCCAACAGGGTGTTGAGATCAAACATTTAGCAAGAAAAGGGTGGAAATGGATAACTGTCTGTGAATTTGAAACTTACAGGATCTACAACACATATAGGCATGCAGTGCTCGCCAGCGTCCCTGCAGGAACACGTGACAGCACAAATGATCATATTGAAGAAGGGCAACACGGCACACTCTTAACAAAAGAATATATTATGAGACTGAGATATAGCTGCACTTAAGGTTAACTCTAAAACAAAAACCTAGCCTACTCCCCAACGTTTACTAATATGAACCTAGTAGAAAGGATAGGGATGGTTGACCCTGAGACTTGACATATCAATATTTGAACCTGCAAGTTCTTCAAATAACTGTCATGGATGCATACTGAGTTGCATACTGACTTGAGATCAAGTTCTTCTGTCAAGCCTCCAAATGCAGAATTTCAGAGGCATAAAAAAGTAAGGTATCAAATAGGATTCAGCTCACAAAATATGCTATGACTTCTCCTGAAAGCTGCAGGTCCAATGAAAAGCAGAATAGCAGTGTAGTATACAGATTAAAATCTCATGAACAGAACCTGTCTAATTTTAGCTCATACATGATAAGAAAAAGTAATAGTGAAAATGTATCCAAATTCAATCATTAGCTGTTCCATATGCGTTTGATGCGAGCCTCGATTCAAAGGTGAGATTTTATCAATCATCATATATGCCTCGATTCAGAGGTGAACTCTTGTAGGCATCAATATGGTCTTAAGTACATAATTTACCAAAGATCATTTGCTTAGTGCTACTAGAAATTGCATAGTACCACTGACACTGACAATGGCTCAGTATTGCATAGTACCATTGACACTGACAAGGAAGCACCAAGGAGAGAGCAACCGCCACAGAAGCGCTCCAAGCTCACCATGGCAGATCTACAGCTACAGATGGTCGAGGTCACAAGTAGGATGAAGACAATGGAAGAACACAATAGACTCCTAGCTAGATCCTTAGATAACACCAATCTGAGGATAGATCTAGAGAAGGGAAAGCGTAGAGAGTTAGAGATCAAGTTTGATCTCCTCCCTCAGAAAGATTTTAGGAAGCATTAGAGTTATGTATCAGGGCACCCTTAGTTTGCTTAGTTTGTTTTAGTTCAAGTGTCTTAAATTTTCCACTTGTGTAATAAAGTGCCCTATTAATAAAGTCAGTTATAGTCAATGTTATCTCGCTTGGATATATTTGTTCTTGTCTCCACTTTGTTGTGCATAAAGGAAAGCAGGAAACAAGTGTGGGGGGGAGCACGTATGGAACGATGAATACCAAGCACGGAAGTATGCCAAAACAGAAGCAACCGATGCACAGATCACACACGACGAGATGGAACACGAACGGCCACTAGGAGGGGTCGGCCAACCACTACCCTAGGTCGGCCGATCCACCCCAGCACCGCCTCACTGCGAGCTTCATCCACGGCCTGGTACGCATCCTGAACACTCTATTTTCTCGTACGCCGCTCGCTGTTTTGCTTCGAATTGAAAACCCTTTGATTAAGCAACTTAAAAACATGAAAGGATTAATTTGAGTAGCCTTGACTTAAGGATAGACACACATAACACTTTTCCTGGAAGTCTTGCTGCTGTTGGGAACCTGAATTAGGGACCCCGTGTTGCTTAAGTTGTTGTGGAATACGAGATAGTAAGAATAATGAAAGCTTAATTCTTGATATCTAGTTGTTGGAGAATTTCATTTTTAAAAACTTAAAACCAATAGCTATGCTTCTCCTTTGTAGTTAAAGCATTTACCTACCAAAGCCAAAAATAGAATAGAATCAAACCTTCTACATTTATTACTTGCTATTGCTTTGAGTTTTGTCAAACCTTGAGATCCTTGTTGAGAAATTTATCATGCTCCCAAGATCAAGATCACGTACATTCCACACATATATTTGCTATTCCTATACTGGGGATACGCAACAACATGCCTGTCCATCCAAAATGTTTCACTCCTATATTGGAGGAAGCTCAAAAAGAAGGTTGCTAGAAATAAATGCTCCAAAGTTCTTGTTATCATCTCTCAAAAGTATGCAGAGAAGAGGCATGTGGCTATGCAAAAGTGTGAGATGTGAGAAAGCAATGGGTACAAAGATGCATGCCTGAGAGGCAAAAATGGACAAGTGTCCAGAATGCCAAAACAATGGGTACTCAGATGTCCGCCTGAAAAAAAAGAGAAGAAAGAAAAAGAAAGATAACCCATGTTGTCCTGCAAAAGGAAAATAGAGAAAGAGAGAAAAATCTTTCATAGGAGCATAGTAGAATTAGGTTAGCCACCATATATTCCATACACATCTTGATATAAGAGTATGACATCTTTCTCCTCGGATCCATGTTTTGACTTTACAATATATGCTATACAAGTATGTTTTCACTTTACCCCTACCTTAGCTCCACATAAGCTTTAGAAGTAGGCAAAAGAGAAGGCAACACCATTTGTGCCTTGATAAGGATCAAACACCACCACATATGAGTGACATGAGAGTACTACAAAGAAGGAGAAGCTAAGCTATGCTTTATTTTCAAAATCTTCAAAAATCTCCAACTAACTTGATTGAGAGAGGAAGGTGATCAGTTTCTGGCTGTTCTATTCTTCAACCGCTCGAAGTTTCATGGTAGACACAATAAATCTTGCAGTACAAGAATGACTGGGAATAGTGAAATGCTGATGACTAGTCCTGAAGTTAAGATTGCTTAATTTCATTCTTTACTCGGGACGAGAAAAGATCTAGTGTGGGTGAGCTTGTTGACGGTAGTTATTATATGATTTTACCCATCAATTAATCATGAAAAAGGATATAATTGAGAGCCACCACCTAGAATAGGGTTTAAACTGACAGAATTCCATGAGTTTTGGTGAATCTATGTTTTTCAGGGACTATACAGGAAAAGAACCAAGAAGGACCCACATGGCAGACAAATACGTCAAATTCCGCCGCGATAGTAAATCAAGAACATTCCAGAGAACTCTAGAGACCAGCATGTAGAAGCGGGGCCTAGATGGCAGAGAGGGGAGATCGGTCGATCTCCCCCTAGGTCGGCCGACCTATGGGGATGGCTGTCAGCCTCGCGCTTCGTATGTCGGTTCTCCACCGCCATTGAGGATTAATCTGAGCCACTACTGAAGGTCGGTTTGATCCGAGGGCTGAGATTCATCGCTTGGGACTATATATATAGCCCCAGACCCTCAGGGTTTCATATGATCGAAAGAGAAATCAATACAGGGTTTCAGAAATCCACCGATATATCTAGAGCAAAGTAGAAACCCAAGATAGGATCTAGAGCCAAGCATCAAGTAGAAGATTAGCCATGTAGTCTCTCTAGATTAAGGCTATTCTTATCTAGAAATAGTGTGGTAGAAAAGCTAGAGATAGTTGGAGGAGTTGCCGGCCTGTCGGTGACTGCTCTAAGACTTGTACCCGCAGATTCAAGTCCTTCTTTGGGGTTATTTCTAAAGATTTCTTCGGAGTTCAACTTCTAATCCAAGTGAGTAACGTTGCTATTATTGTTCTTAAGGTTTACAATTCTTTTGATTGCTTTAGTCTTTGTAGCTCTTTGATTGAAGTAGTAATTTATAGTTTAAGCGTGGTGCTTAGATTATATTTGCTCGTACCGGATCGGTGGTAGCTCGCGAGGGTGACTTTACCTTGTTGAATCTTTCATAGTCCACCTCCCGTTAGTAGGGTCAGTAGGTCTCTTTTACTAAGGAATTTACCCTTTGCTGGTACTTTCCTATAGTAATTTCCTCATTAAGAACAATCATATCATATCTTGTGAGGATTAGAACTAGAAGCCTTAGCAATCTCCTTTATCACCCTATCTTCTCCGTCCTCGATATCAGCTCAGGGGTTAAGTCTAGATTCTAGTCATCCCGTTTTCCCTGTGGTAAAATATAAATAACGATACCTTAGAAAACTTCCAGGTGAAGTGCTATATCGGCATCTGTCCGCTTGCAGATAATCTTAGTGTTTATTTGTTTGAGTTATCTTATACCAACAATCGCCGTCACGCTACTCCTCGTTGTGGCACCGGTCTTCCTTGGTGGATTGCGAGATAGGCTTCACACGCCAATCCCTCACCGGGAGCCGCTCACCAACACAAGAGAAGTGGTTTCTCACCACTAGCAATCCACTAGAGTCGGTTTCGGCACTTCGCCGGGGAATAACCGCAAGAACCCCGCACAATCGAAGACTTTGGTGTGGACTTGAACAATCACAATCAATCTCACATCGAAATCACCTCCAAGCCGTCTAGGGACACGGCAATGTCCCAAGAGAACAAGAAATCAGCAATGGCTTGCTCTCAAGTGCTCTATAATGCAAATCACTAAGCAACGATGCACTTGAGATTCACTCAACTCACAAAGATGAATAAGAGATGATCAAGTGAGTGAGTAGGAGGCTAGAGAATGCTCACAAGCATATGTCAATGAATCAAATGTGCAAGGGGGTCACCAAGTGACCAGGGAGGGAGTATAAATACCCCCAAGTGAATTCCTAGCCGTTACTCCCACTGAAACAGCCCTTAGAACACTTTTCGGTGCGTCGGACGCCATCGTCGGACGGTGTCCGTCGGACCAACCGCTGGCGTTCGACGCTCAGGATCTCGCCACGTGTCACTAACGTTTAAGCTCTTCCGTTGATCCACAACGGTTATTGCTCGCGCCACTTCTTAACTCGTCGGACAGCGCCGTCGGACGACACCGTCGGACCAACTGTGCCAGGCGTCCGACGCTCCCAGAAACAGACCAGAGAGCACAAAACGAGTCGGACGTTAGTTCGAGGCTCAGCATGGGACCAACCGAACGCGTCCCATGCTTCCAAACTTATCTTCCCGCGCTCTGGTGCCACGCGTCAGACTCTGAACCAAAGAGCCGACACTTGCTCAGAAAACACCGTCGGACAGTCCGACTCTCAAAGCTCGAAACACCGTCGGACACTACAAGTTAGCTCGTCGGACTAAAGTGAGCTAGCGTCCGACGCTTGCAAATCTGAGCAGAGAGCTCCAGAAATGATTGGACGCCGTCCGACGCCCACCGTCGGACAAAGCTTCAACGTTCGACGTTCTTTACTAAGTTAACTGCACAGCTAGGGGACCGTCGGAGACAACCTATGGTTTGACGCTCTGGATCCCCAGCGTCCGACGCTCTTTTCTTGGCGTTTTCAAGCTACTTCTTCCACCCTTGCTACTAGGTGCTAACACTAAGGTTGTTCTACACTTGTGCACAGTGTGTTAGCCTTTTGCAAACATTTTTCAAGGGTTTCTAAGTCAAAGTCTATGTTGGTTAGTCAATGCACATGAAATGCAACCTAGAGCACTTGAAAGTGAGTCACAACTCATTTCTCCCCTTGATAGTCGGCTACTTAACCTAAATGTGATCACTTCCACTTGAAGTCTTGATCACCAAAAGAAAAGACCTATAGGTTATACCTTAGCCTCTTGCTTTCCTTCTTTAAGTCCTTTTCTTTCTCCTTTTGCTCATCTCCACTTGATCCATGGTTGAGCCCACTTGATCAACACCATTTTCATCATTTGGCTCCACTCACCATGGTTAGGACAACCTATACTAAGCCATCACTCAAGCCAATAGGTTAGTCCTTAGGATGTCATCAATTATCAAAACCAAACTAGGACTTTCAATCTCCCCCTTTTTCGTAATTGATGACATCCTATACAAAGATAAGAATTAAGTTTGTTTTTAAACTTGTGAGCTTGTCTAAACAAGATTATCATGTTTTTGGAATGAATAAACAACACAAATTCGGTTTGGTGGCTATTTAGCTCCCTCTACATATGTTCATGAGTTTGGATTTAGAAGCTAGCACATATTCATAAATAGAGAGTAAATATCCAGCAAGTTGTGCTAGGATGTTTAGGATAAACCCTTTAAGCGTGATACCAATTGATATTTCAATCGAAGTTGTGGAAACACAACCCTTAGCACTTTTGATAACTAGATGATCACAAAACTTGAGCATACCGTGAGATCAAGATTGCAAGCAATGCTCCAATACCAAATGAAAAGTATAAGATCATCTAGCTACCACCTACACATGCTAGTTATCAAGTCATCAACCAATCTCTATTTCTAGCATGCACCACTCAAGGACATGGCAATTGAGAGTAAAAACATGTGCAAATGCATCAAACACATGTAGTTGCACATTCCAAATGCATCCAACCAAGTTCATGAGTTTGCTCCCCCTCAAGGTGAGCTTATCTTTAGTAAATGTTTTGATTCAAATGTTTGATCCCTTTACTTTGGCCTATTGCTCTCCCATCATCGGCCTTAATGATGGTTCATCGCGAAGCTTAAGTTCATTTTTATCTTTGTTTCTTCTCCCCCTTGGCATCAAGTACCACAAAAGGGTCAAATCAATGGAGAGTGAGATTAGTTATCCAAATTTGGTTCAATCTAGCAAATTTGCACAAGTTACTTAACTCAGTTTGAACCAAAGACAAGGTTCTTCACGCCACTAGGGGTTATCTTGCCTATGTTGAGGTAAGCACTTGGTTGCTCATTTGACTAGATTCAACACTAGGTTTGCATCCCCATGAACAAGTTATATGCCACCACTAGATCAAACAACCAAAGAAGCAATAGTGGTACCATATAGACTTTAAAATATTTTGGTTTTCAATGAATGACCTAGAGAGAACAAAATTATGTCTATATACTCTAGCAAGTCCTTAGCAAAGTATGAGTACACATGCCAAACAATGATACCTTTGCTTTGCTTGGAGGAGAGGCAAGTCATAAGATTTTCATGAAAAGCATCAACACATGTTGGAAAAGTCAAGTATGTTCAATTCATTCCTTACCTTACAAAATCTAGCTTCATCAAGTGGCTTGGTTAATATGTCAGCTTGTTGATCATCGGTGCCCACACTTGCGATTGCAATGTCTCCCTTTGCTTGATGATCTCTAATGAAATGGTGCCTCACATCTATGTGCTTGGTTCTAGAATGTTGAACCGGGTTGGTTGTGATCTTCATCGCACTTTCATTGTCACATAGCAATGGAACCTTGTTGAGTTTCAATCCATAGTCCTTCAAGGTTTGCTTCATCCAAAGGATTTGTGCACAATAACTTCCCGCACTAATGTATTTGACTTTGGCGGTAGAGAGTACAACAGTATTTTGCTTCTTGGATGACCATGATACTAGTGACCTTCCCAAGAGTTGACAAGTACTGGAAGTGCTCTTTCTATTGATTTTGCAACCGGCATAGTCTGCATCCACATTACCAATCAACTCAAAGTTAGAGCCCTTGGGATACCACAAACCAATGTTAGGCGTGCTCTTCAAGTACCTCAAAATCCCCTTTGTAGCCTTCAAGTGACTTTCTCTTGGAAAGGCTTGATATCTTGCACACATGCACACACTAAACATCACATCCGGCCTAGAAGCAGTCACATAGAGTAGACTACCAATCATTGACCGATATTGCTTTTGATCAGCCAATTCACCTTCTTCATCCAGTTCCAAACTTCCACTAGTGCCCATAGGTGCTGAGATTACCTTTGCATTTTGCAATCCAAACTTCTTCACCATATTCTTGATGTACTTGCTATGACTCACAAAAGTGCCATTCTTTAATTGCTTGATTTGGAGTCCAAGAAAGTAACTAAGCTCTCCTACCATGGACATTTCAAACTCGTTGGCCATCATTTCTCCAAACTCCTCAGAAAATGCTTGACTTGTAGATTCAAAGATAATGTCATCAACATAGATTTGCATGATGAACAAGTCATTATCAATCTTCTTGGTGAAGAGAGTGGTTTCAACTTTTCCCATCTTGAACCCTTTAGAGAGTAGGAAATCCCTCAACCTTTCATACCATGCTCTTGGTGCTTGCTTCAAGTCATAAAGAGCCTTCTTGAGCTTGTACACATAGTCGGGCTTCTTCTCATCTTCAAAACCGGGAGGTTGCTCAACAAACAATTGATGTAGCCATTGAGAAATGCACTTTTGACATCCATTTAATAGAGCTCGATATTGTGAGCACATGCATAAGCCAATAAAATCCGGAATACTTCCAATCTTGCCACCGGTGCATAGGTTTCTATAAAGTATAAGCCTTCAACTTGAGTGTAACCTTGTACAACCAATCTTATTTTGTTCCTCACAACAATCCCATCTTGATCTTGCTTGTTCCGGAAGATTGTTCCGGAAGACCCACTTGGTGCCAATCACATTATACTTGCTTGGTTTTGGAACTAATTCCCATACTTGATTTCTCTCAAAGTTGTTTAGTTCTTCATGCATAGCATTGATCCAATCCTCATCCTTAAGAGCCTTCTCAATGTTAGTAGGCTCTTTTTTGAGACAAAAGAGTAGTGCTCACACCTCTACTAATGTCACCAACAATTTGATATAGAGGATGGTCTCTTGCAATATGAGTGGGTTGAAGCACATGAGTTGAACTTGTATCTTGAACTTGATCTTGATCTTGACTTTGAGCTTGAGAGTCACTTGAGCTTGTTTGATTTATATTATCTTCCACTTGCACAATAGGTGGGGTGACCACTTGATCATCATTTTCATCAACTTGTCTTGGTCTAATGTCACCAATGTCCATGTTCTTCATAGCATCAACTAATTGAGGTCCTCTCACATCATCAATATTATCCTTCTCTTCTTGTAACCCATTAGTTTCATCAAACTCCGCATCATGTACTTCCTCAACTATCTTGTGTGCCTTGTTCCATACTCTATAAGCTTTGCTTGTGGTTGAATACCCAAGTAGGAACCCTTCATCACACTTCTTCTCAAACTTGCCCAATCGAGTGCCCTTCTTCAACATGTAGCATTTACAACCAAACACTCTAAAATATGTAATGTTAGGCTTTCTTCCATTTAAGAGCTCATAGGGTGTCTTCTTCAACATTGGATGACAATAGAGATGGTTGCTAGAGTAGCAAGCCGTATTGATAGCTTCGGCCCAAAAGTCATTACTAACATTGTACTCACTTAGCATTGATCTTGCCATGTCAATAAGAGTCATATTTTTTCTTTTCACAAGACCATTTGATTGTGGAGTGTACTTGGCCGAGAATTGATGCTTGATACCCAACTCATCACATAGCTCATCAACTCTTATATTCTTGAATTCACTTCCATTGTCACTCCTTACTTTCTTCACCCTAGTGTCAAACTCATTTTGGCTTCTCTTGATGAAAGATTTGAAGATATCAAACACTTCACTCTTGTTAATGAGAAAGAATGTCCATGTGTATCTAGTGAAGTCATCAACTATCACAAAGCTATATTTGTTTCCTTCAATGCTTGCATAAGTAGTTGGACCAAACAAGTCCATATGCAATATCTCAAGTGGACTAGATGTACTCATCATTCCCTTCTTAGGATGTGTATTCCCAACTTGCTTTCCAAATTAGTAAGAAATACACAACCTGTCCTTTTTAAAGTGCACATCCTTCAAGCCTCTAACCATGTCATGCTTCACCAATCTTCCAAGTTGCTTCATTCCAACATGTCCAAGCCTTCTATGCCAAAGCCAACCAAGACCTGATTTAGAGATCAAACAAGATGAGAGTTTAGCTTCACTATCATTGAAATCCATCAAATATAGGTTCCCATATCTAAAGCCCTTGAAAATCAAGTTGGAACCATCCACACTCACAATCTCAACATCATCAATCCCAAAGATGCACTTGAAACCAAGATCACACAATTGTGCCACCGACAATAGATTAAAATTGAGAGATTTAACTAGCAACACATTGGATATGCTCATATCATTGGACATAGCAATTTTACCCAATCCTTTCACCTTGCCTTTGCCATTATCACCAAATGTGATAGAATCAATCTCTTGATTGCCGCTTGTGTTGATAGAATTGAACATACTAGACTCTCCGGTCATATGTTGAATGCATCCACTATCAAGCACCCAATGCCTTCCTCCGGCTTTGTAATTAACCTACAATGAGCAAATCAATTGGTCTTAGGTACACAATTTTTGTTGGGTCCTCGGAGGTTAGTGACCAAAGACTTGGGAACCCAAATGGATCTTTTCTTTGGGTTGCCATTTGGTGTACCAATGTACTTGGCTTTAATACCCTTCACTCCCTTTGTGAGCATGTAACAAGAATCAAGGCGAATGGAAGTCGCAAAATTTAACATGCTTGATCTTGTTGGCCATGCAATATTCCTCATTATGCCCCACTTGCTTGCATCATTGGCAATACCGGCCATTACTCCGCACAAAGCTAGATTTGGGAGTAGCAACGGCGGCCTTGCCTTTCTTGGAGGTATACCCTAGTCCCTCTTTAAGGTGACTAAATCTTTGGCTACCCAAGTACTTTAGCAAGCAGGCATCCCCACCATAGGCATTGCCTAAGGCACGGGTGAGCTTGTTGACCTCCTCATTGAGGTTCTTGTTTTTCACCATAAGTGTGGCCTTAGAGCCATCATCCTTAGGTGAAATAGGAGTGATAGAGCTACAAGAAGGGTTAGTGACAACAATAGTAGAAGGAATTGACTTGTCACTAAGGATGTCATATGAGGAACCCATGTCACATGTCTTGATGGATGCCTTCTTCTCATTTTTGACCACTAGAGAGGAGTGAGCTATCTCTAGCTTGGAGTGAGCTACCTTGAGCTTCTCATGGGCTTCCATTAGCCTCTCATGAGACTTCAAGATCTCATCAAAAGATTGCTCAAGTGCTAGCCTGCCCTTTCATAATTCTTTGCACTCCTTTCTTTTGGCGTCAATGTAAGTGTTTGCATCTTCAACCATTGACATGAGCTCATCACATGAGAGCTCCTCCTCATCACTCTCATCACCAGATTGTACCTTAGATGGCTTGGCAATCAAGCATGTGGATGGAGTATCGAAGAGAGATAGCTTATTGTTGAGAGCAATGCTTGCCATGGTATTCTTCTTGGTGGTCTTGCTCTCATCATCACTATCTTCCTCATCAGTGGAGGCATCACTATCATCCAAAGTGACACAATAAGATTGCCCCTTCTTCTTTTTTTTGAGTGTCACATTCTTATTCTTCTTTTCTTTCTTGTCCTTCTTCTTGCTCTTCTTCTTGTCATCATCACTCTCATTGTCATTGTCACTATTGTCAGGACAATTGGCAATGAAGTGATCCGGGCTCTTGCACTTGAAGCATCTCCTTGGCTCTTGCTTCTTCTTGGAGATGAACTTCTTCTTGCCTTAACCATAGCCCTTCCTCTTCATGAACCGGCCAAACTTGCGCACTAGAAGAGCCATGGTATCATCATCTTCATCATCACTTGAGGTAGAATCTTCTTCTAGCTCAACCACTTTTGCCTTGCCCTTGCTCTTAGAGGATGTAGCTTTGAGAGCCACACTCTTCTTCTTCTTCTTCTCCTCAACCACCTCCTCATTGTTCATGTCTTGTGTGATGATCTCACCGAGGATTTGGTTGGGCTTCTTGGTGCTCAAGTCTTCTCTTGCAAGCAATGTCTTGATAATAACAAATCTTAGGGGCAAGCACCTCAAGAACTTGTGAGAGAAGTCCTTGTCCTTAATGTCCTCACCCAAGCTCTTCAAGTCATTGACAATAACTTGCAACCAGTTGAACATCTCCGGCACACTCTCATCATCATTCATCTTGAAGATCCCAAACTTCTCTCTTAACATGTAGACCTTGGCATTCTTGACCTCTTGTGTGCCCTCATATGTCTCCTCCAACCTCTTCCAAATATCATGAGCCAAATCAAGATCCTTGATTTGCTCAAACACATGAGACTCAAAAGCGGTGTAGAGTGCACTGATAGCATGAGCATTGCGCTAGCTCCATTTTCCTCTTGTCGGCATCGGTAGGAGCTTGTGCATTCTCAAACTCAATTTTGGTCTCCGTTGCCTTCCACACCTCAATGTGCATCGTCATGAAGTGAACAATCATCTTTCTCTTCCAATGATCATAGCTTGTGCCATCAAATTTGGGTGGCTTTCCCAACACATTGATTTGAACCATTTTACACCACAAGGATGTTAAGCCTCAAACGGTGGTGACCCCGGCATCGATACCAAATGAAAAGTCCCGATAGGCTAGAGGGGGTGAATAGCCTACAAAAACTCTACAAAGCACTGGACAAAATTGTTAGCAAAATAACACAGCTTTGCAAAGCACTAGCTCTAGGCTACTCTAGGCAAGCTACCTATCACAATATGCTACACAAGATATGCACACAACCGCAAGTGAGCTCTCACCTCGATCCTAAGGTGAGAGTACCTAAACAAGAACGTAACGTGGGAGTGTGAGAACGAGAAAGCTATACCGAAGGTGTTGGTGAAGTGAAGTCCGCACGCCGTGTAGAGCCAATCACTAAGAGATAATCAATATGCTCAATGAAGTCCAATCACCAAGAGAAAACCGGAAAACCAAATCATCCACTCGATGGTGGAGAAGAGAATGAACACATGATTTTTTATCGAGGTTCATGTGATCGCCGTCACGCTACTCCTCTTTGTGGCACCGGTCTTCCTTGGTGGATTGCGAGTTAGGCTTCACACGCCAATCCCCCACCGGGAGCCACTCACCAACACAAGAGAAGTGGTTTCTCACCACTAGCAATCCACTAGAGTCGGTTTTGGCACTCCACCGGGGAATATCCGCAAGAACCCCTCACAATCGAAGCCTTCGGTGTGGACTTGAACAATCACCAATCAATCTCACATCGGAATCACCTCCAAGCCATCAAGGGACAAGGTAATGTCCCAAGAGAACAAGAAATCAGCAATGGCTTGCTCTCAAGTGCTCTAGAATGCAAATCACTAAGCAATGATACACTTGAGATTCACTCAATTCACAAAGATGAACAAGAGATGATCAAGTGAGTGAGTGGGAGGCTAGAGAATGCTCACAAGTGTATGTCAATGAATCAAATGTGCAAGGGGGTCACCATGTGACTAGGGAGGGAGTATAAATACCCCCAAGTGCATTACTAGCTGTTACTTCCACCGAAACAGTCGTTAGAATACTTTTCGGGGCGTCGGATGCCATCGTTGGACGGTGTCCGTCGGACCAACCGCCGGCGTCCGACGCTCAGGATCTCGCCACATGTCACTAACGTTTAAGCTTGTCCGTTGATCCACAACGGCTACTACTCGCGCCACTTCTTAACTCGTCGAACAGCGCCGTCGGACGACACCGTCGGACCAACTGCGCCAGGCGTCCGACGCTCCAAGAAACAATCCAGAGAGCACAAAACTCATCGGACGTTAGTCCGAGGCTCAACGTCGGACCAACCGAACGCGTCCTATGCTTCCAAACTTATCTTCCCGCGCTCTGGTGCCACGCGTCGGACTCTGAACCAAAGAGCCGACGCTTGCTCAGAAAACACCGTCGGACAGTCCGACTCCCACAGCTCGAAACACCGTCGGACACTACAAGTCAGCTCGTCGGACTAAAGTGAGCTAGCGTCCGACGCTTGCAAATCTGAGCAGAGAGCTCCAGAAATGCTTGGACGCCGTCTGACGCCCACCGTTGGACAAAGCTTCAACGTCCGATGCTCATTACTCAGTTAACTGCACAGCTGGGGGACCGTCGGACACTAAACCAATGGTCCGACTCTCTGGATCCCCAGCGTCCGACGCTTTTTTCTTGGCGTTTTCAAGCTACTTCTTCCACCCTTGCTACTAGGTGCTAACACTAAGGTTGTTCTACACTTGTGCACAGTGTGTTAGCCTTTTGCAAATATTTTTCAAGGGTTTCTAAGTCAAAGTGTAGGTTGGTTAGATCAATGCACATGAAATGCAATCTAGAGCACTTGAAAGTGAGTCACAACTCATTTCTCCCCTTGATAGTCGGCTACTTAACCTAAATGTGATCACTTCCACTTGAAGTCTTGATCACCAAAAGAAAAGCCCTATAGGTTATACCTTAGCCTCTTGCTTTCCTTCTTTAAGTCCTTTTCTTTCTCCCTTTGCTCATCTCCACTTGATCCATGGTTGAGCCCACTTGATCAACACCATTTTCATCATTTGGCTCCACTCACCATGGTTAGGACAATCTATACTAAGCCATCACTCAAGCCAATAGGTTAGTTCTTAGGGTGTCATCAATTATGAAAACCAAACTAGGGCTTTCACCCGTTTCCTTGTGTTTTATAAAATATTTATTACACTCGAGTTATGTGATGTGCAGTTACGTATTTAGGAATTGTTTGAAACCTATTGATGCACGAACTACCTTGAATTCTAGGATTCCATAGTAATCACCCTGATTAATATTTTTTCCATGATATTGTGCTTAGTACTACTTAGTATTCGGTAAAAGTCAAACGACGGTTTTCGTTCGCGAGATTTAGGAATATTCCCTTGACTCGGAATGAGTATGAATTTGAATTAATAATGATTATTTTAACAAGTGAAGACCGAGCGGAACTACAAGTATGTAAAGGAAAAAAGATTTGAGCAGACAAGAATGCCTAGTCATGCTAGTGGTTAGCAGACAGGAATTGCCTGGTCATGCCGAGGTACTCGTCCCGCCTGAGTCGATTGAGGACCGTTCGATTGTTGGCCCTAGGATCATGACTGTATAGTGCTAGCCGCATGCATTTGTAAGCCTGGCTCCAGTGATTCTGTTACGTGAAACGATAACCATGCACTGGGAGTAGAGAGATGGTGGGAGCAGCGGGTACCCACGCTACCGAAGGATCCGTCGAGATACCGGGAAAGCCGCAGGGGCGGTGTAGGGCAGTGGAATACCACGTTCCCGAGTAGCGCTGACCGGTTCAGGTTTTGGAGGGTCTGTGGTAGACGGGTTGGTATATGCAAGATTAAGTGCTACATATACCGTGTGGCAGGAAGTTCCAGCTGGAAGTTTTAAGCGGTTCGAATCGTCGTTTGATCCACGGTAAAGGAGTCTTGATCCTCGCACCATCATCGTAGTAACAACTTAAATATGCAACTATGAATTTGTTGTGATGATCAAGAATGTGTGTGATAAATGAATTTGAGGTAATGATCAAGAACAGGTGTGACATGGAAAAGGTTTGAATCTAAAATATTCTGAGTTTAAAATTAAGGATAAAGGATTGAAGCTAAGGATCAACATATAGTAAGCTCTTTTCTGCAAAAAGGCTTATCTTGATTCCTGCTAAAACTCTCCTTGTCCTACAAGCCTACATATCCTTGAAGTCTTTTTCTTTAGTCAGATAAGTCTTGCGGAGTACTTGTGTACTTAGGGTTTGTTAATCCCCTGTTGCAGGTGAAGTTGCTTCAACAAAGACAAAACATGTCGTGTTGCATGTAGGTCCGAGGAGGATACCCTCTCCAGTAGATGACTTGTGCTTAGCACATCCTAGGGCAGGATGTCTATCGTATAGCGATTACCAAACTTATTAATGCCACCTCGTTAGGTTAAGTGAGGAAAAGTTTAAGTTTGTAATACTTTCGTACTATCTTGTGAATCTATGATGTTGTAATTCTTCCGCACTTTACTCTGATGTATATTTTGTATGAAATGTTGTAATACTGCAATATCTTCACAATGTGATCTTGTTCGGGGAATATGGGTTTCCATGGAAATCCGGCAGGTCCTTTTAAGTTACTTGGGTCATATGTACGACTGTCGGAGGTCTTGGAGACAATGGTAGGTGCATGTGGGTCATATAATTTAGGAGGTTCTGTCACACCCTTCCACTAGATTCGTTGGTTGTCACTGTGCTTGAGATCTGGGAGGTAGTGTAAAGGCGTTGCCAAGCAAGAGAGTGTCATGGGGCCACTAAGAAAGTTGATCTGCTAGCAAGGAGGGCTTGGAGGTGAAGCACGAGGTGGATCTACTGATCCTAGGAGACTAGGAGTAAAACATGATGGCTAGGGTGGCGCAAGTGGCTGGCGACGTGAGAGGGACCGAGTGCAAGGGTAGCTATCTTATGTGCACACAACTTGAGGAAATAGGGAAGGAAAACATTCGTAACAGCCAAGCAGGTCTCAATGAGAGACCCATGGGAATGAGAACCAATACCTCTTCACCCTGTTCGACACGATTTATTCGACTGTGGCTGATTTGTACGGATAATTTGTTGTGAGAGGAAAACATTGTTCCATGGCTCTAAGGTAGAGCTGAATAAACTGATTTGTATGGCTGATTTGAGAATCTCCTTGCTTTAGGGGTTTAACTAGAGATTTTATTGGAGTTGTTTGTTTTGGCTAAGTCCCAAAATTTAGGTTTAGCAAAGGGCTGCTGAAGTCTAACGCGTTCAAATTTTAATATTTTCTCTAATTTGGATATTCTGTGGCCAAAATTTTATTTGGCAGCTAGGGTCAATTGCCCTCAAACTCAAAGTTTCATCGGGTCACATTTGCCCGCGGCCCAAAATAGATGAGAGGCCGGTGCTCGTCAACCCTAGCCAAAATGGGAGCCAAAATTTCCTCTCAGCGACGGAGGCGGCAGCTTCATCTCCGCTCCTGATTTCTCCCGCCACCTCACTCCTCCAATACTGAAATAAATTTGTGCAAATTTCTTCCACGCCCCCAACACCAATCCGCACTCCTCCATCTGACCATCTCCACACTCGTCTCTGTTCAAACGGAAAAAAAAAAATCTACACAAGGTTTCTCTTCTCCCGGAGGCCTACTTGCGCGGACAACCTAGGCACTCGTCGTCGGCATTCTTGTTGCAAACCACTGACCACCACGGAAGCCATTGGCGACAAGGTAAGGTGATCTCCCCTCCGCGCGATGCGGCTTCTATTTTCTGGCATCTCCTGGTTGGGGTTTTCCTGCCATTCCGTCGTTTGATCGTTTCTTGCCCCTGCAGCGTTGGCGCCCGCCACCTGTTTGATAGAATGCCTCCAGGGAAAAAGTACAAAGCCGCTCCTGCGGCCAGCAGCAGTGACGGCATAGGTGCCCTTCCAGATTGCATCCTCGCCCACATCCTTGACTTTGTGCCCGCGAAGGATGCCGTGCAGACATGTGTGCTCGCTCGGCGCTGGCGCAACCTCTGGAAGTCAGCCACAGCCTTGAGTGTCTCGTGCATCGGCAAGGACAATGAGGATCCAGCCTCAGTGAAGGAGCAAAAGAAATATGTGGACCATCTGCTACGCCATCGTGGCTTCATGCCTCTCGAAAAGTTCAAGTTCAGCTTCGGTGGCCTGTATGAAGACGACGACACCTTTTGCCTAATCCACTGGATCCAGCACGCTGTAAAGTGCCGCGTTCAGATGCTCATTCTAGATAATGTTTACCATGATGGCTTTGAGCTAGGCAACATGCATCTTGTCTCACAACACTTGACCAAGCTAGAGCTCATTCGGATAACGCTGGGCAACAGTTTTTGTGACTTCTCAAGCTGTCCAGTACTGGAACATCTCGAGTTTGACTCCTGCTATTGGTGGACTGTCGAGAAGATTTCATCAGAGTCCCTGAAACACCTAAGCATAAAAGATTGTGAGTTAACCGGAGAATTCCACATTCTTATTTCTGCCCCGAGTCTTGTTTCACTAAGGCTAGATTGCCATTTGTCCAGGGCTCCTATTCTTGTGAGCATGCCCTTACTTAAAGAGGCTTTTGTTAGAGTTACCCATTGGAATGCATACACTGGGGAATGGGGTGATTACTCTTGGGATTGTGATTATGAGGATTGTTACTCCTGTAAAGGTATGGTAGGTGATAATAACAATAAGTGTGTGCTTCTGGAAGGTTTATCGAATGCTGAGAACATGACATTGCTACCAGAATCCATAGCGGTATGTTTACATTTCTTTCGTCTTTAACTCCTTCAATTTTTGGGGTTACTTTTGATGTGGTATCTATATCCATTCTGGGCATTCAATAGTAAAGCTCAACAAATGTACCCTGTAGTCATTGTATTCACGATGAGTATTGTTGACATTTTTTTTGTCCCTATTGTGTGCAGTTTATTTTTGACAAGGATGTGAAACAGTGTCCTACATTTAGCAAGTTAAAGACTCTGTTACTTGATGATCGATGGTGTGTGGCACCTGACTTCCCTGCACTAACTTGCATTCTTAAGCACTCACCAGTTCTAGAGAAGCTCACGCTTCAACTTTTTTCCAAGGTATACATTTGTTCTCTAGATGGGTAACCTCTGTACTTTTGAAGTTATTATACATTTGTTGATTATTTCTGGTGAACTTTTTTTTTTGCTTAATACAGGGACCTAAACATAATGTGGAAATGCTTGGAAGATATCACGCAATTGACAGATCAGCTGCAATTTCAGAATGCCTCAAGGCTGTTGAAGTCAAATGCCAAGTGGTTGATGAGAAAGTTCAGCAAGTTCTGAAGTTCCTCTGTACATTTAACATATGTAAGTAAACTAGTGACATTCATGATGCTCTCTATGTTTCTGAAATTTTTATTTCATATGTGGCATCAGAAGCATCAAATAAAGTTCAATATGTTTTCAAAAAGCATTGGATGTTTCAAGTGCAATCTTTATTGAGGAATGAGAACTCTTATTGCATTTAATGGTGCTGGTCTGGCGTGGGGAACAAAAGTAAACTGGGTCCAATCGACTAGTATTTTCCGTAATTCCATCCCAAAAATTATTTCCACAAATTGTGTGGAGATGTTTAAATTGATTTCCTTTGTATTAGCCGAAACACAATGTCTTAACTTCTTGTTACTCCTGAAATTTTTACTTGTTGATAAGTTTGACTGAAAAAATAACACAAATATCTGAATTTAGTTTTCTACGCAGTTGATACTTAGTATGGTTTTTAATAGTATAAATTTTGCTCCTTCGAGCTTGAAAGCTAACAGGATACCAAGGCCTAAGGAAAATTCTGAGAATAGGCTCATTAGTAATGAAGTATGAAGGTCAAAGCAAATTGAAAAGAAAAAGGTATATGCACAGAGTGAAGATGACCTTTACTTGTTATGGTAGTGGATAAATTAGGCCTTATGCTTTGCCCAGAGCTTGAGAGATTTAGGGAGCGAGGTTTTGCCCCTCGGCGCCCGTTAGGGTTTTAGAAGAAGAGGGATTAGATTAATAATATTCTTGCTTGATTAGATTGATACATCTCCTCTCTTTATATAGAGAGGTTTACTTGATCTCTAAGCAAGCGACCATTATCCTTCTAATAGATCTAATCTAATATCTATCCTAATCCTTTCCTTTCCTTGGGCGCTACAGTAACACGGGCGTTACAGTACCGCGCTACAGTACCCATGCGGTACTGTTGATGCCTTGGCCCATTGGGCCCGTTGGCTGCCATGACATCTCCCCCGCCCTTGAAGACCCAGCTAGCCCTCGAGCTGGATAGCTTGATGACGCCGTCTGCGGTGCCGTACTGGAGAAGCGGAGCAGCTCGCCCACGAGCTGCCGCAGACCTAATTGACGCGACCTAGGGTTAAGCCTTTTACATCTCGGCTTACCTTTATTTAAAACTAAAATACGAAATAAATTTGGATTGCAACTCTGTCCTCTTGGATCCCATGGGAAGAGCTCAACAGCTAGCTTCAGGAAGTGGTGAGGCCGGTCACCCTGGTGGACGCCGTGACCTGATCTCGTTGAACCAGAGAAAGACGCTGCCGCAGGACCCTCTTGCTGCAGGGCAGCAGCCCGCCCTTGCATGTCACTGGTGGAGGCGGTGAGGGACTGGATGAGCTTGGCCAAATCAGCCGTGGTGGGTGCTGCCATTAGTGACGAGATGGAGACAGCAGAGTGTGGAGGCGAGGATGGAGTGGCAGTGGGAGGCCTCGTTGAGGGTGCAGATCTGATCGCTGCCCGCATCTTCCTTGTGGTGCGCCGTGCCAGAAATCCTCGCGTTGCTGCCTGCAGGCGCACCGCTGTCTTCTCCCTGCGGAGAGACTGCACGCCCCGGCGTGCTAGGAGGCCACGTGCCGCTGCGTATAGGCGTATTGCCGCCAGGCGTTCACGTTCCTCCGCCTTGAGCAACGCCTTGAGACGATCCAGCTGCGTGAACATATCAGCAAAGATGCGTGAAGTGTCGTTAGCAGCAGGGGACACATGATGGAGCAGGTTGGAACGTGGGGGCGATCCGAAGCGTAGGTGCAGGAGCTCGGTGAAGTGGCGCCACGCCGGGGTGCCCTCATCCTGCTGGAGTTGGAGGAACCACATCTGGGCGTCATCTTCCAAATTACGGGAAGCCATCCATACCTTTTCTTCCGCCATGATGCGTTCCCGGTTGAAGTAGGACTCGCATTGGTTGATGAAAACCAGAGGATTAGATTTCCCATCAAATTTAGGAAAATTCATTGCAGTTTAGTAGCGGGGTGGCGGCTGATGAGGATCGCCTGTCTCTGATACTAGATGTTATGGTAGTGGATAAATTATGCCTTATGCTTTGCCCAGAGCTTGAGAGATTTAGGGAGCGAGGTTTTGCCCCTCGGCGCCCGTTAGGGTTTTAGAAGAAGAAGAGGGATTAGATTGATAATATTCTTTGATACATCTCCTCTCCTTATATAGAGAGGTTTACTTGACCCCTAAGTAAGCGATCCTTATCCTTCTAATAGATCTAATCTAATATCTATCCTAATCCTTTCCTTTCCTCGGGTGCTACAGTAACACAGGTGCTACAGTACCCGCGCGGTACTGTTCATGCCTTGGCCCCCGTTGGCTGCCCATGACATTACTAAAGATCTCCTAGGCCAAAACAACTTGTTCCATCTGTAACCTCCTATGCCAAAACAGCTTGTTCCATCTTTAACAGGCACACCCTATTTATAGGAAAGCGAATCAATGCTTGACCACTTTACAATTTATCCAACTCAACCACTACAATCCGATAATTCAAGTGCAAGATAGTCATTGCATAGCAAGAAACCAGTGCCTTGAAATTGTGACTTATGGCTGACAGCCGCATCCCTATTGAAACTTTGCTCCCTTCTTTTCTTGCTCTGCCACTCCATATCAGACCGTCACTTAAACCTATGTTTGAAGCTTCATGCCAGACCTTTTCTTGGAACCTTAACTAATAACCAGAAGCTTTGCTTAAAGTTGCACACTTAGGGCTTGTTTGGTAGGAATCCAGATTCTCCTAGAACCATTTCTTATTCAAATAGAATCACTTACTAAAATCGTTTGGCTGCCAGTTGTTTAAGATCCAAATTTTCCGTGAAAATATATATGAACTGGAATCAATGTGAAACACCTTTTTCGGTGAAAATGAGAAATGTTTCAAGGTGGTGAAACTTTTTTTTTTTCATCGTTTGGTAGAGATTTAGGAGAACACAGCTAGTAGAATTAGAAATGTTTGACCCATCCAAATGGGACCTAAATCTCTGTTGAAACCTCTTCCGTGCGTGACCTTCACTTGGAAAATTAGTCAGAATTTGGCTCGAAGCTGAGCATATGTATTCTCTGGAAGCCTTGCTTGAGACCTCTTCTTGGACCCTTTGCCCATTAGAATCTGAGTATTCAATCTTGAATCAATCATGACCTCACAAAACTGGCCAACAGTGGCTAACCAGATCCAACAGATGGTCTTCCAATTAATTGAAGTGCATTTATAAAGAGCCATTTTGTCTGAGATAATTTCATGCTTATGCAACAAACTGCAATTTTTTTTTCACCAACAAAAGGAACTCTGTGTTCTCCTCAAGTTGGACACCACAAATTCCTTCGAGTTGGTCTCCTGGCCCTTCCTATTACAGGACATGAAAAATTGGGGGTTGGAGATTTGGTGTGATCAGTTCATCTTCAACTTGTATCTTGCTAAATGATCCCTAGTGAAATTATTAGACATTGGCGAGGGCTAAGGCAGTGTGACCCTCTGTCCCTTATTCTTCTCATATTGGTTATGGATATTCTTGGTTACATGGTGTCCAAGGCCTCTGAGCAGGGGTTGCTGCAATCTCTCTTCTCTAGGAATATTCAACATCTGATCTCTACAGATAATGTGGTCATCTTCATCCTGCCAGTAGCTAATGGCATTGATATGGTGCTTGATGTCCTTTAGATTTTTGGAGACACTTTTCGTATCTCAAAATTAATGTTCAGAAGAGCAAAGTATGATTCAAGATCGTTTACCTTGTAGGCTGCATGGTTTTCCTTGCAAGTATCTTGGGATACCCATCTCGTTTCAGAAATTAGCAAAATCTTAAATCTAATCTATCATTGACTGCATTGCTGACCAGTTACCTTGCCAGAAAGACAGCTGACCAGGAAGTTCAGGTTTAATATGGACTAATGTCTATGCTTATCTATGTCACCACGACCATCGGCTTGTCACCATGTGTCATCAAGGGTGTAGATAAAATATTACGAAGTTTCCTTTGGAAAGGATGGACCACAAGGTTGTCCATTGTGTTATTGCTTTCGACAAGGTTCAGAAACCTCGTAAGCTTGGTGGTGTAGGCATTTCTTATCTTAAAACCTTTGGTTGTGTTCTCAAGTTGCAGTGGCTGTCACTCAGCCTAATAGGCCCTAGTTGACATTCTCAGTCCAAGAGCATAAATATGTCCCCAGGTCTTTGTTTTCTATGGCGGTCAAGACAGATTGGCAGTGGAGCAAACACCTTATTCTGGAGGGATAGATGTGAAAGTAATTAGGATTGCGTGGAATATTGGATTAGATTGATTGGAGAGACCTATGTACAATTATATAGGAGAGGAGATCTGGTGGCTTATGGAAATAGGACCCTGAGATCTCCTGATATCTCTCTAACCATATATGGGCTGGCCGGCTATACCAGGCACAAGCCCGATAGATACACACGCACAACACACACACACACACACACACACATATATATATATATATATATATATATATATATATATATATATATTCTAACATCCTCCCGCAGTCACAGCGTCGATGGAGCGAACGTTGAGACTGGACCGAAACTCCGTGAAGACAGCAGCTGGCAATCCTTTGGTGAAGATGTCGGCGAACTGTGACGTCGTTGGAACGTGAAGAACGCGGACAGCACCTAGGGCCACTCGTTCTCGAACGAAGTGAAGATCAATCTCAATGTGTTTGGTGCGCTGATGCTGAACAGGATTGGAAGACATATACAGTGCTGATGTTGTCACAGTAGACCAAAGTTGCATGGCGCAGAGGTGTATGCAGCTCAGACAACAACTGTCGTATCCAGGAGGCTTCCGCAACGGCATTGGCTACCGCACGATACTCAGCTTCTGCACTAGAGCGAGAGACCGTGTTCTGGTGCTTGGGGGACCAGGAGATAAGATTGTCCCCTAGAAACACTGCATAACCTGATGTGGATTTACGAGGATCAGGACATCCAGCCCAATCCGCATCAGAGCAGACAACAAGATTAGGTTCGCTGGAGGCTCTAATATGTAAGCCCAACTTCAAGGTCCACGAACATAGCGCAGAATGCGCTTCAAAGCTGCAAGATGAGGCTCGCGTGGGTCATGCATGTGAAGACACACCTGCTGCACGGCATAAGCAATATCTGGTCGTGTGAAGGTGAGATACTGCAGAGCTCCTGCTAGACTCCGAAAGTCTGTAGGGTCAGCAATTGGGGCGCCATCAGCGGACAGTTTGGGGTTGACGTCAACCGGTGTGGAACAAGGCTTGCAGTCTGCCATACCAGCCCTATCTAGGATATTCAGCATGTACTGATAGGACAAAAACAGGCCACTACTAGTGCGCTGTACCTGCATGCCCAGAAAGTGATGAAGTTCTCCCAAATCTTTCATAGAAAATTCACGCTGAAGAGCTGCAATGATGCGCTGGCGCAGATCCGCTGAGGAGGCAGTTAACACAATATCATCCACATATAGCAGGAGGTAGGCAGTCTCTGAACCCCGAGAATAGACAAATAGAGATGTGTCCGTCTTAGCCTCAATGAAACCCAACTAGAGAAGAAATGATGCGAACCTGCTGTTCCAAGCATGAGGCGCCTGTTTCAGGCCATATAGAGACCGATTCAGGCGGCAGACGAAGTTTGGGCGAGAGGTATCCTCAAAACCAGCTGGCTGGGCGCAATAGACAGTCTCTGAGAGTGTCCCATGGAGGAATGCATTCTTCACATCTAGCTGGTGAACTGGCCAATTGCGGGAGACTGCCAAAGAAAGAACTGTGCGAACGGTGGCAGGCTTCACAACAGGGCTGAAGGTCTGATCATAGTCAATACCAGGGCGCTGTGTGAAGCCACGAAGAACCCAATGCGCCTTATAATGCTCGAGAGAGCCATCTGCCTTGAGCTTGTGCTTGAAGATCCACTTGCCAATTACCACATTGGAGCGCGGGGGTCGCGGAACAAGATCCCAAGTGTGGTTGGCAAGTAAAGCCAAGAACTCCTCCTGCATAGCTGCACGCCAATGAGGATCAGCGAGGGCAGCCCGATATGTCCGCGGAATTGGGGACAGGGTGGTCGCTTGAAGAGTAACCGGTTGTCGAAAACCAGCTTTCCCATGCGTCCGCATGGCATGCTGATTGGCCACAGGGACGATGGGAACCGCCCTAGGAGGGAGGGGAGTGGTGACATCGGGTGGCGGAGGAGGTGACGCAGTCGCAGTCGTTGACGGAGGAGGCCGCGGTCGACGGCTGTACGTCAGTCGAACTGGTGGCACCGGCGCTCGGGCAGCCAAGTCAGGCAGAGGAGGCTGAGGGCCCCGGCTGTAGACATGACCAGCCCAGCGCTGAAAGCCGGGCGGAGGTGCAGTCGGGCGAGGTGGTGATGCTGCAGGGCCGGCCGCTGCCGGGCTGAGGCTGCCGGGCGGGGATGGCAGGCTGGCTGTCTGTCGAGGGGGCGGGTCCAGCCAGTGTGGGGGCGCCAGGAACCAGAGGAGCAGCAGCATGCCATGGGGCACTGCTCCTGGGGTGAGCAGCCGCACGTGGCTGTGCGGTGACGGCGCCGGAAGACCTGCAGGCAGCAAACATGGCACTGGGGGAGCCACCACAGGGTCAGTAGAGTCCAAAAACTCGAAGTCCTGCGGGGTGGGACGAGTGTTGTCCTCTGAGAAGGGAAATGATGACTCATCAAAGACAACATGTCGGGAAATGATGATCCGGTTGGAAGACCGGTCGAGGAAGCAGTAGCCTTTATGATGAGGAGAGTAACCAAGAAAGGCACACAAGGAGGAGCGGGGGGCGAGTTTGTGGGGGGCAGTAGCGGAAAGGTTGGGGTAGCAACGGCAACCAAAAACGCGAAGATGCTCATAGGATGGAGGAGCCCCATAGAGAACCGAATGAGGAACTGAGAAATTGAGTGCCTTGGTTGGGAGAATATTAAGGAGGAGTGTCGCGGTGGAAAGAGCTTCAACCCAGTAGCTGGTGGGACACTAGCCTGAAACAGAAGGGAGCGAACAACATTATTGATAGTGCGAATAATGCGTTCAGCCTTACCGTTCTGTGAGGATGTATATGGGCAGGACATGCGTAACTGCATGCCGTGAGATAAAAAATAAAGCTCGGGAAGTGTGATTGTCGAACTCGCGGCCATTTTCGCACTGGATGCCCTGAATGGTGACACTGAACTGTGTAGTAACATAGGCAAAGAAATTAGACAGTGTGGAAAAGGTGTCGGACTTTAGCCGTAGCGGAAAAGTCCAGAGATAGTGCGAAAAATCATCGAGAACAACAAGGTAATACTTGTGCCCAGAAACACTTGGAATTGGTGATGCCCACAAATCACAATGTATTAATTGAAAAATATGTGTGGTTCTGGAGGTAGACGCATGAAAAGGTAAACGAGTATGACGCCCCAACTGGCAGGCATGATAAAGTGTATGACTAGCACTATTATTACATGGGATGGCAGATGACTGTGCTAGCCTAGACAAGACCTCATGACCGCGATGACCAAGACGCTGGTGCCAAAGTGAAGGACTGGAGGCGGCGAGGAGAGCAGAGGCGGACTCCGGAAGCTGCAGCGGATAAAGAGGACCGGAGCTGTCACACCTGACGATCTCCCTCCGAGAATGAAGATCCTTCACAGAACAACCAAGGGGGTCAAACTCCACAGAACAGTTGTTATCGGAAGTAAACTGGCGAACCGAAATGAGATTCTTAATAAGGCCAGGTGAAACAAGGACATTATTAAGATGAAGATTGTTAGGTAAAGTGGTAACGCCAGTGGAAGTAACAGGAAGGAGATGCCCATTACCGACAAAAATATGAGATGGAAAAGATGAATGTGGAGGATGGGGAGTAGTTATACCAGCATCTGAAGTCATATGATTAGAGGCCCCGGAGTCGAAGTGCCAATTGGTGGACGGGGGCTGCTGGAGCGACATTGTCTGGAAGTTGGACGCCAAGCTGGAGGCATCCCATCCTGGAACAGCAGGGCTGTACAGGCCGGCCGGTGGTACTGCCCACTGTTGCACGCCGGGGTGGACAACCCAGCCCTGCTGGGCGCCGGCTAGCAGCGCCTGGGGTACTTGCTGGCCACCGGCAGGCTGCTGTACACCGGCCAGAAGGGCGTGAGGGTGGGGGAGCGTCGATTGGCGAGGTCCAGGCCACATGTTGATGGTCCCAGCCCATGGTTGATGAAGATTGGGCCAGCCGGGGGCCCCGAAGATCCTGGAGCAGCGGGCTGTCCACTGGTGTTTGCTGGCCCACGGCCGCTGCCCCCACGCTTGCCGCGCCGGGTACGCTTGCCCCCACCGCCGTTGAAGGGCTGAGGTGGTGCCTGCTGCCGCTGCCTTGCAGGTGCGGCTGGAGGTGCAGTCGGAGCAGAAGGAGGGCGCGAACCAGTAGCGGTGGTGGTGAGGGCAGTAGCCGGCGCCGTCGCCTCCATATTGAGCTCCTCGAGAAGGAGGTCGTTGCGTGCCTGCAGGAAGGTAGGGAAGGGGTGCCCGCGACGAAGATGAAGGCCAATCGCCTCGAACCGACCGTTGAGACCACGGAGGAGGTTGAGGACGAGCGTGCGGTCTTGAACGGGCTCGCCAAGGTCACGAAGAGCATCGGCCATGCCCTTCATCTTCCTGCAGTAGGTGGTGATGTTTTGATCGCCTTGCTTGAAGTTGCGGAATTCCGCGTCGAGATGGAGGGCGCGGGTCTCATGATTCCCGCGAAACTGTGACTCGATGGCGAGCCATGAAGTGCGAGCAGTGTTGCCCGGCTCGATCATAGTCTCGGCAAGAGCGTCGGTGATGGTGCCGGTGATCCAAGTGCGGACGACGCAGTCCATGCGGACCCAGTCCGGGGAGGTGGGCGCGATCACATCGGAGAGCACGTGACTCTCCAGGGAGTAGCGGCCGACGACGTGGAGCAGGGACTCGCGCCACCGGCCGTAGAAGGTGGACGAGACGTCGAGGGTGAGTGGCACGAGGAGGCGGATGTTCTGCACAGCCACAGCCTGGGCGTACAGATTGATCAGGGCAGTAGCTTCGTGCTGCAGCAAGGCCTCCTGGAGATGCGGAGCGTCGCCGGCCAGAGCCGTCCTCGTCGCCGGAGGTGTTGCTGGCGTCGTCATCGCTGCCAGGAAGGGGCTGGGTGGCAGCGCGCTCGAGAGCAGCACGGGCTTGGGCGGCGCGGAGACGAGCGTCGGCGGCGGCGGCCACGCGGTCCGCTTCAGCGATGCGGGCGAGGGCCGTGTCGTGTCGCGCCTTGGCCGCGCGCGCGCTCCTCCTTAGCGAGCCGCGCGGCAGTGTCCTGTGCGCGCGCGTCTTTGGCAGCGGCGGCGGCCGCGACCGAGGGGTCCGTGATGGCGCCTGAGGCCGCGCTCGCGGGCTTCGGGGGCTGCGGGGCGGGCGGGGTGGAGGCCGGCATATCCGGTGCTGCAGAAGATCGCGCGACCGGGAAAAAAAGGAATCGGCGTGCGGCGGAAGATCACGCAGCCGGGAAAGAAAGGATCGGCGGGTGCGGAGGAGACCCGACCTAGACTCGTGATACCATGAAAGTAATTAGGATTGTGTGGAATATTGGATTAGATTGATTGGAGAGATCTATGTATAATTATATAGGAGAGGAGATCTGGTGGCTTATGGAAATAGGACCCCGAGATCTCCTCCTGATCTCTCTCTAACCATATATGGGCTGGCCGGCTATACCAGGCACAAGCCCAATAGATACACACGCACAACACACACACACACACACACACACACACACACACATATATATATATATTCTAACAAGATGGCTTCATGGGCAGCAATTAGTTGATCTGGCACCTCAATTGGTAGAATGTTGTTCCCACAAGAAAAGCTAATTATTGTACAGGCTTGAAGCAATAACGAATCACAACTGGATCAGAGATATTCAAGGCGCACTTTCTGTTGGAGTTCTTGCTGAATAGTAGGACTTCTGGGCATCTTGTCAGACATTATATTGTAGCCGGTTGTTGAGCTACCCCCTTGGACAATATTCAGCAAAATCATCATATGAGGGATTCTTTCAGTGTCCCATCTGATTTTGGTCATGTGAGCACATCTTGAAGACCTGGGTGCAAGGAAAGTGGCGTTTCATTGTTTGGTTTGTGGTGCACAAGTGGTACTGGACTGCTGATCAGATTGCTCCTTGAGGTTTACCACATCTAGAGTTATCCCCTAAGTGATGAGGCTGAGGAGACCATATTTATCATCTGCTCATCAACTGTGTATTTGTATTCTTGTCCAGTCTTCTGCAGTTGGGCTTCAAGCTCTTTGACGTTCAATTGATGATGTGTCCTTGATGATTGGTGAAGGGTTAACAATGTTGTTGCTGGCCCAGTACTTCAAGGACTCAATTTCCCTCATCATTATCGGTTCATGGACCCTTTAGAAGGACTGGAACCGTTTTATCTTCAGTGGTGATCATGCAAATATGCTTGTGCCTTGATAGTAACTGAAGAGGAGGCACAGGTTTGAGAGATGACTGGGGCTCAAGGGATTTCCCTCTGAACTACCCTAGCTCCTGAGATTAGCTCTTGTATGTTGGTTGTATTTTTTTTTTCTCTGCAGGTGTGAATATAATCTAAAAACCAGTTGTGTGTATAGGTGTGTACTCGGGGTTTCTACCCCTACTTATGAAGCTCTCCTCCATGTTCAAGGAAATAAAATAATATCTTGCCATTTCATTAAAGATCTTAGACTAGGCTGATTCCCCAACAGTTAGCTTTATACAGAGTTTACAGCGGGTTTGCTGCTGAGCAATTAGTTCTCGTTACCATTTCTTTTACTGTTGTGAATATTGCCCTTTTTTACTGTCATGAACATTACCATTTCTTTTAGTGCTCACCAGTCATAGTACATGTATATTTGATCAGCTGCATGCTGGACCATACTATCTATGAATTTGGCGAAATGTTTATATGTTCCTACTTCCTGTGACCATATATGCTCATCCTGTTCTTCGGTATAAACCAATTGCCTGCGTTTAATCAGCCACTGAGGGAATGCTTTTCTGCATGCATTTGTAAGCTCTTACAAGTTGAGTTATTGTATGTGATTGCAAAAGCAATAGTAGTATTTTTGAATCCGAAACTACCAATGGCATTCTTTAGTTATGCTTTTTTTTTTTCTTGAGAACATAACTTGTGCAGTATTTTCTTCTAACAGTTCTTTTTTCATGAGTTTGGGTTTCCAAATCTTCTTAATGCTGCATTGCTTCACAATCCTCGTAACATTTTTTTTTCTCTAAGCTAGCAACCGTACCTATCCATCTCCACTTAAACCCTAATCTCCTTAATGCTGTGTTGCTTCACAATCCTCATAACATTTGCTGCCCTGATGTGGACCAAGGTTCATAACATGCTGTCATTTGGTTGTCGAGTTTGTTTTGGCTCTCCATGGCCAGTAGTTGGCTTCCATGCGAACTGAAACATTAACATATTGCTTGTTTTGAACATGAAACTCTTAGTCCTTGATAGGATATGGGTTCTTGATTCTTGTCAGGTAGAGCCAGATAAAACGACTATGAAACCTTTCTGTGCATTTTCTATATGCTAAGTGTAATCCAGCATTTCTAGTCTTTTTGTTAAGTAATTAACCATTTTATTGTCTAGACATAAAATCTGTCTCTGAACCACTGTTTCTTTTCTCTATTGTGCAGGTTTCGTTTTCAGTTATGTGGGGAAATTGTTCTTTTGAAGGAATTACCATCTTGACAGTTTGGAAATGTAAGGCTAAAGTCGGCTAAAATATTTGAAAAGGTTTTTTTTGTCAATTGTCTCTGGATGTTCCAAGTCAAGTAGGCTTGGTGAATAGACATGGTCACATGACAATATCGTTTGTTCTACTTGGACCTGGTGTATTTTGTTATGTTACTTAGCTTACATTCAACGAGTGATATCATTTCGGCATATCTTTTTAATGACCGAAATGTTGGTATTACCTGGACCCTAAAAAATAATGTGTGCACAATTTGAGATAAAAAAATTGTAGCCTTTGACCAACAATTAGTATCATAGTATCATGTAATGATTTTTTTACCGAAAATAATATGATTGAATTGGCATTCATTTTTTTTTCTTGTGGTCATGTCTTTGTTGCTGCAGAAATTGTAGTATATGTATTAGGATTTTAGGAATCAGAGGCTAGTTTTGAATACGGAACCATGTCATATACTACGCCTTATATTCTGAAAAAAAAAAAGCGAGTTTTGATTGTGGAGACATTGGAGCTTGGGGCAGTTTAGTGTGTTTGTGTGTTCTGCACAGGTTGTTAATTGTTTTCTTTTGTGTTCTTTAACCCTAGTGACAGAGAATGAGTTAGTAGAATGGTTGCTCAGGTGTCGGGAGCTGGTCACATAGCGAGGAGAACGGCTTTCAGACTCTGGTACTGGTGTAAACAGCATGTGTGTTCCAGGGCAAAGGCAGACCCGGTGCCCAGTCACTGTCGAGCAAATCGTGTGTGGGTTTGTCGACCACTATTCTGCTTCTTATTAATGAAATGCTTGTCTAGGAAAGTTCTCCAAAAGGAAACAGCTATTAGGCTATTTTCAGCATGTATATCATTTTCTGTTTCATTGAGGGGTTGAATCTGTCAACAGATATCTAGACAATTGTTTGTTAATATAACTACTAGCAAATATACCTGTGTGTTACAATGGGAGAAAGAAAGCTATTAAACGTTCATATAGGCTTACATATTAGTTAAGAGCCAAAGTTTTAAATACACATAATACTGATTTATTATTAATTAATTCATTATTTTATATAAAAAAAGACCGAGATACTTCGTCGGCGGTGCAAAGCCGCACGGGACAAAATAGTTATCAGCACACACCAGCATCCACTCGCCACCGTGACCATCGTCAGAGACGAGGAATCATGGTAGACCCGATGCCACACCCAATTCAGCGACAAGGAGTGGCTGCAGCTTCTAGTCCGTGGGTTGTATAGGTAGAGATTGTTCACCGCGCTCCTGCATAGGTGCAGGAACTCGTCATGCGGAGGCGACAATAGCATACACACTGACGTCGACGCTTACACATGGTGGCAGCCAGCGTGAAAAAAGGGATCGTCATGTCTGCAACCCCGTGTATTAATGTGCGTTCTATTTTTCATTGAAAGGCCGGCCGGCGCATCAGGCGACGACGGGCCATCGTACGACAGCCTCGCCCACATAGCTGACACCATCACGTTTCTTTTTCTTTTGGAAACCAAAAATTTGCATCGATGCATGGATGTAGCTTATTTTATTTAACGTAAAAGGCCTACAACTTTATATACAAGTTTCTGTATAAAGGAGTTATATTATGAGTGGTATATATATGTCCCATCTTGGTTATTTCTTTTGTTTCCTGTATACGCTTAGGTCTCTCTTTTTTCTTTACCTTTGGCATTATATTACACACATAGACGTACGGGAAAAGGAAACGAATAGGTCATGACCCTTGAGACCATCTCACATGATTATTGTGAACATGTCTTAAAATCACTAGATGTGATCTATTCTAACTCGTATAACGATGGGTCATATAAATCCAAATTGCTAAAACTCTCCATTATCCTGTAGTTAGCAGAAGGCAATAAAAAAAGCGAGAAATTTTGCCATTTTATTATTATAGATATAGATATAGATATATATAAACATATTTGTCAAAAACTTGACACATTTGAGGGGGTTGAATCTGTCAAAAGGTTGTTTGTTTATGTAACCACTAGCAAAGTATGCCCGTACGTTGCATCAGGACGTATACAGTGGGTCCTAGCTCAGCACTCTTGGCATCTTGGCTTGCTGACGTCCTCTCCTCTTGATGCAAGAACACCGGGGGTTTCTTGGAAGGAAGTTCTTGGATTGGTCGGCCACCAGACACCATGTCGGTCTCGTCCTTGTCCCTATGCGGGCATTTGGCAGGGACCCACAAGAATAAATTAAATTTGAATTATAAAATCATAAGAGTGAAAACCCAGTATCTGATATTATTGTTGCTAGACTTTAGGACATAACTTGCATAAATCAAAAAACTACCATTTGTTCCATTGGGACACATTTATCATACAGGAAAGTAGTAAAATATTGAGCTGAGAGGGAACTATAAGGTAGCCATTGATTAATTTTTGAAACAAAATTACAAAAAAGGAATTAATGACAAATTACGCAACGGAATTACAAGAATGAGACTATTGACTAACAATGCTACTGATTTCAGTAATGTACTTCCGTCAGCAATGATAAAACACATAAAGATCCTAGTGAAAACATCACAATGGCATTGGTTTCTACGGCATCAGGTAGAACTTGACTTGAAAAAAGAAACAAGTACCTGAGCAATATCCGGAGGCGCGCTCATTATGAAAGCTTGCGGCACTTACAATCTTTTTGAAACCAAGAGGAGGTATCTCATCTGATTATGTGACATCCATTGCAGCATGGCATCAACAAGAAGCTGTATTGACCTATGAGTTTCACAAGAACTGATTATATGAACTACTTCATCTGGCCTGAAGACATATAGCTACCATAAGAACAGATCAAAAAAGGCTAGAAGAACACATTAAATAAAAGTACGGTATTTTCGAGCACCTCCGGCCTCCAGGTGCAAGGCTACTGAAACTCTTCCTGTCTCGGGTGATGGTAGCAATGATCCGATCCTGCAGCTGCTGGCCGCAGTGATTGAAGACTAGACGGAATAGCCGCTACCCATGTCTGCTCTTTAAGAGGTCGCAGGCGTACGACACGATGCTCTCGGGGGTTTCCTTGGACAACGTGAGGAGCAACGCTTCCTAGTTCCCAGGAAAAATCAAGCTGGGGCGATTGACAGCCACGATGCCACCGTGTAGGTAAGGCGGTGGCGGCGCGGCGCCAGGCGGGAGGAGCATGCCCATGGCCGCCGGGTCATTCCGGAGCCCACGAGCGATGCTGCGCAGCTGCGCTGAAGTCGGCCTTCCACGAAGGGCAGACGCGTGTCGGGCATGCTAGGTGCCGGCACGTATGCACGCGGATCGATGATGCCACCATGAGATCCAAGAAAGGCAGGTGAGAAGCGATCCGTCGCCGCCGCCGCGTCCTCCTCCCACAACCTCCGGTGGCAAGGTAGAGAGATCCCATCCCCTAAGCAACCGAATCAAAGCACGAATACTACTCGCTCTATCAAATCCGCCCCCAAACCACACTACGGAAATCAATCAGTGCACAGACTTGTGATCTGATCGATTGATGGGAGCAAGGCGACGGCGCGCAAGAAGGCTCTCACCTGCGCCTGCGAATCTGAAGAACGATCTCGCCTCGCTTGCTTGCCGGCTGCAACAGCTGTTGCGGGGGGACCTTTGCGGCCGATGGATCGATCAGTTTGATTGGGACGAGAAACGAGAAGCACGAGCTCGGTAGGAGTTCATTGTGGTGCCGAGTTGGAAGGGAGGGCACTATTTCTTTCCGGAGTTGCCATGGATCACCAGGGGGATGGTAGAGTTCACGGGCGGTGGTAGAGGGGCGGACGAAAAAATTAGACCAAAAGTGGAAGAAATCTTCCTTTTTATTGACCGTGGGGGGTGGGTGGGGGCGGACGAAAAAAACTGAACCAAAAATACTTGACCGGAAGAAATCTTCCCTTTTTATTTCCAGAGTTGCCATGGATCGCCAGGGGGAGGGCAGAGTCCGCGGGCGGACGAAAAAATCAGACCAAAAGTAGAAGAAATCTTCCCTTTTTATTGGGGGGGGGGGGGGGGGGGGTTTGGGGGGATTGAACCAAAAACACTTAAAAATTTGACACATCTGAGGGGGTTGAACCTGTCAACAGGTTATTTGTTTATGTAACTATATATATAAACATATTCCCACCATATGCCCGCGTGAAAAAATCAGTTTGGCCCGCCGGAGAACCTCCGCACACAGGAGTGGAAAGGATATCATCATCTGCTTGCCCGGCTGCCCTTGTTCCTTCGCTCAAGCAATCAAGGTGTGGAGCGCGCCCCTCGTGGCAGGTACGGGACTCGACAAACTTCTTCCGATCCGATCCAGATCGTCATACCTCCGTCGTCTGATCGTTTTCCGCGTCGGCGCTCACAAACTGTTGGACGGGATGCGTCCAAAGAAAAGGGGAAAGCACGTGCCCCTGACGAGTGGCGACGGCAGCGACGGCATCGATGTGCTTCCAGACGACATCCTGGAGCACATCCTCAGCTTCCTGCCTGCAGAGGACGCCGGCCGGACGTCCGTGCTAGCAAGGCGGTGGCGCCACCGGTGGAAGTTCGCCACGGCCCTGAACGTCACGTGCATCATCAAGTCGTATAAGTACAATGGCTACTGGTGGCACCAAAAAGAAAACGTCTTGAACTTGAAGGAATGCCAGAAGGCTGTCGACGACATGCTGCGCCTCCGCAGGCTCGCGCCTCTTGAAGCATGTCACCTCAGGTTTGGTAACTTCTTCGCCGACTCCGACGTGCTCTGCCTGAATCGCTGGGTCCGGCATGTGGTGATGAAGTGTCGAGTTCAGAGGTTCAGGCTCGAGAACATTCGCTACGGTGAGGTCTTGATGCTGGATGACCAGCCTCTCGTGTCACGGAACTTGACAAGGCTAGAGCTCGTTGGCTTGGAGTTAAACAACAGATTCTGTGACTTCTCGAGCTGTCCAGCGCTGCAGCATCTCGGTATCGCCCGTTGCGGTCTGCGGAATGCGAGAAAGCTCTCGTCGCAGTCCATGAAAAGCCTAAGCATCACGAGTTGTGATTTCAGCACAGAGTTCAGCATTCTTATCCTTGTCCCAAGTCTTGTGTCACTAAACCTAGATACCCATCTGCTGTACTTGCCTCCTGTTCTTGGGAGCATGCCATTATTGAAGAAGGCATTTGTCAGAGTTCCCGCTAACAAGTATTCTGGAGATGATGGTAGTCATGCGTTGGACTGTTACTGCTGTAATGTTAGGATAGACCCCAACCAGCGTTCTCTTCTGGATAGCCTATCAAATGCTGAGAATTTGGCATTGCTATCTGAAACGACAAAGGTACGTTACACTTCCATATCTACCGGCTGTTCCTCTGTCCTATCAGTGTCCCCTTGTGGACATTAACAAAATTTGCTCAGCAATTGACTTCGTCATATTCACACAGGCCGAGACTAATTAGTAGTTCATGCTTATTTTTGTCTTCATCTCGTCCAGTTTATTTTTGAAAGGAAATTGAAATAGTGTACTACATTTAGCTACTTAAAGACACTGCTACTTGATGATCACTGGTGTGTTGCTCCTGATTTTCTTGCACTAACATGCATCCTCAAGCACTCACCAGTTCTAGAGAAGCTCATATTTCACCTTTATTCCAAGGTATGTATGTTCCTAGATACATGATTTGTGCCTTTCCGAAGTAATTATTCACTTCTCTATTATCTAGGAAATTAATGCTTTTGTTTCCTATAGGGGCCCAATCATAAATTGAAAATAATCGGAATGTACTATCCAATGGACATATCAACTACAATGCTAGAGCATCTCAAGGCAATAGAAATCATATGTGAAGTGATTGATGAGAAAGTTCACAAACTTTTGCAGTTCCTGTCTACATTTAACTTTTGTAAGTGAACTATACAGACACTCTTGATGCTATCCATATTGCTGAAATTTTCTTTATTACATACTGGGGAGGAAACAGGCATTGGACGAAATCAATACTTTGTTAGAAATTAGAACCAGGGCTGCAATTGGTGGCCATGTTTGCAGATGGGGACAAAGGAGACACAATCTAATCCATTTAATTTGTTGGGTAGTGTTCTCTATGAAAGTTATACAAGGAGGTGTTTTAACTTGTTTTCCTTGTATTACCCTTAACATGATACCATCAGGTGTTAATAGTTCAAAACACTGTTAACTACTTTAGAATTGTAACAATGATTTTAATAGAAGTCCTCAAAGCAATTTGGAAGGTGTAACTGTCATGTTCAATAATTTTCTCTAATTTAGCACCTATTTTTTCCTCATTCGCAGATACTTGGTTTGATTTTCCTTCTGCATACCACACTTGCATATTTCTGAAAGGAAAATGTAGTTACCACTCTTTTGAACCCTTCCGGTCTTGTAATTTTTACCTGTTCACGTTGTACTATACCTAATTAGTTCGAAACTAGAGAGAAATATTGATTGTCATTCCCATTAGTTCTCTTTTAACCCTTCCGGTCTTGATTTTGACCTGTTCACGCTGTACTATACCGAACTAGTTCGAAACCAGAGAGAAATATTTATTGTCATTCCCATTAGTTTAATTTTTATTAGTATGATAATAAATTATTAGATATAATTTTTTCTTAGTTTAGATATTATATTGTTTGTTATATTTTTGCATACCTTTATGCTATTAGAGATTACCTCTGATTTCATCACTTATTCATCACATGTGCCACCATTTTAAGTATCTTTGTCAACTAGCTGAGTGTTTTTACTCTGCATGTATAGCTTCACCATATTGTACGTTTTTGTTATTGTATACAGGTTTCATTTTCAAGTAGACTTGCAAAAAATGGTCTGCGAGTGGATCTAGCTAGGTTCCCTTGAATTCAGAAGATTAAAGAGTGATAAAGTTTCACTAGGTTGCCAGCTGCTGGTGTCCTGCTGATTCCAGTCATTGGATTGCGTGGACATGGCAATATTATTTTGTTTTCAGCTTGTTCTTGTTGAGTTGAGCCTTCATTGTGTCATTTACTTCTGCTGCACCCATTTTGTCGACTTGGTAAGCATTCACAATCAACGTATATTATTTGGAGCTCAATCTCGCATGATGTCACCTAATAACTTGATCAATTTAGTTCAAATGTAAGTCAGACAATGAATATATGTTTCTAATTAACGTATATTACTGGAGGTCAATCTCGTATATATGTCACCTGATAACATGATAAATCTGGTTTAGCGTCCTTGAATATGTTTCTATTCTTATTCATGAATGTGTGCAGTCGTGGTTCAACAAGACAGAGGGAATATATTGACTGCCAACTGCATGTACATGTATATATACAGCTTGTTCTTTTGACCAATCAGCGCTTATTTTTAGCCACGAAACAGTATTTTTCTCTCATAACAAATCAGCACGGGCCAAAATCAGCGTTTATTTTCAGCCAAAAGAACAGGCTGATAGCAAAAACAATAGTCCTATTTGAAACCGATTATAATTGAATTTCTAAGCGTCCCACCACAAGAATCGAGAAAACCCACCAAACATCTCGTGGTGACCGTGATTATCATGACTGCCCGTGAGGGGAAAACCAGGAAATGAATACAATGACAATTTCCTGTATCGCGATCTTGGGATGGGATACCATGCGGCCGCAGGTACGGTTCCAAACAGGGCCAATCTAGTGTGTTTAAAATCATGTTATTGTTACATGCATGGGTGCATGTATACACGAATCTTACACTAGTAGTCTCAATTCCATCGCCCGTTCCCTACGGAGGTGATCCTATACAAAGATTATCTGTAGTGGCGGTTATAGAGATATTTTTACTAGCGTTTTTCGTAACCGCCAGTAAGAGAGACCAGTGAAAATCAATTTTTTCATGGACGGTGACTTGACCCGCCAGTACAAATCGATTTGTACTGATAGTTTGTTAACAAACCACAAATACTACTGTTTTTCCGAAAATCAAGTTTTAAATATAACGGAAAAAATATTTACTTATATATAGGAGAGGCCCACTGGTCAGCCACCCACCTATTCCGTTAATGTCGCAAGTCGCGGTTCGAGCCGACGACCTAAGCCTTGCGCGTAATCTCCTCTACCATTTCACCCATCGGTCACTTAGTATCTATATCAGAGTTCGGTTCCCCACGTATTATTCTATACCAATCGTAAATCGATTGTTTGAGGTCATAGACGAATTCAAATGAAAAAGTTGTCAACTACAAAGTTTCATAACTTTTCAGGATCTACAACTTTTATTTTGGTAGTTTTTCCATCCGAAGTCATTTATAAAATTTGAATTTTAAATTTGATAAATTCAAATGTAGTTCTCGTTGACAAGATGATTTCAAATGAAAAAGTTGTCAACTACAAAGTTTCATAACTTTCGAGATCTATAACTTTTATTTTAATGGGTTTTTTATATAAGGTCATTTGGAAAACTTAAAAAAAATCAAATTCAAATTATTTGTACTGTCAGTTTCTTAAGAAAATAGTGGAATGCCCGGCACACGAAGATTTTGTTGTGATTATGGGCTTATGGCAGCAGTGGGCAGCACAATAGTGTACACGCATAGTTTTATTCCTCTTTAAGTAAATTTGTGATTTGTCTCCATAGACTTGATTAATTAGTTCATTATATGCCCGGTTTCTAATTAGTTGTTGGAATCTATTTAAATTATATTTGTTGCTGCCCTGTTGACTCACGTTGCACTCGATCTTCCCCTTAGTGGCAAATCCCTTGCCATACCTTCTTCTTAACATCATGACTAACATCAACGGTAATAACCAAATCTTCAAAAGAGATGTACCTGGCCCTCATGTTCGCTCAAGGAGAAATGCTGAATAGTCTCCTATTCACTCACTTGAAGTGCACCAGCTCTATGGTGATATAACTTTTTAAACACTTTTATGTTTTAAAACAATAAGGCCTTGTTTATTTGTCTCAAAAGAAGCTCTAATTCCGGTTGATTCTGATTTGTTGTGAGAGAAAAAAAACACTGTTCTATATTAAAAAAAAAGTCAAAATAAGACAAGCGAACGGTTTGACTTCACTAATAAAGCCATTTTTTCTTACTTCAGCTCCGTGAATAGCTTTTGGATAGAGCCGGAGCCATTTTGGTACCTCGTCGGCAAAATAGCTCCTTATAGGGTGGCGGGGGACGACTTGAGTGCCCTTCTTTTTTTTCAAATCCTTATTTCCATCTACCCATGTCTGCCACAAACATGAGGAAATTGCCTGCGACCACTCCGACGACTGCCTCCATCGGTTGCGCACCCTGGCGGACTGCGAAGTCTGGGCGGCTGTCCGCATGCACGCACTCGGACCGAAGTTGCCTCCGACGACCGTCCACCAGGCACACACACTCGCGCCCTTGACGGTCGTATGTGCAACCCCGGCCATCCACGCAACCCATCACGCCCGAGCTCTCACGGATGATCTTGAACGAGTTCCCCATGGCTGATGCCATGCATGAACTTGCAAGCGAGGGCCTGGATCACCGGCCACGGGAGCTCGGTTCTCCAGCAGCATAATGTCGCTGTTGATGCTGTCTCGATTGGAGAAGAGGAACTGAGGAAGCGTCGCATCGACTTGTTCAGCACGTGGTTTATTTTCGTTCTGGTCTTAGAATCTGTTGTAGGCGTAGCAAGCATCACGGAACACCATGGTGCGAATTGGTTCTTCCATTTCCACTAGTATACAGGATCTCTATAGAGGCGGTTCATGAGTCATTTTTACTGGCGTTTCTTAGAGCCGCCAATGGAAGAGGCCAGTGGAAATAATTCTCTCCACTTTGCGGTTGCCTAATAAGAACCGCCAGTGGAAGGCAACCGCCAGTGGAGTTTCCCGCTCTTTTTTTTAAAAATTTCAGCCCCCCACACTATATTTATTCTATATATTCAATTATATTAGATCATAATCAAATATAGCAAAATGCAATTTAATTATAGCATATATTTATATACATCAAAGGTTTGCGCTCACAATATATACACATGTATGTACATCAATGTTACGTGTGGAACCTCTAATAATCATCTCGGTAAAGTCCTATCTTATGGATTTCTATTAGCTCTCTGAACTCTTCACTTGCTAAAGTATGTTTCTTATCGTGATATTTCCTGTTGCTTGGAATAATCTCTCTTATGATGAATGAGCACAGGCGGTTCACATGCGGTTGTATTAACAAACCTCCAGTGTAAATTAGTTTGCACTGCCGGTTGTAAATGGACGCTTTACACTGGCGGTTCACTTAAACCAACCGCCAGTGTAAATCGTCCATTTACACTGGCGGTTTTCTTAAGGCAACCGCCAGTGCAAACTGTTTTACACTTGCGGTTCGGACCCACCATTTTATTTCTCATTGCGGCCGTTAACCGAAACCGTATGTGAAAAAAACAGGTGCCAAGAGAAATCGTCTGTGTACTAGTGTTCATCGTACCTACCGGTGCTTCCGCTTCCACGACGGCAGTTTCGTCGGTGGGGACGATGTCGTAGTACTTGTCGCTGGTCTCACCCCTGACGGCGAGCACTGCCTTCATTGCCTTCTCCGGCGCTACGCTGACGTGACGTGCTGGCAGCGGTAGTAGGCGACATCATGCTCGCAACGCCGCCGCTGCCGGCGCCTCGCTGGAAGTGGCGCCCTACCGACGTAGCAGCCGGATCCCACCTCCATATGGGTCGCGACCGGACCCTGCCTCCAGATGCGCCGCCATCGGAACCGCACCTTGCAGTTGCAGCCACCGCCCGCGAGAGACCGGATTCCGTGAGTTTTGTCTCGTCTCAGGGGGGAAAAGGATAAGGGGCAATCTAGACCTTTCTCCATTGTTTTTACTGATTTTGTTTTTCTTAATTCATTTATTCTATACCCATTTAACAAACATTCAAACCAGGGGTAAACCGAGCCTTTATTTCAAAGTAGCGAGGGTAAAATCATAAAGTTAAAAATTAAAGGTAAAATCACAATTAAATTGCTGGGCAAGGGTAAAAACACCGTTTTCCCTTTTATTTTACCCCATGTGACAGATTACAGGACGAAACGGCTCCAAAACCTGATAAAAAAGCCGTGCCAAACGGGGGGGCTAAGTTTGACTTCACATGCGTTCGACGATAGAACGGTTGCCAAGCATCCGTATTCCACAACACTCTTACTGGTGCTAAACAATATGGTTTTCAAAAAAGTTGTGATAAGTGTTTTCTTAAACACCAAAAGGTAAATTCAGTCGCCTACCACTGAGCTATTAGTCGGGCTAAACATGCATTTAAACCGGATGAATGGCCTATTAAACGAAAATACTATACCATGGTGTACTGGTTACACAGTCAAGGTATAAGAGCTAAATAACCATTTCGACCAACAGTTAAGTTAGCAAAACCCAACATAGTAGAGTGTTTTTGACACCTTAGGGCACCAATGGAAGTTTATTTTTAGTTAACTTGTTATGACAAATTCGAAGCAAAAAAGTTGCTTCACTTTAAGCTGAGCTGTACCAAATAGATGTTTAATGAAAATCATTTTTCTTTAAAAAAAAATCAGGTTCACTGCCATATACTCCCTCCGCCCTTAAAAAAACGTCGTTCTAGGATTCAAATTTTGTCCCCAAAATAGTGTCATTGGGCCACGTTACAGTCCTGCTTATAGCTACCGTACCGTAGCTGTCATCGTCCACAGTCCACTCATCCAAAGGCACTTCGCTCCCACCGGCCAATAGATGGCTTTGATGCACTGTATATACAGTGGATTTTCAGGAGATCGTTTTATGACAGAGAATGCATGTACAATTAATTCACCTATTGCTGCTTGTACTAGTACACTTCCTTACTAAATTATTGGACAGTAGGGGTGCACCAATCCAGGTGATTTACGTAAGTTTTCCTTTCCTTTCTTTTCCTTTTTCTTTTTCTATTTTTCTATTTTTCCTTTCCTTTTCTTTTCTTTTCTATGTGATGTTTTATTCTTTCTTTTTTTACTTATTTTCATTTTTATTGTATGTCTTTCTTTTCCTTTTTTCTTTCATTTTATTCATTTATTTTTCCATTTGTTTCTTTTTATCTTGTGATGTTCCATGCTATAGCTTGTGATGTTCTGTATCTGTAATGTTCCTCTTTCATTTTCTTTTCCTTTGTTTTTTATCCTTTTCTTGGTACTTTTATTACTTTTCTGTTTTCTTTTTTATTTTCATTTTATTGTATGTTTTTATTTTTCTTTTTCTTTCCTTTCATTTCATTCACTTACTTTTTCCTTTGTTTTCTTTTTATCTTGTGATGTTTTATGCTATAGTTTTTGATGTTCTTTATGTGTAATGTTCCTCGTTCTTTTTCTTTTTCTTTGTTTTTTATCTTTTTTGTGATATGTTTATTATTTTTATATTTTCTTTTTTTATTTTCATTTTATTGTATGTTTTCTTTTACATTTTTCTTTCATTTCACTCATTTATTTTTTCTTTTCCTTTCTTTTATCTTGTGATGTTCTATGTTATAGATTGTGATGTTTCTGTATTTGTAATATTTCTCTTTCTTTTTGGTTGTATTCTATTGTTTTTATTTTTATTTTATTTTCTTCTATTGCTTTTTTCTTTTTTTCTGGTCTTTTTTTTTCTTTCTTGAGCTTTTGTTCGCGTACCTCTTTCATTTCCTTTCCCGTTGTTTTTTATCCTTTTCTTGGTACTTTTATTTTTTTCTTTTTTATTTTCATTTTATTGTATGTTTTATTTTCTTTTTCTTTCCTTTCATTTCATTCATTTATTTTTCCCTTTGCTTTCTTTTTATCTTGTGATGTTGTATGCTATAGTTTGTGATGTTCTATATGTGTAATGTTCCTCGTTCTTTTCATTTTCCTTTGTTTTTTATCTTTTTTTTGGTATGTTTATTATTTTTATATTTTCTTTTTTATTTTCATTTTATTGTATGTTTTCTTTTACATTTTCCTTTCATTTCACTCATTTATTTTTCCTTTTCCTTTCTTTTATCTTGTGATGTTCTATGTTATAGCCTGTGATGTTTCTGTATTTGTAATATTCCTCTTTTTTTTGTTGTGTTCTATTTTTTTGTTACTTTTTGTTTGTATTTTTCTTTTATTTTTGTCTATCTCTTTTTTCTTTTCTTTTTTATTTTTTGTTTTCGTGGTCTATTTTCCTTTCCTGAGCTTTTGTTCGCGTAATATATATTGGATGTTCTGTGATTCTTTTGTCGATGTCCTTTTGTTCGCGAAATATATATATATATATATATATATATATGAAGTTCTATGTTTTTTTATCAATATTTGTGTAATGTTAATATGATGTTCATACAGTATTAATATGGTGTTCTATTTTTATGGTATATATATATATATATATATAAAGAGAGAGAGAGTAAAGTGCACCAGCGGTCTCTAAACTTGTGCCACTGTGTCATCGCGGTCCCTAAACTCTCAAATCGACCGTTTAGGTCCTTCAACTTGTCCATCTGTGTCATCTCGGTCCCTAAACTTATTCGGCTGTGTCACTCCGGTCCTTAAACTTGCAAATTATCCGTTTAGGTCCTCAAACTTGTTCATTTATGTTATCCCAGTCACTAAACTTATTCGGCAGTGTCATCTGGGGTCCAAACAAGGCGATTTAAAAACTTCATATAAAAAATAATTCATAACTTTTTCATATGAACTCGAATGACGACGAACTTTATATGAAAATTGTAGCCCTCGATGCGATCTACAACTTTCTAGTTGAAAAGTTTCTGAATTAAAATTGTTTAGGGTCTCAAAATATTTTTGTATGTTTATAGATTTTGAAATTTGAAATTTAAAATTATCAAACAAACTTGGATATTGATATGGACTATATAAAACTTATAGTTTTAAATATGATCAACAACCTTGTAGTTGAAAATATTTTTATTTGAAGTCATTTAGTATCCCAAAATTTGATTTTAAATTTTAAATTTTAAAATCTATAAACTTACAATAATATTTTGAAATATTAAACGACTTCAAATAAAACTTTTTTCAACTACAAAGTTGTAGATCGCGTTGAGGGATACAATTTTGATATAAAGTTTGTCTTCATTCGGGTTCATATGAAAAAGTTATAAATTATTTTTTATATTAAGTTTTTAGATCGTCCTGTTTGGACCCAGATGATACAGCTGAACAAGTTTAGGGACTGGAGTGACACAACTGAATAAGTTTGAGGACGTAAATAGGTGATTTATAGGTTTAGGAACCGGAATGACACAGATAGACAAGTTTAAGGAGCTAAACGGTCGATTTGAGAGTTTAGGGACCGGGATGACACAACAGCGCAAGTTTAGGGACCGCTGGTGCATTTTACTCATATATATATATATATATATATATATATATATATATATATATATACACACACACACACACGTAGTATATACATAGGATGTTTCAAGATTCTTTTGTTCGATGTCGTGCAGTGTTAATGTGATGTTCTACTTTAATGGTATATATATATTGTTCCCGTAGTATACATAGGATGTTATAGGCTTTTTCACGATGTTTGTGTAGTTTTAACATGATATTCGGTAATTATCATTAAATACATGTTCATTATGAGATAAATGTTCGTTAAAAAGTTTTTGGAAATATATTCATGTGGGACCTTGTTTGGAATAGTTTATTGCAAAGAATACAATGGTGCAATTAGATTTTAATTTTGATAATTGGTTTAGGAGATATGACTTTTTTAATTAAAACAGATGGGATATACGCTGATATGAGCAATTTTGGAGGGGCGGAAGGGAATCATATAAAGAGATCGATGGTCAAAATGGTACTGGAGTCTGACTAGGTATCCTAGCACTCTACGCAGGTCCTTTACCCAGGTCCTCAATACAAGCGCCGTTTTCCAAAACGACTCAATTTAGGAGTACTCATAAGTTTCGCCCAAAGTTTTTTTTTTCTTTTGAAAAAGGCCAGCAGAACTCTTGAAACAGGCCCATTTGCAGCCCATTTTCATCTTCTCCTCTGCTGCTGCCTCCAGAGTTGAAACAGTACTCCTCGCAGACTGAAATTCATGCAGATCCTTCCACCAAAGCCCTGCCCCCTATTTTTTTGCCCCAAACCCACAATGGGAAAGAAAAATCGACTTTCTTCATTGTCTGGTTTGCTCTGATCGGCGAGCCACGTGCCAGTCCGCGTTCTTCCTGGAGACCACATCTGAAGCCCCCGGCGCACAGGTAAGGCTGCGGTCGCCTGGCCCACACATCGACGCTTCCGTTGTTTGCTTCTCTTTCGTTGGTTTACCCGCGTCCCCGCATCGTCGCGTCGTTTCTTCTCCCGCAGGTATGGACGCTCGCCACCTGCTCGACCGAATGCCTCAGGGGAAAAAGGGTAAGAACCTGCTGTGGCTAGCGGCAGAGACGGCATAGATGTACTCCCGGACGGTGTCCTTGAGCTTATACTTGGCTTCCTGCCAGCAGAGGAGGCCAGCCGAACATCCGTTCTTGCTCAGCGCTGGCACCACCTGTGGAAGTCAGCCACACCCTTGCGCATCACAGTGCATCATGGAGTATTGGAGTAATCGGGCATGCATGAATGAGCGACAGAAGATTGTTGATGATATGCCACGCCTCCGTGGACATGTGCCTCTTGAAGCATGCGAGATCACTTTTGCTGGCGTTGATGAGGACGATCATTTGCTGTTTCGTTGGCTCCGGTATGTTGTGATGTGTCGACTGTCGAGTTCAGAGGCTCAGGTTCAGTTTCAAGAACATTTACTACGGTCAGCCCTTTGAGGCTTTGAGAGGACATGCCTCTCGTATCACGGCACTTAGCTAGAGCTTGTTGGCGTTGTGTTGAAAAATGATTTTTGTGATTTCTCGAGTTGTCCATCGCTAGAGCATCTTGAGATTACCAACAGCTTTTTGCACTGCTACAGAAAGTTTAATAGCAGCGGGCAAAAAGGATTTTTAGAGGCGGGCATTGCAACTGCCTCCAACGTAGGCCTCCGCTAATCATTGATTAAAGGAGGCGGTTATTTTGCCCGCCTCGGTTAATCGTTTAATCAAGGCGGTTGAGTTATGTTGCTCGTCTCCATAAATGATTTTAGGATTTAAAAAATCGCATCCGAGCCTGGTAGCCCACCGAGCCCTGCCCCGTGCCATCGTTGCCGCCGCCAGCTCGATCTACACGCGGTCGCCATCATAGATGCTAGATCCGATCGTTGTCGCCCTTGATCCATCGCCAGAGGACGCCACCATCCTCGACCCACCACAGGAGGACAGGCCCGCCTTGGATCCACCGCCGGGGAACCCTCTAGCCATAGATCCGCTGCCGGGGAGCCCACTAGCCCTCTACTGCTGGCCCGCGCCACCCTTAGCGCCGCCACCCCCTAACTGACCATGCGCTGCCCCAGCCATAGAGGGAGGGAGGAGCGCTGCCATGCTAGAGAGAGGGAGAGGCGTTGGATCTGGCCCCTATATGCGCCGTCATGAGTGGAGAGGGAGGAGGGGCGCCGGTGCCGCATGCGGTGGAGAGGGAGGAGCGCCCATGCGGTGGAGAGGGAGGAGCGCCGCTAATTCGGTGGAGAGGGAGGAGCAAGCCATGGAAAGGGAGGAGCGCAGGCATGCGGTGGAGAGGAGGAGAACCGCGCAAGTGGTGGAGAGGGAAGGAGTGGCTGAGAGACATGGGGTGTGCCGTCGCATGCAGATACTGGAGGAAGGGAGAGAGGAGGCGAAGAGAGTGAGAGACAAGAGTACTGAAACCCTAACTCTCTGAGCATGTCATCGGGTCGCGGTGGGCTGTCTGGGCTCAGAGCTGGGCCAATGTTTCTGGAGGCGGGCCTAATAAAGTGCCCACCTCCAAAAATATATTTAAGGAGGCGGTTGTCTTAAGATGACCGCCTCCAAAAATATTCTATTTTCGGAGGCGGTCGCATTAAAACGCCCGCCTCCATAAATCTTTTTTTGGACCGCCTCCGAAAATAGAATAATTTTGGAGGCGGTTATTTTTAAGACAATCGCCTCCGTAAATTTATTTTTGGAGGCGATTAGATTTGTGCCCGTCTCGGATAATGTTTGGGCACCGTCACCTAAAATCATTTTTGTAGTAGTGTTGTGGGATGTCAAGAAACTCTCTTTGGACTCCCTGAAGCACCTAAGCACGTCAAATTGTGATTTTAATGAGGAGTTAGACACTTTTATAGTCCCATGTCTAGTGTACCTAAACCTGTATACTCATTTGTGGAAGTGTTGGAACTAGTGAGTTCCAGCGGAACAATCAACCTTCGCTCAAGGGCGAGGTCTCAGACTAAGGGGACATCAAAACGTGGCAGAATCAATATTTCATTCAACTGGACTCAAATAACTCTTACAAGGGGCAATGAATCCCCTTTTATAGCCCAGTGTTCACTATAGAGACTTATTTAGATTTATACCCCCAATCATTACAGGTATATTCCCAGGTTATTCTTCTACGAGCAGAGCATCTCTGGGGCGCTTTCGACCTTCTCCTTCGGTTCCCAACCACTACCTATGGTGGACCCGCTCGATCTTCGGCCATCTCCGAAGTGACCGCCATTGATCCGGGGACCTTCGCTCTCCGGCTTGGAACTGGCGGAGCAGAGCCTTCGCCCTGGACCAGATGGGTCGACGGCCAGTCTTCTCGGAGGTCCAGCCTTCATCGACCTTCGCTAGGGCTATCGTACCTTTGCCTGAAGGTCGGTCCACGATGACAATCTCAGCGCGATGGCTACCTACACAAGTCATGTTAGTTCTCGGCCTTCGTGACCCCGATGAGCATGCTACAACATTTCCTCCCCTGAGGGCTTGGTTTGGCGCACACGGTCCATGACCATCAATCAGGCTTGGTCTCGCGCAGAGGATCTCGCTCTTGCTTGAATTCTTAATGCGGTCGAGTCATCTTGATTTTGCATGTTTCCGTTGATGTATCCCACTAGGGGCTGCCTCCAGTCTTCCTGTTCTGTACTCAATACTTGTTTTGGTGGCTTCGCGTGTGGTGACGTTGTGGAGGATGAGGTTTCTTTGTAGAACCCGTCTGCTGGGATCGCCGTTAGGTTCAGTGCTGCCTTCACTAGCTCGTTATCCTCTCTGTTTTCGGCCCTTAGGATGTGCTTTAACGTGAACCCCTTGAACCTTCACTCCAAGGTGTGAATTGTGGTTTGGTACTTGACCAACTCTGGTTCTTTGGCTATGAATTCATTCTCAACATGACCTGCCGTGAGTTGCGAATCCGTTTTGACTAGTAATGTTTGTGCTCGTGCCGCCTTTGCTTTCATTAGGCCTAGGATAAGGCCTTCGTATTCTGCGACGTTGTTTGTTGCATTAAAGTTGAGTCGCGTTGCATATTTTATCTTTGCACCAAATGTTGGCACAAGGACCGCGGAGGCTCCCGCACCCAAGCGTCCCCACGCACCATCTGTGTACACTATATAGGATTGGTCTTGCTTTGGCTTCTCAGTAGGTGCCGAAGGTATCCATTCTGCCATGAAGTCTACCACTGTCTGTGATTTGATGGATGTTCTGGGCATGTATGATATGCTGAATTAGGATAGCTATACTGCCCATTTGCCTATTTTGCCGGAGGCTACTTTGTTTTTGTGAATGTCTACTAGAGGCTGCACAGAGGGTACTGTAATTTTATGGGCTTGGAAGTAGTGCTTGAGCTTTCTTGAAGCTGTTAGCGCCACGTAGGTGATCTTCTCAATCTCTGAGTAGTTTAGTTTAGCCCCTGATAGTGCTTCTGATATGTAACAGACTGGTTGCTGGACCTTCTTCATTTCTTTCTCCTTTTCCTGGACCAACACTGCGCTTACAGCATGGTCCGAGGCTGCTACCTGCAATAAGATTGGTGCCTCCGGCGACTGTTGGCATTTCTTAGTGTCACTACCAGGAACATATAATAGAATCCATCTTTGATAATAGCTCCAAAAAGCCAATTGGTATTTATTACGCAAACAGTCACTAGTACAGAAAAGCTCCCTGCTGGCGGTTGAGAACGCATTTCTACAGGCGTTTCTCGCGACCGCCAGCGGGAAAGGCCAGTATAAATCACCATTTCTACTGGCGGTTTTTTGTGAATCGCCTGTAGAAAACCGATTTCTACAGGCGGTTCTCTTAAGAACTGCCTGTAGAAATCGGTTCTCTACAGGCGGTTCACTTTACTGACCATCTGTGTTTATTTTTCCCGCCTTTTTTCAAAACAGGCTGTGCCCTATTTTTTTAATATTGTATTTGAATATATTAGGTCCTATTATATTATATGGTCATTATCAATACATATATACAAACATGCAATTAATTAATTATACGTACACTCATATTTATGCACACACTTTTATGTTTTACATCACATGCGATATCGATATAATACACACATATACATCAATGTTTTCATATTGGTACGTACCCTAATAATCTTTACGCTGAAGATTTAGCCTACCAATGTCTGTTAGGGCTCTATACTTGGGCTATGCTAAGATGCCGGTAGCATCGTGATATTTTCCGTCGAAGGAGATGACTTCTTTCAACATGAAATTGCACATGTCCTCGATGATGCCCAGCAACGTTTTTTCTGACATGTTATTTATCCTTTCTATCTTACATCCTCGTCCCTATATAAACATCATTTTTAAACCTTGATTATTACATATTAATTAAACTTTAATGACATATGGTTGCTTGTGTATTTATTACCTCAGGGTCGTTGACGTATCGTCCGTTCACTCTCATGAACTCGCACACGTAGTATCCACAGTGCACCGATCCGACAGGTTGCTTATGGCACTATATATAACAGACAAATAAAGTTGCCAACATTATATATATCTGTGTGTGTGTGTAGTGTGTGTGTATGACACATTTATTTATAAGTTATATATACCGGGTAATTATAAATTATATCCATTGGCATCCCCCGTTTGTTGGGGTCAAACTTTCCCTTTTTCACCTGGAACCACCGCCAAGCCCTACGATCTCGAATTAATTATCACCAAATTAATTAATCTCAAGCTCACATCAATAAAAGTATATATGCGCATACACATCTTGGCTTACCGCTCTATGAAGGTCAAGACTGTTGCATATTTTGAGGGATCGTAGTCTGCAGAGTCATAGACCACCACCTGTCCCTGCCTTGGATAAATATAAAAGCAAATCCAGTGGTCCCTGCACGAATCAAATTTGTGAATCCATATTAAAATTATAAATTAATGATGTCGTAATGTACGTATAGTCTCACACACAGTACTATACTTACCCAAAGTGGTACGGGGCCATTATGACTTGCCTGCGCCTCCACTGCTTCATCACGTTCCCAATGTAAATGGTATATTTGGCTTCAAAGTCCTTCTGCATTTCCTTAGTTTTCAAGGCTGCTTCTTCCTCATTCAAGCCCTTTAGATCATCGTGTTTATGCCCGATCCTAAATGTATGCTCGTCCTCGCATATTTTTTATTGGATTGAGATACCCAATCATTTTGTTTTCGTCTCTTTCAGCACAATTCTCCTGCTCATCATGTTGCATTCTGCAAGACAATCGATTTTTTTCTATGTCAGAGATCATACAACACAAAATGATAACAACACAAGCATATGTGTGTAATAAGTATCAGTGTCCATATACTTACAATGCAAACAACGTGACGGTCTGTACGTCAAGTCTTTTGAGGTTCATCATCAACCAGAGGTCCTCGAAGCTGATTATGACCGTATTGTGGGGGCAAAGAAAAGCCCCGAATGGTAGACTTATAGTTATTGAGTCGATGCCAGCGTGAGAAGCTCTCATGTACTAGTCATGCATCCTTTTTATAACAGCAGGGATGCTTGTTAGTCGCTGCCAACTGAGAAGAGGCTTGGTAAACATATATTCATGTTGTGGGACATCTTCATAATCCTTCTTCGTTAGCTTCCTGATCTGTATGATATCGACTGCCTGCTTTGCTGCCTTCTTGTGCTCAGCCAAGTCAACGGAACGTATCGTGCGAGACTTTCCAATTCCTTTCATAAATAGACCCGTGCCAGCATATTTCTTCTTTGGCTCAAATGGGGAAACCAATTTTGGTATCGGGAATTTCCTTTTCTTAGGCGGCGACGGTGCTGGCGGGGTCGTAAACAACTGCTCAGATTCTTTGGCTGGTGGGGAAGATTGTGGATGGGTAGGCAGCGGTGGTGGCACCGGAGTTTGTTGCTTAGGTGATGGTGGTGGTGCTGGGTCAGGAAAGACGTGTTTAGGTGATGGCAGTGGATCAGGAAAGGAGTGGGGAGGAAATTGTGGTGGAAGAGAGTGGCCATGTGATGACTCGGCATGTGTAGACTCCTGCGTTAGTGGCTACTCCTGAGTCAACTGGATGTCTCGTTGAGGCCACAGGATGAAATTTTTGACAGCCTGGCCGAGTTTCTCAATACCCTCTGGGCCTGCGATGTCTAGCATGTCGTCCTCATATCCTTGGACGACCATCGAGACTTCTACCTTGCAGTAGTCCTCTGGAATGTCGCTGTTAAGGCACCTGCGTCCTGGGATCGCAAGGCCACTGGCCACTTCCCTTGTACGATTATTATTGAAACCGTACCTTATGACTAGGGAACAAGGTGTTGGCCTATTGATGTCATCAACTGAATAGCGAACCTTGTTGGCCGTAGACGCGACACTGCTTTTGATCACTGGACTCGTTATCTGTTGATCAGTTGCTGGGACGAGCTGCATCTGGGGTGGAGCTTGAGTGGTTGTCATTTGTTGATTGGACACCACACTCACCAATTTCTGCACCAAATCAGGATCAGCGTTAGCTAGCATGTCAGACATCATCTGTTTGAAGTCCTTCTTGGCCTCTTTCTCAAAATAACTCTTCATTTGTTTTTTGTATCGATCGCGTTTCTTGTACATGTTCTCCCACTCCTGACCAAATCCTTCTTTCCATCCCTTCCTGGATGAGATGCCTTGTACACGTCCAGGATGCTTGGGGTTACCCAGAGCAACAGTTAGGGTGTCCTTCTCCCTTTGTGGCCTGAATGATCCTTCTTTTTCCTTAGCTGCCACCGCGTAGATGTTCTTTGCATCTTCTTCCACCAATGGATCATGAAAGGACGCGCCGGTTTCTGTTATGTCTCTAGGTTTTTGAGCACGAAGCCAATTCACGCTCCTTTCGCCAACTTGCTCAGATAGTACAGGCAACCCCGCCGCCTTCCTTTCAGCCTCTTCTCTTCTCCATTTCTCTAGCTGACGGTCATATCCACCTGAGCCAAGGTGGTGCTAGTACACGTTCTTCTTTGCTTGTTCTGAAGCGGCTTGGCTCACAGCTAAGAATTCCGGCTGATTCTTCTACTCTTGAAAAATAGCCCACTGACCTGGCGTGATCTTATACTTTGTTGTCGGGTCCAACCTGAGCTTTAGGTATTTTGCATTCAGCTCATACCTCCAGTTCCGGAACGAGATCGCAATCTGCTTCATTGCATATCCCCTAACGAGGTTTTCTGAACCCTGAGGGAAAACAAACCGAGTACAAATCTTGTTCCACATGTCTGTCTTTGTATCATCTGATACATCCTTCCAATTAGAAATTGTGCAGTCCAGATTATCCCTAACTAAGAAACCAATAGCGTTCCGAAACTTAGCTGGCACTGGATGAGGAGCTACGGGTGGTCCTTTGGAATTGACTTCTGTAACCCAGGAGTATTTTAGGGTATCATATTTATCCTCAGGGAAGCAATGGTTAAAGAAGTTGATATTTAACAATCATGTATCTGGTAACTAGTATATCGGCTAGGCTAATGTGGGGAGTAAAAGATATGATTTGAGTTTTTAATAAATGACACACACAGGAGAACTTTATAAAAAGATAGCAGAGCAGACAAGCTAAGTTAGGAGGACTACGGGAGAGGTCAAGGTTCTATTTACTTCTCAATTACTGTGGTTCTATTCTAGTACATACCAAATGGATTAACTAAGCAGAGGGTTAGACATAGCGGTCACACCATGGCACTTCGAAGCAGCAGTTCCTTCCCGATCCTCAAAAAGACTGGGAAGGGTAATCGGGGTCAGGCTGCCAAAAGCTCTATGAGAACACCAACCCATACGTGGTGGAATACAAAGGCCTGGTCGGAGCTGTCACCCCCGGGGCTACCACAACTATCCATAGGTTTGGACGCAAACTCAAGTAACTGATAGTTTAGACACCACGTCCACACCATCAATTACTACTCTAGCCACAGCTTGTAACTAGAGCATTCGGTCGAACGGAGATCCCATGCCAAAGTATAAACCACTATACTAACCATGTTTAGATAAATACTATGGCATAAACTAGATAACCATAAAAGATAATTCAGTAATTTGAGAAGCTAAATATATTAAATACTCAAGTCTTACAAAGGAGCGATATAAGAATTATACTGGACCTTCGAGGACTCTTCAGAACTTGAGCACCTCTCCCTAACTCACTACTAGAGCTATTCTACTTCTACATCTTGGAAATAATATGAAGAGGAACTCCTTATGGTGTGTTGAGGAGGAGGCTTGCCCCTCTAATTATAGGAGTTGGAGAGGTGGAACTCCTCCTAACTAGACAAGGTGGTACTAATTATCATGTAGATGCACACATCCCCTTTTGGGCTGCCTTGTCTCTCCTTTGGGCCCGTGCACGAGCTCCTGGCCCCTCTTGCTGCTGGGCTGCGGGCGTCCCTCCTGGGCTGCTGCTTGGTGGGGCCCACATGTTTGGGACCATGCACGTGGGTCCCACCCCACCATATATATATACATATATATATATTATTTTAATATCTTTTTGCTCCGAGTTCCAAAAATAGTGAATAATAAATCCGTTTCGATCAGCGCGACGAGCTCTTCACAATGGTGCTCTCCTTTTGACCGTTTGAGATAAGTTTTATCTGTGAAACATTAATTATCCTGCAAAACTGTGGAGAACACCAAAACTCATGGAATTTGCTTAAATAAAGACTTATGTCTATGTTTTGAGTTTTATTTCAGGTCTTTTCATATAAGGTTTGGCGGTAAAAATATGCAATAAGGGCCGCCAACAAGCTCCCCCACACTTGAATCTTTACTCGTCCTCGACTGAAGAAATGATTTACGAACCACAGGTTAGGTAAGATCAAGGTGGTTTTTATCAGGTAGGCAGAGGTATAAGTAACTATGAAGTATGACTTTTGAACGATATGATACTAGCATAAAAGTTACTCCATTTCATTCCTCATACCTGTGGATTTTGAAGTGTCTACTTATGTCGCCTTGAGTGGTTGAGAAGTGGAACGGCTTGTGACACCAAGTCATCTCTATCCTTCCATGAAAACATTCTTGGATTTTTTTATCTTTTTGAAATTGCTTCTCCTAGAATGGTACTCTCAAGTTGCTCAATGGTTAATGTATCCTTACCAACTGCTTTTCTTTCATCCTTCCTCTAACATGGCTTATGTGGAGCTTTGGGTATGGATGAAAAGAGGAGCATACTTGTATCACATAATTTTGCTAAGTCAAAAACTGAACCACACGGAGATGCAAGTCATACACTTTGATCAAGATGTGCAAGTTTGTGGAATATTTTTTTGAACTCCTATGTATGCTTCTCTCTCTTTTGTTTTGGACCTTTTGGAAAAAGTGTGGGCTATCTTATTTCTCTTTTTTTTTGTTGGCACATGCTTCTTTGGCATGGCATCTTTTCTCTCTTTATCCTTTCTTTGGCTCATGCTTCTTTGACATGGCATCTTTTCTCTCTCTCTTTTGGCTCATGCTTCTTTGGCATGTGTTGGTATTTATTAAGTGCAAATAGAATATGAAAGATTCCGCAAACGCACAGAATACCATTGTAGCTTTTACCCGGGAGTATTCCAGAGTATCGTTATTTATATTTTATCACAGGGAAGTAATGGTTAAAGAATCTGATAGCTACCATCATGTATTTACTAACTTAGTCTACCAGCTAGACTATAGCAGGGTTAAGTGATAAATGATAGGAGTTATGCATAGTAATCACTTGTAAGATAAATAAGTAGTCTAGCTAAGTTGAGAGGACAACGGGAGAGTTCAAGGTTCCTAAATACTTCTCTATTACTTGGGTTCTAAGATAACTGAAGGATGGTTAGATGAATCAATCACACAATAGCATTTCGGAGTAACAGTACCTTTCCGATTCTCGAATAGACTGGAAAGGGTTAATCGGGAGAAGGCTGCTAAAAAGCTCTACAAACACTGACCCTAACGTGGTGGATTACGAAGGCCTATCAGAGCTGTCACCCCTGAGGCTACCACAACTAACCGTAGGATTAGGCGCAATCTCAGGTAACCTATAGTCTAGACTCCATGCCTACACTATCGATTACTACTCTAGTCATGCGCTATAACTAGAGCACTCAATACGAGTGAAGATCCCATGCCAAAGTATAACAACTATACTAACCAATCACATAATGATACATGTAAGTAAATAGAGAAGATAAATATATAAAATCATAAGTCTTACAGAGATAGGATACATGTACATACCAGACCTCCGATGAACTCTCCAGAACCGAGCATGGCTCCGCTCTCCCTAACTCTCAACTAGAACTAATCTACTACATTGGAGAGAGGTTGTCCTTCAATGGGACACCTCTCCATCCAAACCCTAACTAGAGAATATGAATTATAATAATAAAAGGGATGGTGCCTAAGGGGTCCCTGGGGTCGTATATATAGTCTGAGGTGGAGTAGGGGCCAAGGAACTGCCACGTCATCGATCCGTACTGTGTTTACAACTCTCCATCGCCACCGTCGGATCGAAACCGATCTTGTACTGACGTTAGGACTCTTTCTGGGCTAAATTCTGATTTGGGCCCAATTAATCCCGCAGCCCTCGATTAATCCCGCAGCTCATGTTCTAGAATTTTCCAGTGTTTGTAAAATCCATATCTTTTTATTTCAGACTCCAAAAATAGCAAGTAATATATCTGTTTCGATCGTCTCAACGAGCCCTATGCAATGGTGAACACCTATTCCTTATTTGAGATAATTTCATTTGGTGAAAAGTTGAATATCCCTTCATACCCTACAAAATAAGTGAGAACACCAAAACTCATGGAACTTGTTAGAATCAAACCCTATAACTATGTTGTGGATTGTTTTATGCCCTTGATTCATGTTTAGTTGATGGGTAAAAATGAGCAATAACTACCATCAACAGCATGACATCTTTTATCTCTCTCTCTCTCTCTTTTTCACATGCTCTTTGGCATGGATTTTTGCATAGCCCAAATCTTTTACAAAAAGTGAGGGATATTTAGAGAGAAAAGTTCATAACATCAGTGATGGAGTTTTTATTTTAGTGGACGGAATAGGCATGTTTTGCGTAACTCTTAATGCAAGAGTTAGCGTTTTGTGTATGTGGGTGTAGTGAATCTTGATCATGGGTGCATGACAAGTATCTCGACTTAGGTTACAACAATTTGACAAAGCTCAACTTGATTACAAGTAGCATAGGATTGTAGGGTTTGCAAAGTGTAGTATCATATGGCTTTGGTAGGATATATCACCATTAAGGAGAAGTATTGCTATTTAATTCGGTTTTGATTTTTTTCAAAATAGAAATTCTCCAAGAGTTTTCATAGTAGAGATAGGATTTCTTTAGTCTTTGCCATGTCTCACTTCACAATAACTTAGTTGACATGTTTTCCTAATAATGATGTGTCCACAAGTACTAAGTGTATGAACTAGGAATAAAATTTATGCAAGCCAATCTTTTTAAAGTCAAATTCATAGTTTGGCAAGATTTTATGTTTTGAGTTAGATTAACATGGATGGCAATTTAAACATAACCAAACTTTGGGGAGATAGCCATGGGTAAGAGTGTAGATTCAAAAATTTTGTCTTTAGGATATTCAATTTTGAACTTCAAAACTTTTAGGAGAAGTGAAGGGAGAGTTGCACATACCATCGTTTGAAGATGAAGGAGTTTTATGGTGATTTAGAGATGGTTTGACCAACCCAGATGGTTTAGTCAATCCATTCTGAAACCTTTCATGTTTCGTCCTTCTTGCATGATGGATGGTCCGATAGTTGTGCAATGTGTTGGGGAGATCTCAAATTTCTTTCAGTTATGCTTGAGAGATCTCCCCCACACTTTTGCTTGTACTTGCTTTTATTTGGAACAAAAAGAAACAAAAACAAAGACAAAAAGTGCTCTACCGGTTTGAACACCAGTGAGCCTAAATTTATTGTTTATTATTATTGCCATTATTTATTATTTTATTTTATTTGCTACTACTATTTTATTATCAATTAAGCAAACCTTTTTTATATAAATATGTTTTTTTAAATGACTTAGCAAAGTGAGCAAGACATAGCAAGAAAGCTAGGTAGAAACAATCAAATATAGTCAAAGAACAAAGCATGACATGAGGTTTTAGAGACATCCATTCCCCCACACTTGGATTTTTCAACATTTGGTAATGAGCAAAACCAAGTTTAGGTGATGGAATTCTCTGCTAAAAATACTATTGTTGTTTGAACGATATTTGATTAGATCTTACCTTATGTTTCAATCCTTCATTCTTTTTGCCTCAAACCAGCAATGGTTAGTGACAAAAATACCCGAGGGAACCCTTTCTTAATTATTCCTTTAGCTCATTTTATAAAGTCATTTTCAATTATCATTATTTTTGTTAAAAAAAGGAAAGTTCTTTTTATTATTTTTTTCTTGTTCACCCGCAAAACAAGGCTAAAGTCAAGTTTGCAAAGAACAAATCTAGCCTTGATTATAAAATTACTTCCATTATTTATCCAAATAACTCAAGTTCATTAATCAATATTCAACATCATGTCAAATTTTGATCAAAGAAGGATATTTTTACCTAAACACCATGCTTAATTTAAAAAGATCCTATAGAAGTGCCCATGAATACATCCAAACAAGAGCATAAGGCAAACAAAAGGAAGTATAGAATTGTATGATCTCGTGGAGATAAGTATGAGTAAAGAGGGTTGGTGTTTATTTGCATACCTGAGTCCATTTTCAGCAGCATCTGTGGATGAGGCTTTTGAAAGTGCTGCAGCGGTGGCTTGAACTCCAACTCAGGTAGGCCACAAGGCTATACCATAGACACGATTAGTGTATATGGGCCATGGGCTTTAAGGAGGAGGATCCTCCGGCTTTTTTTTGGAACCTTGATGTGTCCCTATCTTTTTTTTCTTTGGGACCTTCATGTGTCCCTATTTTTTTCTTTTTTTCAGCAAGGTGCAGCTATCATCACTTTTTTTTATGATCCTTGGTGTGTGTGGAACCCAAAATTCTCACTATCCTCCCCCACACTTGGACTTTTGTGTAAAAGTCAAGTGTAGAGTCAGGTTCCCCTTTTGGAAGTGTTCCATCACCGAAAAACATCAAAGTTTGTATTTGGTGTGGCTCCCATGACCTCGAGCGTCATATGCCCCATTGTTGTTCTTAGCCTCTACCTAAAATGGTTAGCGACAAGAATCCCGAAGGTGCATACTAGCTTGAAAACATGTCCTTACTTTTTATTGAAAAAGGACAATTGTTTCTTTTAAATAATAATTATTGTTATAAAATATAACATCTTTATATATTTATTTTTTCTTTTACCGAAGAATTCTAGTGAATAAAAAGTGATATTCGCTTTTATTATTATTATTATTAGTATCAAAATATATTTTTTAATTTTATTACCATTTTTAAGTAAAAAAATGATGCATTAGTAAATATTTAAAATGTGGTTAAGATAAATTTATTATGCATAGTTTTTTTTACGTTGAGATTTTTTAGTGTTTTTTTGTGCATGAAGTATTTTAACTCAAAGCTAGACATGCATAAATCAAATCAAATGTTATTTTGAAATCGAATATGAGATAAATACCGATTTACCTTCGGCAAGGGCTCAACATTTTAAGTCCATTGAGCAGGACTTCTCCATTACATTTAACTTGAATGTGCGTCTTCCAGTCTCGGAGATGAGGATCTAGATCATTGCACTTCTTTCCTTCGCCATGCTATCATGATATACATGTGGTTTTGGCTTGGCGGGATTTTAATTCATTCATATTCTTCTTCTTTTTTTAAGGTTTCATTCAAAGTTCACCAAATGAATTTTGATTTACCTCCATTTTGAATTCATCTCAAAGACTTACCCTTACGGATTGAGAATTCCTACGGGGGTTAGTCCAAGCATACAACCAAAGTCTATACCAGTAATTGTAGTTCAAAAATCAAACTGGACTCCATGTCCAATTTGATTCAGGTAGACGATTTAACCTAAGCACCACGCTTAATTTAAAAAGTCTATGAAGTATGATCGTCATGACTGACCAACACCCCCAAACTAAAGCATACTAGAATACAGAACGGTAGCATGTGAATGGAAAACATGAGATTTGATTCAAACAGATGTGCGAACTTTGAATGAAGAATCAGAGAACCATTTGTTTTTATATGCAAGCAATGCAAAACAAGGTGGATGAATGCAGTAAAACAAACATGCCATGGTGCTTGAAAGAGGAAAATAAGCGAGTGATATATATGAAAAATCTAGGCTTTAGCTTTTCCCGTAGCGCGGACCATCTAACGGAATCATCATACAAATTGGCAAAGCCAATATATGATGCCGAGATGGTCCCTTTTAACTTCCGTCTACTACAAAGATAGACTAGGAGCATCGAATAGATAGATAACAATAAAATTGAAATCTACCTAGACTAGGCATGGTGCCCGAATACAGCTCAAAGACTAGGAGCCACCCAAAGAAAGCACTAGATATGTGATGAATCAAGCAAATATGTAGTGGTGAAAATAAATTTGGGAAAGTTTTTGGGTTGGTCCTCTTACCTTGATCGATTCACCACTCATAATATATGATTGAATTGTAAGTGATGCAATGTAGTCGTTCCGTCACATATGATGGTCTTGTTTCCTTTTGACGGCGGCCTTCTTCCATCTGCATAGAGTTAGTGTGTGTGTATATATAGACCTGCCTATGCGATGGCAACTTGAACCCCCTCTCTAGCAACATATGCCTAGCAAGGGAGATAAGAATTCGCTGCTACTTATGGCTTATCCCCCCCTCCCCACGCCTCTTGCCTAATAACCATAGTTTTAAATAGCCCGCTATAACTTTTTGACACAGGGTGCCGCTATTTATGTTCATGTACAATTTAGCCGCTATATCCCGCTATAGCTTCGCTAATAACTGTTTTAGAGATAAACCGCTAAATATCTTAGCCCGCTATTTAAAACCTTGTTAATAACTTGGTCTACATAGCCCCAAATGCGGAACACGGATCACAGATAGTCCAACTACCACGGTAGGGATTCACCGTGCCTTCGTCTATTCCAACGGCGGCGGCGGACGTTGGTGTCATCTGTGGATCCACCCCCATCCTCCTCATCTCTCTCCGAGACCTTCCTCGAGGGCTCCCTTAACAAGGTAGTACGATCCGTCAGGTGCCATGGCGGTGAGCATGCAAAAGGAGGCGGCGGGATCTGCTGATGGCACAACCGCTGTCATTTGCTATTCAATCCAAAACCTAATCCAATCCTGCATCTCTCCGTGAAGATGTGCATCCAGGTATGGTCTCTCCCCTCTCAATTTGTCACAAGATTATTGTTTTTATACACTTTCTGGCATGGTGTGGTGCCTGCAGTGACAAGTTGAGCATGGCGACTGCTACCTCATCTCCGATGTCTGGATTCTGTCAGCAACCTGACGCTATTCCCCTTGATCTACAAGGTCACGTGCTGTCTTCCCCTCCTTTGGTTATTTCTGTATCAGCACAATAATCTGTTCACTATGTGTTCGGTAGAATGCTTCACAACGATACCACAAAAAAAGATTAATTAATTTTTGCCATATCATACCTTTTTAGACTGTTAACATTAGGCTATTAGGGAATCTGAGAAAAAAAAAAAACAGTTAGAAGAAATTTATTTGCATCTTCCAATTTTCAGTTCTGATGTTAACAAGAAGAAATTTATTTGCGTCTTCCAATTCTCAGTTCTGAAGCTAACAAGTATGCATTAATAATCAATTATGCTTACTGACGGATGACCTTATTCTATTATTTATATTTTATATGTGTTTTAAAAATTTCTGACTTAAATATTTCTTGTATCCATTTAGGTTCACAGGTGGACAGCAGGAACAAGAAAACGTCAATGTCTATAAAGATTTACTTCTCCCAACAATGAAAAATTTTCTTATTCTGTAATTTTTCTTCATGTGTCTACGAAAAATTGCCTAGTTAATTAATTTGTTGATGACTGATTGTTATTGCAGTAGCCTCATACCGTAGATTAGAGATGCACTTTCTAGTATTATTTAGAGATGGGGGCAAATAGTTTGGTACCACACGTACCTCAGTTCCTTTCTCCTTTCTCCCATAATATTTTATATATGATTTCTTATTATACATTATGGATATTTCCTTGTGATTACTGTGAGTGTTAATTATCTTTTTCAAACTTGTGCAGACAAATGTAAATCTTCTGAATTTTGTCTGTGATTCTATGATGTTCAGCTATGAGCGATGAGGTGACTGAAGAACAGATTTGGCAAAGTATGGGTATACTTTCTTCAAGTATATACAGTGTTCTATATTTTAGCATTGTTTGCTTGAAGCCAACATTATATATACTTGTGGACTGATCGCTAGTTCAATATTGTTTCTAACTGGAGCCATAATTCCACGTACAAAGTCTAGCTGTCTAGAAATTTTCTGACTTGTTTCTAATGGCAAGTCAGACCAATGTACAGGAGATGGATATTAGGCAAGACATGTCGACTTTGTTTTTTCTGTAATGCTAATATACACATATGTATGTACATGACGTTTGATACATCCTGCATGCTTATGCTAGACAAAACTAAAAAGAATTGTTCCATGCTAAAAATATATTTGACACTGATGTATATGGTGTAGATATCTAAAAGAAGACGATGGGTTTATCTGCAATGCTTGTTCTAATTTAAGAAAACTTCAAGTTGAAAAATTAGAGCATCTCCATCAGTTTCAATGATTTTTGCCTGACATTATTGGTTCTAATTTAGCTCAGCTTCTTTGTTGTCAGAGTTGTTGTGTCACTATTGACAAGGTTACATGAATCTTTAGAACAGCTGCCCAGGAAAAGGTATATACATTGGCTCAGTTGTTTTCCTTCTTTGAGATTTATAAATTCATAGGAAAATCACATCTTTTTCTAAATATGTTCTCAAGTAACCAAGCAGTCTAAATTTTTGCACAGGACAAATATATGATATTTTGGAGTTCCGAAGATAGAAGAATGAAGAATAAGATTTCCTGATATTTTGGAGTTCCGAAGATTGAAGGATGAAGAATATGATTTCCCCTCAAGATTAGTATATTAGGAGTGGCTGTTTTATATCTATTTTTACTTTGGAACTTTGTAGTTAGTATCATTGTACACAATTTCAAATTGAGACATCTTGTATCTACATAACCAGTTTATATAACATCAATTATTTAATAGTATCATGAGTTCCAGAGATATATTGTTTTTTGTGCTTGTGGCTATTTGATGTAAGATATCCAATTAATTTAGCTAAAAAAATCAGCATACATAAAATTGTTGTAACAAATCCGGCAAGCATGTCGCGTATCCTACCAGCAACACATATAAACGTTGTTGCATATTCGTTGCTAGCTTGCAACACTTGTATGCCCCTGTTACCAACGGATATGTATGTGTTGCGGTAGACCCTTGCAACGCCACATTCAGCAACGCATATAAGATGCGTTGGTATAAACCTTACCAACACTTATGCGGGTTTGTAGCAACAGATATATGTGTTGCTAAAGGGGGTTTCCTCTTGTAGTGGCAGGGTGGTGGTTTTATTATTTATGAATGATTGGGCACCCTGGGCTCGTGATGACTCTCTTTTTTTATAAATATAAACCACAAAAGCTAGTGGCAAACTAGGTTAGCAGATATAAAGGTAAATATCAAAATCTTTACGCCAATTCCTTCCACGGCAACGGCGCCAGAAAGCTTGTTGGTATTTCTTAGTGTCACTACCAGGAACAGATAAAATAGTGAAATCCGCAAGTGCACGGATACCGTTGTAGCTTTTACCCAGGAGTATTGTAGGGTATCGTATTTATCCTCAGGGAAGCAATGTTTAATGAAGTTGATATTTAACAATCATGTATCTGGTAACTAGTATACCGGCTAGGCTAATGTGGGGAGTAAAAGATATGATTTGAGTTTTTAATAAATGACACACACAGGAGAACTTTATAAAAAGATAGCAGAGCAAACAAGCTAAGTTAGGAGGACTACGGGAGAGGTCAAGGTTCTATTTACTTCTCAATTACCGTGGTTCTATTCTAGTACAGACCAAAGGAATTAACTAAGCAGAGGGTTAGACATAGCGGTCACACCATGGCACTTCGGAGCAGTAGTTCCTTTCCGATCTTCGAAAAGACTGGGAAGGGGTGATCGGGGTCAGGCTGCCAAAAGCTCTACGAGAACGCCAACCTGTACGTGGTGGAATATAAAGGCCTGGTTGGAGCTGTCACCACCGGTGCTACCACAACTATCCATAGGTTTGAGCGCAAACTCAGGTAACTGGTAATTTAGACATCACATCCACACCATCAATTACTACTCTACCCACAGCTTATAACTAGAGCATTCGGTCGAACGGAGATCCCATACCAAAGTATAAACCACTATACTAACCATGTTTAGACAAATACTAAGGCATAAACTAGATAACCATAAAAGATAATTCAATAATTTGAGAAGATAAATATATTAAATACTCAAGTCTTACAAAGGAGCGATATAAGAATTATACTGGACCTTTGAGGACTCTTGGGAACTTGAGCACCTCTCCCTAACTCACTACTAGAGCTATTCTACTTCTACATCTTGGAAATAATATGAAGAGGAACTCCTTGTGGTGTGTTGAGGAGGAGGCTTGCCCCTCTAATTATAGGAGTTGGAGAGGTGGAACTCCTCCTAACTAGACAAGGTGGTACTAATTATCATGTAGATGCACACATCCCCTCTTGGGCCGCTTTGTCTCTCCTTTGGGCCCGTGCATGAGCTCCTGGCCCCTCTTGCTGCTGGGCTGCGGGCGTCCCTCCTGGGCTGCTGATCGGTGGGGCCCACGTGCTTGGGGCCATGCATGTGGGTCCTACCCCACCATATATATGTATTATTTTAATATCTTTTTGCTCCGAGCTCCAAAAATAGTGAATAATATATCCGTTTCGATCAGCACGATGAGCTCTTCGCAATGGTGCTCTTCTTTTGACCGTTTGAGATAAGTTTTATCTATGCAAAAATTAATTATCTTGCAAAACTGTGGAGAACACCAAAACTCATGGAATTTGGTTAATTAAAGACCTATGTCTATGTTTTGAGTTTTATTTCAGATCTTTTCATATAAAGATTGGCGGTAAAAATATGCAATAAGGGCCGCCAACAGCGACGATGGTGCGGTGAACGATAGTTCTTCTACGAGATAAGTTTTGAGCTGCTCAAAGGCTCTGGACTGCTCTTCGCCCCATTCTAGTTTCTTTATGCTTTTTAGGGCTTTGAAGAATGGCAAACTGCGTTCTGCTGATCTTGAGATGAATCTATTGAGAGGTACTATTCTGCCTGTCATCTTGTGCACTTCTTTTTTTGGTCGTTGGCTCTGCCATTGCAAGCAATGCCTTTGTTTTCTCCCGGTTTTCCCTATGCCTTCGGGTCCTACTGGGTACCCCTATTTCCTCTGTTGACTCCGAAGATGTATTTTTCTGGGTTGAGCTTCAAGCCTGCTCTACGAAGGTTGGCGAAGGTCTCCTTGAGGTCAGCGATGTGGTCCGACTATTGCCTACTCATGACCACAATGTATGGACATATGCAATGATGTTCTTCTGTAGCTGAGGCCCAAGCACTAATTTTGTCATCCTAGCAAAGGTTGACCTTGCATTCTTGAGGCCTTCGGGCATTCTTGTGAAACAATAGAATCTGAATGGGGTGGTGAAACTTATTTTTTCTTCTTCCTCCTTTTTCATCCAGACCTGGTGATATCTAGAGAAATAGTCTACGAGCGAGAATTGTTTGCAGCTTGCTACTTTGTTGACGGAGGTGTCTATTCTTGGTAGCGGAAATTAGTCTTTCTTGCATGCCTTGTTCAAGTCCGTGAAGTCTACGCACATCCGCATCTTGCCATTCTTTTTAGGTACCAAGACCACGTTGGCCAACCACTCTGGATATTTTACTTCTCTGATGACATTTGTGTCCAATAGCCTCTGCACTTCGGCCTTTGCTGCCAGGATCCTGTCCTCTGGCATTTTCCTCTACTTCTGCCTCTTTGGTCTTACATTGGGGTTGATGTCTAGGGAATGTTGTACTATATCCCTACTGATCCCTTTCAGGTTGAAGGCTTCCCAAGCGAAGATTTCCTTATGCTTGGCTAAGACCTTGAGGAGTTCCTGCTGCTCCTAACTTGAAAGGCTGGATCCAATGAACACCTTCTTATCTAGGATTTCACAGTCCCACGGCACTGCCTTCGCTTGTTCCGCTTTCAGATCTGTTTTGTCGCTTTAGCATGTCCGGATGTTTCCTCTGTACTGAGTTGTTGATGTTCTTCTGTGACTTGTGTATTGTTCTCTCGATGTTTCTTGCTTCCTTCTAACTTCCTCTCATCATAATCACTCCATGCAGCGCTAGCATTTTCAAGCAGAGATAGCCCGTGTGCAAGGCTACGTTGAATTTGTTTGCAAATCCCATGCCGAAGACAGCATTGTAAGGGTAATGCAGATCGACAACGTCATAAGTGACGTATTCTGTTCTTGCATTGGACTGATCTCCAAATGAGACTGGTAGTGTGATTTTTCCTAGGGCATCGATTTTTCTGCCTCTAAACCCTACCAGAGGAGAGTCCGAGGGCTGCAGCTGATTTCTGCTTGAGCTTCTTAGGTTGAAGGCATTCACAAATATGATATCTGCTGAGCTTCCTGAATCAACAAGTATTCTGCTAATTTCCCATGATGCTATGTTCGCTTTGATGACCATAGCATCTATGTGGGGATAGTTACGAAGGTCCTCTTCGGAGAAGGTCAGTGGGGTTTTGGACCAATCTATGTATTGCACTGGTCCTTGAACTGCGACATTGTTGACTATCCTGTAGTGGTCTTTCTTTTGCCCTTTGGCTTCGAATTCCAAAGCTGAGCTTCCGTCTATTGGGAGGATCATGCCAATGGTCGGGAGGGGGTGTAAGGGTTTATCTGGTTTTCTGGTATCGGTTATGTCTTTGCTGTCATTTAGAGACAAAGTCTGGCTTCTCACGTACGAAGTCTTCATTCCCTAAAGACCACTGACCTTAGCTATAATAATTTTAGCGGTGAGATCCCTGTTTGGCTTTGTTTTAGTTTAACGTCTCTGATTTTGATTTTTTTTATTCTCAGAAATAATTATATGATTCTTTTTTGGCGAAGCACTTTGGTCTTAATTAGCACGTTCGCATGCAGGATCAACTTTTCCTCTCAGGATCACTCATCCAAAACGACTCAAGGTTCTAGATTTTGAATACATGGATCTCTCTGGTATAATACCCCCATTTTATTTATACCTCTGCCTTGTGGCTTGGTTTTGCTCCATCTTCTCACCATTTGATGAACCATTGCATGTATGTGATTATGATCTCCATCTCCATCACCTCCTATGCCTTGTTCATCACCATTACGTAGACTCTAGCCAAACATACTCAATGAATGCATTAGTCCACAAGGTTGACACTTAATTATCAAAATCGAACTAGGGTTTTTTATGCAGTGAAGTATATTTTGATGCACTGTAATCTAAATACTAATGGTATTATTATTATTATTATTATTATTATTATTATTATTATTATTATTATTATTATTATTATTATTATTATTATTATTATTATTATTATTATATTATTATTATTATTATTATTGTTATTGTTATTATTATTATTGTTATTATTATTATTGTTATTATTATTGTTGTTGTTGTTGTTATTATTATTGTTATTATTATTATTGTTATTATTATTATTGTTGTTATTATTATTGTTGTCGTTATTATTGTTGTTGTTGTTGTTGTTATTAGTGTTATTATTATTATTATTATTGTATTATTATTATTATTATTATTGTTATTATTATTGTTATTGTTATTGTTGTTATTATTATTATTATTATTATTATTATTATTATTTTGTTAAAATTATATTTTGAAAATGCAGTATCATCGCTGACGTAGCCAAATCGTTGGTGATATGATAAAACTGGCAGTGATGATCAAGGCAACATCACCGGAAAAAACGCTGCACCGATGGTGATGGACAAGAAATCAGTGCCGAATCAAACTCCAAGGGTGACGGTGATGTCTGCTCAATCACCGATGGATTGTATGCCAAACCGACGGTTATGTCTCTACCATCGCCGTCGGATCGTACACCGGAAGGGCCATTGTGTTCACTGTATCGCCACTGGGTCAAAGGCTGACCGTCAGTGATGGTAATAACTACATAACTGCTGGATTGTATGCTAGGCCGATGTTGAATTCTCTGTCATCACCGCTGGATCTTATGCCGGACCGATGTTGATGTCTCCATCATCACCGCCAGTTCATATTCTAGACCGATGTTGATGTCTCCATCATCACTGCCGGATCATATGCCACACCGACATTGATGTCTCCATCATCACCGCCGGATCATACACCCGATTGGTGGTTGTATTCACCGTATTGCCGCCAGATCGAACGCTGATGCAGCAGTGATGGCAACGTCATCATCACCAAGCCGGCGGTGATGATGTTTATCACCGGTGGTGATAGCCGAGGTTATCACCAATGACTTTCACAAACGACGACGATAACCGGCGGTGAAGGGGGTTACGAACTGGCGGTGCTGACCTATCTGTAGTAGCGCTAGTTCACCCCTCCCTTCTTGGGACATGTCCCATGCACCGATCCTCACACGAGGAGAAGACGAAGAGATAGAAAGTAGAAGATATCCACACTGGGCTTACGCTGGGCCATACTGCCATGTGAGGGACACATCAATATCTGCACAGCAAAACCACTGACATGATAGAACTAAAACAGGATTTTGTATCCCGGGTGTTTTTTTTTTCCGGTTTGCAAACATTGAAGGGCAATGTTTGTCCGGTTTTGGTGTTCAAGGTTGGAAACTAGACGTGACAGTTTGGAGGCTAAAAATAGGCTTCGTCTTATCCATATGGCTTGCTTTGTGAAACTATAAAATATGGCTTACGAACACTAGTACACAGAAGCTCTATAGTGGTGCTTGATAAGCCATCTTCACTGGCGTTTCACAGGGCCGCTAGTGGGAGAGGCCAGTAAAAATAAATCTTTCTATTGGTGGTTGCTTGTGAACCGCCAATGAAAATATATTTACACTGGCGGTTTGCTTAGAGAACCGCCAGTGAAAATATATTTACACTGACGGTTTGTTTAGAGAACCGTCAGTGGAAATATATTTACACTGACGGTTTGCTTAAGGAACCGCCAGTAGAAATATATTTTCACCCCCCGCCATATATATGTATTTATTTATTTATTGTAGATATTAAGCTGTATTAGATCATGATCAAATATAGCAAAATAAAATTTAATTATTATACAGTATATTTATATACATCAAAGGACTGTGCTCATAATATATACACATATATGTTCATCAAAGTTATACATGTGATAACATCTCAAATTTATATATCTAATTAATAACCCTCTCGGGTAAACCCTAGCATGCTGATTTCCGTTAGCTCTCTGAACTCTTCACTTCCTAGAGCGTCTTGCTTGTCGTGATAATTCCTGTTGCTTGGAATAACATGTTTTATGATGAATGAGCACATGTCCTCAACTATGTTGTATAAAGTCTCCGTGCTCATGTTCTGCGCCTTGAGTTTTTTATAATTCCGCAAGTGTAGTTATAACTATATTAATTAATATGTATAAACATCATATACAAATTTGTAACTTTAAGGGTATAATGACTATTACTTACCTTATCAACGTTCTTGATGTATTGTCCAGACTCTCTCATAAACCCACAGACATAGAATCTGCAGTGGACTGATCTGGGTGGTTGTTTGTGGCACTATATATGTAAATAGGTAAACGAATATTTAATTAGTTGCAACACACTACTACAAAACAAGAATATAGTAACACCATCTTGTGTTACTGTATGTTAATAAAAGTGTTACTATGATTTTTAGTAACACTTATATTTAAGTGATACAATTAGCCATGTTACTTTGGTTTGATTTAGTGTAACACATGACATGTGTTCTTTTAGATGTAAAAAAGTGTTACTATATTAGTAATAGTAACATAATTACTTATCTATTGGAACATTTGTAAGTGTTACTGTAATTCACTGATAAAATAAAAAAAGAGTGTTTTCTTGGATTTGAACTTGCAACCTTGAGTGTCACACACGTTACCATTTATCATTGAGCTACAACCAAACATGTGACTATGAAATACATGCTATTCTTTTAACTTCACTTCCCAAAATATTGTCTTGGTTAATTGAAACATCAAACAATCTTAAAAGGAAAAAGGTTTCAAATACAAAGTTGAAGATCTTCTTGAGTACTTCAACTTTGATGTATATTGTTTCAACATTCTTGATTGTTCATTGCTAAAAAAAATATCAATGTTTCGTTGTATCACTTAATTGTAACATTACTATGTGTTACTATTAGTTATATACTAATAATACAATTTAAATGTCTAATACTTTGTAATATTAACGTATAACACTAATTTTGTGTTACTATATTCGTCTATTGTAACACATTTTTATGAATGAGTCTTATGTGTTACAATCTTCTTTTGTAACATATAGCTTTGTGTTCCTATACAATTTCTTTGTAACACATTGGCCAATATGTTACAAGAAAGCGTTACAATATCCATGTGTTGTAGTAGTGACATTGTCTTATGTGTTGTACATGAATGATAAATATGTAGTCATAAATAACTAACATACCGGCCACTTGTAATTTATTGTTAATGGTCCAGTTTTGTTCTTATCGTACTTTCCGCCTTGTAGTTTATACCACTTATATGCCCTATGATTTTGAAAGAATCACCAAGTTATATATTCTCAATGCAAACTCTCGGCTTACCTCTCTAAGAAGGCCAAGAATGTCGCATACGTAGTGGGATCATAATCTGCGGAGTCAAAGACAAGCACCCTTCCCTGCCTTGGATAAATATAAAAACAAATTCAATGGTCCCTGCACGAATCAAGTTCTCGTGATGCATGGGCCGGGGCCACATATATATATATGGATTAGACAATAATAACATTAATTGTAAAAAGAAACTCGAGCTTACGTAAAGTCGTATGGGGCCATTATGACTTGCCTATCTTGAAATTGAAGCATTGAATTTTCTAAGTATAGCCAGTATTTGTCCTCCATCTCTTTTTTAGCCTAGTAATAATCTGCTGAGCTTCTTTCTCAGTCTTGTCCTTTAATTTGTCATTGTCCTTTTCGATCCTGAATGTGTGCCGCTCCTCGCATATTTCGGTTGGGTCGAAATAGCCAATCCTCTCTTCTGCGTGTGAATAAGGATCGATACCAAATCTCTCCTCCTGCTGGTCATGTTGTAGTCTGCAAGGTACATGTGCAAATGAATCTCAGAGACTGAAACGCAATACATCAAAATAATAATCAAGTGAGTATATGAGCGACACTTACAATGCCCACACTGTTACGAGCTGAACGTCGAGTCTCTTGAGGTTCATCATCAAGTGCATGTCCTCAAACGTGACAACAGCTTTACTTCGCCCGTTCATAAAAGCTCTTGGTGATATATATACGCTCAGAGCGTCGATACCAACAGAAACTGCTCTCATGTACCAGTCATGCATTCTTTTGATTAGAGATGGGATTTGGGTGACCTTGTCCCAAGTCAGAAGTGGCCTGCCCGGCACATATGTATCAGGGACATTTTCATAATCCTCTTTCGTTGGCTTCCTGATCTGTATGGTCTTCACAGAAGATTTCTCCGATTTCTCAGCCTCAGAACACTCAACGACACGACCTGTATGACTGTGTGCTACTCCTGACAACTACAGTATGGTCCCAATAGTTTTTGCTTTGGCCGGTGTGGCGAGACCATTTTGGGAACAACATTCCTCTTCTTTGGTGGTGGGAGGGGGTTTTTTCTTTGGTTTGTGGGGCTGACGAGGTCGATGTTTGCTCATATTGTTTCTCTTGTGGGCCCGTTGGGGTCGATGTTCCTTAGGTTGTTTCTCTTTGCTTGCTGGGGAAGTTGGATAGCTGATAGGAGATGCTGGTGGCGGAGGTTTTGGAATTGGATGCACAGGCGAATTTGATGAGGTAGGAAGAGGCCGGTTAGGTGATGACGACGGCGGTAGGTCATTATGAATGCTATGCTCGGTAGATGGTGGGGGCCCACTCAACCTGATGTCTCGTCTAGGCCAAAGGATGAAATTCTTGATGGTTTGTCCCAGTGTTTCAATGCCCTCGGGTGTAGGGATATCCAACATGTCATCCTCATGTACTTGCACTACGGTCACCACTTTGACCCTACAGTACTCATCTGGAATGTTTGCACCATGAAATGTCCGTCCAGGGATTGCGAAGCCAGTGCCTACTTCCCTAGTACGAACATTGGTAATGCCATAGCTTATGACTAGTGAGCAAGGCGTTGGCATGTTAATGCCATTAACTGGATAGTGAACTTTTGCCGTAGATGCGACACTGGTTGGAGCATTTGGAGACTGTGCTATCAACTGCTGAGCTCCCAAGGGCTGTGTTACCGGCACCAGCTGCATCTGCGGAGACTGTTGGGTGTTCATCCTTTGTTGAACAGAAGACATGACACCCACCAATTGCTGCGCAAGCTCGGTATCAGGATTTTCTACTAATTTAGTCACCATGTCTTCGAAGGTTTGCATTGCCTGCACCTCAAAAAAATCTTTCAAATTTTCGTTTTATCGATCACGCTTCTTGTACATTCCGGCCCACTCCTCGCCAAATCCTTCTTTCCATCCTAGCCTTGACAAGATGCCTCGTACACTACCAGGGTGCTCGGGGTTACCAAGACCAAGAGTAAGGATGTTCCGCTCCCTTTGTGGCTTAGCACTTCCTTCCTTCACATAAGCTGCCGCCTCATAAATATTCTCCGCGGCTTCTTCAACCATTGGATCAGAAAACGATGCACTTAACTCAGATATTTCTCTTCGTTTGCGAGCAGGAAGCCAGTTCACGCTCCTTTCGCCAAGTTTCTCAGACAACACTGGCAACCCTGTTGCCTTCTTTGCAGCATCTTCTTTCCTCCATTTGGGAACCTGCGGCTTGTAACCACCTGTGCCAAGGTGGTGGTGGTACTTGTTCTTCTTAGCAAGTGCTGAGTTCGCTTGGCTCCGGGCTAAGAATTCTGGGTTAGTCTTCTGCTCTTTGAAAACAACCCACTGACCTTCCGTAATGTTGTACTTGCTGGTGGGGTCCAACCCTGTCTTCACATATTTGCTATTCAATTCGGACCTCCAGTTGCGAAATGTGATGGCCAATTGCCTCATTGCATAACCCTTTACGAGTTCCTCTGAATCCCGAGGCAGAACAAACTTCTTTGACAACTTTTGCCACAAGTTTGCCTTTACCGAATCTGGCACATCTTTCCACTGAGATATTGTGATATCAAGATTATCCCTAACTAAGAAACCAATCGTGTTCCGAAACTTAGCTTGCACCTCTTGTGGAGTTGGGGGCTCTCCTTTTGCACTTACGTCTAGCACCCTATATGTGTTATTATCCCACCTGTTTGATCCCCTGTCACCTTGTTTCCGATCACTCAGTTTCCTCTTCCTTGATTCCTCAGTGCTCATATCGGTAGGTTCTGGCCCCTGATCTTCGTGTTGCAGTTCTTCTTCTCCTAGTTGTCGCATTTGAAATACGACCTCCTGTTCGTAAAATTGGGCGCACATATGAAATCATGGATGAGTACATATATATAGATAGAAGGGATTCGTTGAACTCCGTGTATGTTACCTCGTCTTCTCGTGGATCGTAAGTAGGGTCGCGCTCCATTTCACGACGAGCCTTTCTATCTACGCTGGGACACGGATCACTTGGACTTTGATATTGTTGCTCACTCGGCTCGTTATATTGAGACGACTCTGATGGTGAAGTCGTCATCGCGGTAATCTAACAAGAAATACGAATTAAGATCTTTCAATTTGCATATATAACCATGAAATACACATATATAACCATAAAATACACATATATAACCATTAAATACACATTGCGAGGTCGCCGTGAAATATAACTATGAAATACACATATATAACCATGAAAATTTGAGGAAATACACATATATAACCATGAAATACACATATATACACATGATAAGAGCTAATTAACCTAATTAAACTATATAAAAACCTAATTAAGCTAAAACCCTAATTAAACAAAAAAACTAATTACAATAAAAACCTAAAGTAAACTAATTACAACCTATTTAAACTAAAACCCTAATTAAACAAAAAACTCATTAAAATAAAAATCTAAACTACAATAATTACAACCTATTTAAACTAAAACCCTATTTAAACAAAAAATAATTAAAATAAAAATCTAAAGTAAACTAATTACAACCTATTTAAACTAAAACCCTAATTAAACAAAAAACTCAGTAAAATATAAACCTAAACTACACTAATTAGAACCTATTTAAACTAAAACCCTACTTAAACAAAAAAACTAATTACAATAAAAACCTAAAGTAAACTAATTACAACCTATTTAAACTAAAACCCTAATTAAACAAAAAAACTCCTTAAAATAAAAACCTAAACTACACTAATTAGAACCTATTTAAACTAAAACCCTATTTAAACAAAAAACCAATTACAATAAAAACCTAAAGTACACTAATTACAACATATTTAATATAAAACTAATTAAAATAAAAAAATGAAAACCAGCCCACACTACCAAGCAGGCCAGCCCACTAGCAGGCCGGCCCCACCGAGCGGCCGCCGCCGCCACCACCGACCCTAACACGGGCCCGCCACCACTACCGACGCCACCGGAGATAGGGAGGAGCCACCGCGCGTGCGCCCTGGCCGCCGTGCGCGTGCACGCCACCGAGCCACCGAAGCAGGGAAGGACAGGGTGCAAATAGAATGGACTTGGTGGCGCGGCGCAGGCCGTCGGGGCTGTGGCCGTGGGGCGAGGGCACGGCTGTGGCGAGGCGGTGAGATGAGGGCACGGCTGCGGCGAAGTCACAGCAGCGGCTAGGGCACGGATGCGGCGAAGGCACGGCTACGGTGAGGGCACGGGAAAATCCGGCAGCCTGATGGCGTCGGGAAAGAAAGGCGGGCTCCTCCAGACTTAGTGAAAATTCGGACGGGGAGCCCGTGATTTATACTCGGTCCATTTATACTGGCGGTTATCCTAAGGAACCGCCAGTGTAAATAGTTTATACTGGCGGTTCTCGTTGAGAACCGCCAGTATAAAGTTTTTACACTAGCGGTTCATATTGTGAACCACCAGTATAAAGTTGTGAACCGCCAGTATAAAATTTTTACACTGGCAGTTCCTTAGGATAACCGCCAGTATAAATGTTTTTAAATTTATTTTTTCAGTAAACAGTCTGTATGTTTTGTTAAGCTATGGTTTTAGTTTACCTAGGGTTTTAGGGTTTAGGGGTTAGCTAGGTTTTAGGGTTTAGCTAGGGTTTAGGGTTTTGTTAGGGTTTAGGGTTTAGTTTTAGCTAGGGGTTTAGGGTTTAGGGTTTACCTAGGGGTTTAGGGTTATTGGAGAAATGTAAACTTGTAAAATAGAGAAATGTAAACATTTTAAAATAGAAAAATGTAAACATGTTAAATGTAGCATAGGATACATGTTGAAATAAAAATGGATTACATGACAAATGACAAATAGAATCTAGCCGGCTACTGTTCTTCCTTTTCCATCAAGCCGTACCCATGGCAATGAACTTTGTGGGATGTTTCGCTCAACGTGTCTTATCTTCACTGGATGGTCTACAAAGAGAGACATGTCGCTGAATTGGTTAAAATCCTCCAGATCAGTTACACCATCAACTCCTAGAGCTTGTTGCTTCCTAGGGAAAACTATATGCTTCGGCTTATCGGAACTTTTCTTCTCATTTTTAGAAAGGATTTATTCAGCATAGGAGACCTGTGCGGCACGGTTAGCAAGGATTTACGGATCATCTTTGTAACCTACCTTACTTAGATCAAGAACTCTGAGCCCATAGTTGTCCACTATGACATGTTTGTCTTTAACCCATTGGCATCAAAACACAGGTATCTGAAATGTATCATAGTCTAGTTCCCATATGTCCTCAACGAAGCCAAAGTATGTACTAATCTCACCAGTTGCATCATCTATGGCCTCGCATGGAACACCACTGTTTTGTACCATGCTCTTTTTGTCCTTGGACTTGGTACAAAACGTGAAGCCACTGATGTTATAGGTTTGCCATGTCGTGACCTGGTGTGATGGTCCACACGACAACTTCTGGATGGTTTGTTCCAAAAACGTTTCCCCATCTAGAATGTTCTGCTCCCTTAGCCATGCGATGAACCGACGCTTGTGTTCCTTCTTGACCCAATCGTCCGTGTGCCCACCATTATATTGGCAAAGATCATTCATGTGACGCTCGATCAAAGGATCCATTATCGAGAGCTGATGCAGGATGCTATAGTGTGCTTCGAGGACTACCTTTTAATCTGACGGGATAAAAGATTTTCGTTCAGTCCTCCCACTTCCATGCAGCCTACCCTCGTGTCATGACGGGGGCAAACCTATTGCAATCTGGTCTTTTAGGACACTATTGCAGAATGGGCCACCGGAAACAATGGCCTCTTCGGTACAGTACCCTTCTATCATGGACGCCTCAGGACGAGCACGAGTTGATACATAGCCATTCAGTACTGACATGAAATGCTCATAAGTCCACATCTCATGCAAATACATGGGCCCCAATGCCTCTATTTGCGGCACCAAGTGCGTCACAAGGTGAACCATTATATCAAAGAATGATGGGGGGAAACACATCTCAAGCTGTGATAGAGTCTCCGCCGTGAATTCTTGAAGTGACGGCAGCTCATCGCGGTCAATAACCTTCTGTGAGACCTTGTTGAAAAAGTAGCACAACTTAGTGATTGCCATTTTTAAGAACACTGGATTTATAGCCCTGATGGCAACAGGGAGGAAAGTAGTCAGCATGACATGACAATCATGTGAGTTATAATTGGTCAGTGTGAGGTCTTTCGTTGACACAATACTCCTTATGCTAGAGCAGAATCCAGATGGAACTTTCAAATTTTTCCACCACACACACATCGCACGTTGTTCCTCTGTGTTGAGGTTGTAACTTGCTGCCGGGAGGTGGTACTTCCTATTTTCTAGAAGAGCAGGGTGTAGTTCCTTTTTTATGCCCAAATTTACCATGCCCATACGTGAGTTGAGTCCATCCTTAGTCTTGCTCTTTACGTCAAACAACGTGCCAATTACACTTTCAAAGACGTTCTTCTGAACGTGCATACCGTCGATCGCGTGTCGTATGTCTAACTCTTTCCTATATGGCAAATACTTGAAGAAAATAGACATCTTCTTGAATGTAGCCCCTGGAGTTGGTTTCACATCCTTTCTTGGTTTTTCGTCTTTTGTCTTCTTCCCAAAAACAAATTTGATGTTGCTGACTATTCTGAAAACTCTTTGACCTTTACTGTTACTCGATGGAGTAGTAGAATGCAGTTCATCATTATTGTCGAAGTACTTATCCATCTTTCGCAACCGGTACCTATGCCCTTTCGATAAGAACCTTCTGTGCCTCATGTACTCTATCTTCTTTGATGCATCAAGGAACACGTAAGCGGTTCCATCTATGTAGATTACGCATCCAAGCTTTCTCTTGAACTACCCTGATAATGTAAAGAGAACAGGGTAATCGTTGATGGTCACAAAAATAATTGCATACAGTTGTAGGGTCGAGATGGCGGACTAGAGGGGGGTGAATAGTCCTTTATAACAACTAATCGCAGCGGAATAAAACCTAATCGGTTCTAGGGACAATTCACCCCTCTAACTAAGACTCTAAACACCTTGCCAAAGATCCTAGCGAGAAGCAAAGGTGCAAGTCTGGCTTGAGCTTCCCTAAACCGTTCTAGCGCAAGATCACACAAACCTAAGCGCTAGAACTTTAAGCACCGGGGAAACTCCTATTAACTAGCAAGCAAAAACGCACTAAGCACCTAAGCTCACTACTTGCTCAATGACAAGGATACACCATCCAAATCAAAGAGCGCAACTCACTTTAGCTACACAAACTAAGTGAGAACTACTTCTAAGCTACACAAGCTAAGAAGGTGAGTGGCAAGCTACACAAGCTAACCGGTCTCACAAGAGCAACTACAACTACACAAATAAAGTAATGCACAATATAAATAACTTGTGTAGAAGGGAGCAAACCACCGCGAAGGATGGGAAGATGTTGACGCGGTGATTTAATTCCCGGAGGTTCACTTGTCGCCACAAGCTACGTCCTCCGTTGAGACAAGCTCCAAGGTTGCCACCGGTCCTCTTGCTAGTGGTGACCCGCAAGTCACACTCTCCCACGTGGAGTGCTTACCACAAGCTCTAGCACTTGACTCGGCCGGACCACTTGTCGCTCTTCACGTCTCGCTCTACTAGCGATGCTCTTTGCGATCTCCCACGGGGTGAGCTCCAACCCTTCACAAAGCTTCTCCGGAGCTAAGCATAATCTTCTTGCTTGCTTCACGGAGCCACAAGCCACCAAGCCGTCTAGGAGGTGGCAACCTCCAAGAGTAACAAGCACCACCGGCTTGCAACACGATCACCTAGTGCCACTCGATGCAATCTCACAATGCAACGCACTAGAATCACTCACTATCAATCAATCGGATGTGCACTAAGCAAGTGAGTGAGAGGGAGGGCTTCCAAGCACACATACACAAGCCACATAGGCCCAAGGGTGCTCAGCTAGTCGGCGAAGGCCACCAAGTGCTTGGATTTATAGCCCTCAAGCGAATAGAGCCGTTGCCCTCTCAAACCGGCCGTCGGACTGAGCGTCGGACGCTCAGCCGCGCCACCGTCGGACCAATGTCCATGGTCTGATGCTCCCGATAGCCGCCACGTGTCACTACCCGTTTGAAGTCGAACGTTGGATCACAACGGCTAACTTCCCGTGCCTCAGCTCACCGTCGGACGGAACACCGTCGGACCAACGAACTCCACGGTCCGACGCTTCCAGAGAGCTCCCCGAGCGCTGAAAACCATCGGACGGTCGTCCGACGCTCGCCGTCGGACTAAACCCAAGAGTCCGACGCTCTCAGAGTTCACCACGTGTCAGCTCTCGCACGATCTGCACCGTCGGACGCTCGGACAAAAGTCCGACGCCCACAAACTTCAGCGTCCGACGCTCATAGGCCAAACACCGTCGGACGCACGAGGATGGTCCGACGCTGTCACTGCAGACAGCGTCCGACGCTCGCACCACAGCACAGAAGACAAGGGCAGGCCGTCGGACCGAACCCATGGTCCGACGCCCCCTGGCCTTAGCGTCCGACGCTCTTGCAACTTCGTCGAAAACCTCCGAATCCTGCCTCGCAAGCTCGGCAGGAGGAAGAGAGAGAACCACACCCTCTCTACCTCACAACACCACCTCCAAACACTTTCACCTTTGCAAAAGTGCTAACACCAATAAGTGTACACCTCATGTGCATGTGTGTTAGCTTTTCACAAACATTTTTCAAAGGATTTTTCACTCTTTTCACCACGCCACTCGATCCTAGCAACGTATGCAAGTTAGATCACTCAAGTGGCACTAGATGACCGATATGCAAACAAGTTTGCCCCTCTTGATAGTACGGCCATCTATCCTAAATCCGGTCAAGCACTTCTCTACTCAACCTTAGACCCGTGAAATGGAAATGCCCTAGGTTATACCTTTGCCTTGCGCTTTCCATTTTGATCACCGTCTTCATCACCGTCTCCGACACCATCGATGCCGGTGCAACACATGCACCAACACCTCATGAATGATATGATCCACTTCATATCATCACGTGGCTTTTGGGTCATCGATCCTTGACTTGCTTGCTCTTCACCGTTGCGTTGGTCCATCGGCGCCAAGCCATCACCTGACTTGCCCTTCACACTTGCAACCGGTCCATCGACGCGAAGCCTTGTCTTGATCTTCTTCACCTAGCCACATGACTCCATGTCATGTCTCATGCGTTTAGCTCCTTCATCTCCATATGTGTGAGCTAAGCAACACTCAACACGCCATATCCACCTCCATGGCATAGTTGCTCACACACATGTACCTGTGGACTAATCACCTGTGTAATCAACACTTAGACACATATTAGTCCACCTAAGTTGTCATTCAATTAACAAAACCAAACAAGGACCTTTCAACAGTGTGAAAGTTTCTTGGCGGTACTCGTCCAATATTTCGACTCCTGTTTCCCACAATATTTTCTTGTCCTGCATTAACGGCTCCAAAAATACATCTATGTCAACGCCGGGTTGCTTAGGTCCAGAAATAAGAATGGTTAGCATAAGGTATTTACGCTTATGCATCAACCAAGGTGGAAGGTTGTAGACGGTGAGGATCATCGGCCATGTGCTGTGCTTGCTGCTCCTCTCGGCAAATGGATTCATTCCGTTCGTACTCAGAGCGAACCTAACATTCTTAGCTCCTTAGCAAATTCTGGATGGTTGCCATTGAAATCTTGCCATTGCTTGCCATCGGCTAGAAGTCGTAGTTTTCCATTGTTTTTGTGCTCATCTGAAGCATGCCAGCTCATAAGTTGGGCATCCTCAGCGTTTGCGAACAAATACCTCAATCGATCAATCACGGGAAGGTAGCACATCACCAGAGCAGGAATTTTCTTCTGCGCGTAGTAGTCTACTTCTTCTTTATCTTTCTTGGTGGGTTGGGTCTTCTTTTGCTTCTTCCCCATAGACAAGGCGGTGGCACAATCTTCCTTTCGATAGTCTTTATTCGTCTTGTATCTACTTGCACCACAATTAGGACAACTATCTAAGTTTTTGTATTCATCACCTCGATATAGCATACAATGGTTTTTACATGCGTGGATCTTTTTGACACCCATTGTAAGCGGACAGATTAGCTTCTTTGCGTAGTATGTGTCAGTAGGAACTCTATTCTCCTTTGGAAGCATGTCCGCGAGAATATTCAAGAACGCATCGAAGCCAGCATCGCACAAACCATACCGGGCTTTTACCATCAATAACTTTAGCACTGACCACAACATCGTGAAATCTTTCGTGCAACCCTTAGACTCATTGAAAAAAGGCTCTTGTGCTGCCTTCCTCATTTCCTCCATACCTTTCATGAAGAAGATAGATGGAACCAGATGACTACGCAATATTGCTTCAAAGAAGTATGCATCTTCCTCAGCACTAACATTGGGCGGACCATCAGCATTAGGCACAACATGTTCACTCTGAGGACAAGGTGTTTATCTCTCGTGTATAAAATGACATCCTTCAGCAAGCATATCTGTACCATCGACACCGATGTTCACAGGAGTACCAGTTGTGTAAGCTGCAGAGCTACCCTCTCCATGCTTTGTCCAAATCAGGTAATTCTCCATAAATTCTCGGCACACAGATGAGAAAATATTGCTTTCGTGTCATCAAATACGATAACATTCTTGCAGTCTATGCATGGACAATATATGTGCTTCGTATTTAACCTTCAAGCATGAATCTTAACGGCATCGATAAACCTCTGCACCTCAGGTATGTATGATGGATCAACTCGTGATAAATTATACATTCAGAATGACCTCTCCATCATTAACTGTAAAAATATAATAAGTTTATTATGACCAATGCAAAATAAATCTGATTGTTTATAGATATTATTTAATTAACGAACCTTTTTTCCAGCAACCTTGTTCGAAAAAATACAGATGAAAACCGTTCACTTGAGAATTTTTGAATTTGTAGACCTTTGGAACCTTAGTTCACTAAAATTTAGAAGAATAATGTGTGTTAAGACTCATTCTCAGTGTCAAAGATTGAATATTTTGCAAATAATAAACAAAATAGAAAACTAATTAGCAACCTATTAACATAATTAAAAAATAGAAGAATAATGTGTTCTAAGGAAGGATTGAATATAGACACCCAATTTAAAAAATAAAAAAAACTAAAAAAACTAGCTCTCCCTACATGAATACACAAGAGCACACACCATTCATGGAAACAACTAATATAACCTAAATTGAGAAGTAATTATGAAAAGGGAGAGATGAGATACACTATCTAACCATCGTAAACAACCTAATTTGAATAAATAAAGGCAATAACCTAGCAATCATTGTCTCTAACTCATGGCAAACCCTAGATCCAAAAAGTGGCTTAAATTGAGTAAAGTTGATTAAATAGAGGCAAAAGATACATAAACTAATCTTTCTTAGCAACCTCCTCCAAATAAATGAAGAAGAAAATCTCCCCCCTTGTATTTTGGTAGATCCGGACCTCCATAAATGCTTTCAATGGCGGCTGGCTGCGAGTAACTGTTCGGTCAGGGGGAGAAGAACGCGTATTTATAGCAGATTTCATACTAGCGGTTGGCCTAACGAACCGCCAGTGAAAATCACTTAACACTGGTGGTTTTTTAAGCCAACCGCCAGTGAAAATCTTAACTTAACACTGGCGGTTGGCTTAGCTCAACCGCCAGTGTAAATGGTGTTTACACTGGCGGTTGCCTTAAGCCAACCGACAGTGTTAACTTACGATTTTCACTGGCGGTTGGCTTAAGAAAACCGCCAATGTTAAGTGATTTGCACAGGCGGTTCTTAACTCTGGCCCTCCATTTTATTTGCACTAGCGGCCAGTGAATGAAACCGCCAATAAAAAAAATGCCGGGTGCCACTGTAGAGCTCCTGTGTAGAACCAACCCCTACTCTGAACCAATCTCAAGCACCAAAGATGAGCCCTTGGATTGTCTACCAAGGAAGGCTGAGGACTTAGGTGTAAACTTCAAACTCACACGCGTAACTATAGCATCCAAGTGAAAAGATTTTCCTTAGGCTCAAAGGAAGCTTTAGCGTGTCAAATGGTGGCAGTAGTTTCGGTGCAACGCTAGCATGGGGCTAGCTCTTTATGCTGGGACTAGCTTTTTAATCTTTTTCCTGTTCCTGTTTTCCCTTGCTTTATTAATACAGTTGCTGCTATCCTGCCTGTTCTTTTGAAAGGATACGAGGCTAAGGGTCACAATTGTCAGACTGCGATAAAACCATTGTGCATGGATCCCTAGAGTGGTTGCTTTTCTCTTTTGAAAGGAAACCAATATAGTGCGTGGCCCTGGGTCTGGTTTGCAACACTGTAAGCTTAGCTTGTAAGTGACCCATTCCAATGTTTCTTCAGAAAAAAGTGACAATTTTGTACGATCCGCATACAAATTTGATGTTTGTCCTAATTTTCCTCGGAACTTTTTCTTGCTAATTTAATACCGGCATCTCTCCCTTAAATATCTGTGGCCGCGTGGCTTTTCCACGTCCCCGTTCGGTCCAGCAGGGACGTTTGAACTAGAGCTCGCACTTGGGTTGTGCTATTTAAGGATGAAAATGGTCAAAAACGGTCGAAAAACCCCAAAATTATTTTCTACTTTTACATTTAAAATACGAAAACGAAAGCGAAAACGGTAAAGTCGGACATGAAAATGAACGCGAACTTTTGAAATATCGAGAATTTAGAAAATGAACTAATTCGAGTGAATTTATATCGAACACGGTCGATATTCGAAAAATCAATACGGAATACCGACCGTAGGACCAAGTGCATGACTAAGTAAATATATGATCGCATATAATAATTAACAAGTGCATGATCCTTGGTCCTAGTTATATAATACAATTCTAGAACAATAGCTGAGAAGATGTTGCTGACTTCCAACCATTTAGCATCACCTCGTGAGGGAAAGGGAGATGATGCTCTTAAGCTGGGCGTCGTCTATATAAAAAAGGGCAGCTGGTCACCGGTAGAGAAAACGCAGCTGCGTGGTGAGCAGCCAGTAATTGGGCTCTGTGACCAGTGCAGTTGGACAAATTCGGTTTACACCGAATTTTAAATTCAGAATATTTTGAATTAAAAGTAGAAAAGTAGAAAACGGTCGAAAAATTATCTAAACTGTTTTCTACTTTTACATTTGAAATATGAAACGTCTAAAATATGAAAGCGAAAAATGGTAAAGTCGAACAAGAAAATATGAATTCAATCGGATTAAATATAGAAAACGATGCGGTTCGGTTCGGGATATTTCCGTTCCGTTTTCATTCTTGGTGCTATTTGAGACCGGATCATGGAACAATCTTTTAGCACAGCCTAAAGCACGGCACAAAAAATGTTCTGCTGTGCTGGCATGGCACAGGGAGGAGCGGCCAATATTCAAGATGGGGTGCAGAAGATGGGAGACTTTGATTTTGGCCATCTTTGCGATGTTTGGTTGGAACTTCAGGAATCGGATCGAGAATTAGTTCTTTTCTTTGTTTTCTGCGCTCACTAGCTGTGCTGAACCTTATTTTTTCTTGTGGGTGTGCAAGTCTCATGGCTTTATTAGTTTGTACCTGGTGCAGATGGTAGAGACTAAAACTTTGTTCCCTTATCTATAAAATGATCTCAGCACGATGTTGGGGGGGTGGGGGGTGGGGAGCGACAAGACATGGATTTAGAGCCGTGATTGGACCGGCACGGCACTAAAATGACACGTAAGCATGTCTATAACGTTACATGCAATTGCTTCGTATTTACTATATCCTATCTCTCCTCTAATTTTTGAATGAATTACGAAAATCATTTGAAATGTTCATGAAATTGATCAATTTTTGAATGAATTACGAAAATCATTTGAAATGTTCATGAAATTGATATATACAACTGAGCGGACAAAGAAAATAAGTAAAGATATTCTGAAGGCCATTCTTAGACTGGCATGGTATGAAGACAGGCTGCATGCCAGGGGCTGTGCTTGTGCAGAAGCAAACACTTGTCGTGTCAGTATGGCACGCCCGATGTGCCTCGCATGCCTAGAATCCACAACCCGAAATGACACGAAGTATGAGAGGGTCAGGCCATGTCAACACGGCATGATTCTGAGTCGCACCTCTAGTTTGAACCAGGCACTCCAGCAACCAGCTAATTACTACTCCCTCAATTTGCTTTGGAAACACTCCATTTCATTTGCTTTGGATTTGAGGTTAGGCTAGACCGCTAGACGCGCAGCTAGTTACTACTCCCTCAATTTTTAAATGTTTACTCAGCATTTATGAGAAACTAATCAGTTTCCATGAACTATCTAACTTATTACTTTCCATGAACTATCTAACTTATCTTAAATGTTTAAAAAATAGAGGGAGTAAAATTTTGTGGACTCGTCCTCTTGGAACTTGGAAGCGTGTGAAAAATGGAGCTTTACTCTAAGTTAAACATGCATAAGACCTTGGAAGCCACAACGTTATGCAAGAAGATAGCCCAGCATGCATCATGTCATGCGTTCAACAACTTTCGTGGATATAACTAACATCAAGGAGATATGGGTGTATGCTTAAGTCAATCTCAATGGGATTTCATGCACATTAAATAGGGTATCACATGGACTTTTTGCATGAAACTGGGAGGAGAGACAAGGGAAATGTTTCATCCTCATGAAACGTATCCGCACTGTTTCCAAAACATTGGAAATTCCGTGAAACCCGCACTAAGGCCCTTATTTGGTTTTATCGCGACTTTTCTTCTCCGAGAAGAGAGATGATTGGGACTAGGACCCATGAATAATAAAATAAGCGAATAAAATGTGCCATGAAATTTTACGCTCTAGGAGAGACCCGTTTCATATCAAAGTTTCACGCGTTGAAAACTGGGAGGTGAAACTCACCATTGAGACTGGCCTTAGCCAAAAACATTGAGCGGGCTGTCAACAAACCTTTAAAATTTTCATGTGACTTTCCTAATTTTCTTAAAAAAGGAATTGCTAGCCAAATATGCCGACAAAGTAATAGAGAGAAGCCAGAAGCTAGGGTTTCAGAGCGAGGCAATGGCATCATATCGCGAACTGATCATATGATCGGCATGGCAGGAAGCTTAAACAGTGTCCTTCATGCCAGCCCAGTGGCCCTATTCCATTCTCAGTTCTCACTCATCACTCATTTTCATCAGCTGTCAAGGCTCATTTTTCCCATGTACTACTGTAAACCACTGCAAAAGAGAATTACATTATTTTTATTACAGGTACTTAACCATGGTTACAAACCCAACAACGCACATACAAATTTAGAGAAACAAACGGTCTTGTCGCATACATACTCCATCGATCTCGTACATCTCGATAGTTTACTACGGTAACAGCATGCGTGCATCATACCTGATTAAGCGCCAGCAGAAGAGCAGCGACCGGCGCAGCGATGAGAGCGAGGCGACGGTTCTCGTACAGAAGACTCCGGCGGCTATGACGAGGCCTGCCGCGTGCATGATCTGGAAGTAGAGTGCCGGAGCAGCAACGATGTCAGCATTCCGGCGGGCGGCTCAGGGAGCGTTCATGGTGAAGACGGCTCAGCACTGTAGGCAGTATGCGCAGGGAGGCAGGAGTCAGGAGAGCGCCCGGGTGACCGCCTCGGCGACGCAGTGCAGGCGGTGCCCGAAGTAGCAGAAGGTGGTGTACACAAGCGCCTTGCAGACCCCCACGGTGACGACGCACAGCGGCGCAGGGTCGACCCGCAGAACCAGCAGATGAGCGCGACGAGGAGGAGGATCGCGGTGACACCGAGCGCGACGGTGGTGGCTGCCTGGAGCCACCGCCGAAACTCCTCTAGCTTCTGGGGAATGTTGTGCGCGGCGCACGCCAGAGCGGCGAACTGGTGGACAAAGGTTCGGTGGAAGAAGCCCACGGTGCTGCTAACGAAGGTATGAAGCCACCACCAGAAAGCCTCTATAAACAGGACGAGCATGTGGACGGCGCCCTCGAGAGCGATGAAGAAGGGAGCAAAGATGCCAACGAAGAAGCTGATGCCGCCGCCGGCTTCGGCGACGCCTTGCGCGGTGGTGCCGCCGGAGCCTCCGTGCAGAAGCTTCCTTGCTGCTGTGTCGGCGAAGGCCATGCCAGGCCAGATGCAGCGCTTCTCTTAAGTGACGATTAGTGAAGTGAGAGGGGAATGGCGGTGCCGCGGGAGTGCTGGACTCTGCTTTTACGTTATTGTGCTCTGTGCAGCGGTATGTATATTGCTAGTTGCTACCATATAAACTCCTAAAACACATTGCCAGTGGTTAGGGTTTTTTCCTCTATCTCCCATGATCAACATATATAGCAGATACAATAAGAACAAACACAAAAATACAAAGTAAGGAAACTATTCTCTATTCTATGAATAATGATGATTACAATGTAGAGCTCTCACTTGTATATTAGTCCAGACAAGTACTAAGAGTTTGGTAACAAACCATATTGATAGTGGACTTGGATTAGAATTCCTTCTCCTCCTTTTTTTCAGGATTAAAGACCCTGCATTTTATACCACTCCACTCGGACAATTACTACATGCACATGTCTCATTAAAAACTCTATCCAAAAACCCAATGAGAAAAACATTTCTCGGAGAAAAGAGTACATCATATTCACAAGTTTAATTACATATGTTGCCTCACTAAAAAAAAACCTTGTGAGATTCATGTAAACACTCACAAAGGGAAAAAAAAAGTGCAACACTTAACATTATTGGTCATGTATTCTTCGGGACCACCTATTCTTCATCAATAGATGTCGATCTTCATTGTCTATGCATAAACTTCATGATTTACGTTCAAGGTATTCAGCCAAATATGCTGTCCCTTATAAAGCCATCCTTTGAATTTTATCGTTCAAAATATCACAACCACATTTTAAATGTGTGCATTACTAATGGTATACAGTTCCAAAATAGGACATGGCTTGCAATTCTTCTATGGATTATGGTATGAGTAAATAAGAATAGTATACTTCATGCATAAATTTATTAATTATGCAATACAAACAAAATTTATCCTTCTAGGGAACCAAATCCTTTCAAAGGATTATAGGGGTAAATGGGTTACATTATTAAATATCAAATCTCATACTAGAGTTTGAATATTTGTAACTCTTTCTTAGTAGATTTTTGAATTATATGTTCTACTAATCTTTGTGATTTGATTATACCACTAAATAGTAAATCCAACCTCGCATTTGGCATTTAGAGGATAATTCAATTGCCAATATCACCAATATTCTTATTGCTACAATGGTATTTTGAGGGTAAAACCACTTCGTTACTTGTTTTATTATATACACTTTTGGAGTGTTTTATAAGGCACCTTCATGGTGTTATGATTCCTCGTTTGCTTTCTATCGAGTCCATGTTCAATTCTGTGATTAATGTGTTTTTTCAAGATTTGACTAGTAAATTCTTCATGGATTAATTCCTTCAAGGATGTTTACATTATCAATGAATAATATTTGTCTTCTATGATATATATTCCCTACTACATAAGAGATTATTATGTGATATACAGAATTCCTTTTCTATATATACACAATTTTATTCTCACTATAAATTCATTCATGAATTTTATTCCCTCTAGGACATGCTCTCAAATAAAAAATAATTTATTATTCTGCATTCCTAACACTAATGATTTGCGCGCCTAGTGTGTCAGGTTTCATCTTCATGGGGTGCTTGACCTTCTTCATGAGATTGGAGGAGTTGTTTCTTATTTTATTTGAAGAGAATACACTAACCTAGAACCCATAGGCACCCCCATATATTTTAGTTTAATTGTATATGATATTTAGTTTACTACTAGTAAACACAGCTTGTGGTTAATAACTTCAAGTCATTCCTCTTGTTTTTTTTTTCAAAAATATCTAGCATATGCTCCACTTCATGCTTCAATGAGCACTAATCAAACAAATGTTTGATTTAGTGTGTCACACAATTCGTGCTCCAAGCTTCAAGGAATGATCATTTTTCCTATGTTGAAATAATATTAGGCATTCATTTATGCTATGATGGTAAAATTATGGAAAAGATTCACGCAAATATATAACTATTGATGTTAATTATTACACATTATATGCATTAATCTAGGAGCTTAGAATATGTAAAGTGCAATTAGGGATAATTAGCACACCTATAAAGTACAGGGACGTTCTCCCCATCTGCACATTGTCTAGCTTCTTTAGTATTTGGCCTAAAAGTTTGATCCAAATACTCTCAAACGAACCGGGATTTCTAAAATAGAAATTCTGACTCTCTTACCCCTCTGTGATAGTGTTGACGGTAATTATTGTATAATTTTACCCATCAACCAAACATGAAATAAGGGTATAAAGACAAACACCACCATAGAATAGGGTTTTAACTAACAGAATTCCACAGTTTTGGTGAATCATTGTTTTGCAGGGTGTTAATCAGAAAAGAACCAAAAGAGACCCACACGTCGGATTAAAAACATCGAATTCCACCGCGAAAGGGAGTCAAGAATATTCTAGAGAACACCAGAGACACGCCTGACGAAGCGGGGCCCAGATGGCAACCAAGGGAGGTCGGCCGACCTCCCTGACAGGTCGGCCGACCTGGCCTAGTGTCCTTTCCGCGTGCGTTTCGACGTGGACCCACAACCGCCTTTGAGGATCAATCTCTACCACCCGTCGAAATCGGTTTGATCCAAGCACTACGGTTCATCCCACCGGCCTATATATACAGCCCCAGACTCCCAGGGCTTTATACCAATTAGTTGATCAATAGAGAACAAAGCCAGAAACCCTAGAATCATTAGAGCTTCACCACCTAGAGCAGAGCTACATAGGTTTAGAAGTAGAAGGAGGCAAGTCCTACTTGAGTTCCGAATCTTGTCTGGAGCTGAAGGCTTCCCGGAGCCATTGTAAGCTCTCTCTTGTATTTTAAACCTCTTTTGAGTGCTTGAGATAAAGTTGATTGACATTGTCTACTATTGATTATGTTCTCAATTATGTTATTCATTGCTTATCTAGATTGTATATTTTGCATAATTAGGATGCATTTATATTCATACATATGTTTGTATAGCTCTCATTCATTGACGTCATGGATGGGTGACCAACAGCATGTAAGCATGGTGCTTAGATGTAGTTTGTCTACAAATGCGTCTTATATTCTGGGTTCTGTGGTAGATCGCGGATGTGACACTCCCGTTGAGTCCTTTATAGTCCACACCTCGAATGTAGGGAGAATAGAAAGTTATTATTACTTTAGAAGGCTGGCTATAATCTTGATCTTCCTTAGTAATATTCCCTTAAGTATGAATATGAAGTGTCTTTGCCACGATTGTTAGTATAATTGCACCAATCTAATATGTCTTTGATAGTATAGTTAGAATGACTTAGGATATTCTTATGCTTCTGCCTAATTCATGCTAGTGCCTAGATAGAAAGTGCTCTAAGTGATCAATATTATATATTGATTGATTGATCATTATGGTTATCATATATATATATATATATATATATATATATATATATATATATATATATATATATATCATTATTATTATGACATAACCCATGTTCTGAGTAAGTAGATCATTCATAGTTATCTCCATATTTGCATGTGCATATGACAATCAACTATCTATCTACCTGCATCCCATTTATTACCAACCCTTTTTAGTGGTAAAATATAAATCGACACCTCAGAATACTTTTGGGTAAAATGCTATAATGGTGTGTATTTTATCTGTGCGCTTGCGGATATAATATAATATAAGTTCAGTCACTTGTGAGATGGAGAGATCTTTTAGAATCATGCTGGGGATGACAACCTAATTATTTCTAAGAGATAGAGGTTGAGAGTTCAAGTGATCTGTAGGCTAATCAGGTGGCACATTAATTTATATCTCCCAGCATTTCGTTAAGAAATGTCAACAGATAGTCACAGGATACCTCAGCTATCATGAGCATCCACTTGTCAGCTAATTACAGAGTCATACGACATCAGAGCGCGTAAAATACAAGTACTACATTATTTGAGTACAAGCCGTCTGAGCTTAAAACAAACAGAAACACCGGTAATCTACACATTGCAGCGAAGTTTGGCGAATCTCCAATTCAGTGGCATCCTTGAGTATGGACGAAACCAACTACTAAATTGAACACCACTGCAAGTCAAGAAATCTGCACACCACCAGAAGTGTGCAAGCCATGGTCAGCACCGTTGAGCTATAGTGAAATTTAGAAAATAAAGGGATCTAGTGATCCTAATAATTTGGCTGCGGTTTGCATCCTTAGTGCATGCACGAAAGCATCAAGTATATAATGTATAACTTCACATAATTCCCACCCCATAATCTCATTCTCACATCCACTCATCTCATCTCAAGTATCATCTCATGTGTCACCACTCATCAATCCACACAGCATCCTCATACTCTCAGTCTAGTCTGTGAGGTGGCCTCTGCACGCCCCTCGTCTCAACGGTCTCAAGTCAGACCTTAGCTTCAGGGGGAAGAGGAGCAGCACAATAAGAAACTAGATAGATGAGCACTGCACGCAGGTAAGTGATCATGACTGAAATCACGGCTATACCTATAGATTTTAAACTCTGCATAGAGTACACTGTTACCCCACATGAACACCGCCTACAAACCACCATCGACAATGAACACTGCCACTGCAAATTAGCCGACTAACCTCAGACCTACCCCAAGCTAAAGTGAAAATACTACTTGTACATATTTCACCATATCAAATACATCCTCACCACTATGGTTTGTAGGTTTCATCTATTGATCTACCTTACCTTTAAAATGCCGCCTTTCCTTCTTAAGGGGTGGTTGGGAGGAACAAATCAACAATGGCCAATGTACACAACCTTTTGTCATTTTTTTCAAAATTATACTTTTGGTATCATCTAAACAGTGTGTGCATGCTTCATATCCCTTGTTTGACTTTCATGAGACATTACTAAGAGCAAGCTAATCATTAATTGTTATGAATAACAAAGCTTGTAGATCAAAGTCCTCCTGTTTGTGCTCATCCCACACATGTACACCTTATTTTCTCCACAAAAGCAAAAGTTCTCCGATTAATAGCCTTAGGTATGCATCAATGTCGTTGCCAGGTTGCTTCGGGCCTTGAATCAGCACAAGCATCATAATAAACTTCTGCAGGCCAAGTGCTATGACCACTGCACTGCTCCCCGAAAGGATTCATTCCATTTGTACATAAGCCAAACCTTAACTTTCTTGCCTCAACTGTAAAGTCTAGAAATTTTGCATCGATTGTTCTCCACTATAACCCATCAGCGGGGTGTCTTAGCATATCATCTACCTTATGATCTTCTTTGTGCCATTGCAGTAACTTTACATGCTCTTTGTTTCTGAACAAACATTCAAACATGGTATTATAGGAGCATACCACATCACCTTAGCGGGGATTCTATTCCTGGGCCGTTCGCCCTCAACATTTTTGTACTGCTCACCACCGTAGAGGATGCCGTCATTAAGACATGCATGTACCTTTTGCACCTCTAATTTCAAAGGGCATACAACCTGTTTTGCTTTGTATGAAGTGGAGGGCAATTCATCATCCTTCAGAAGCATCTTCTTTATGATTTTTAATAACCCCCAATCCCTTGTCGGATAAACCATTATGTGCTTTCCATTGCAGCAATTCCAATGTGGTACCCAGCTTTTTCTGCCCCTCTTCGCAATTTGGGTACAGCGGTTTCTTGTTATCCTTTAACATGCACTAAAACTTGATCTTGTCATTTTCACTTTCGCAATCCATCTGTGCATCGAGAATGGCCTGATCAAGATCATCAGCAAACTCATCTTTGGCCGCTACCTCTGCTTCTTTAGCTTCCCCCATCGCAGTATCACCAAAGGCACCCTATTCAGCAAGCCCATAGATATTGTCATCATCTTCATCTTCTTCCATTATAACTCTAGTTTCTCCGTGCTTGGTCCAACAACTATATCCGGGCATGAAACCAAATCTAAACAAGTATTCATGAAGGGTCCTTGTGGAAGCATAATTTTTCAAGTTCTTACACAAAACACGTGGGCAACAAATGAAACCAATCCGGTTGTTTGCCTTGGCCACTGTTTACACTAAAATTTGGTTCAGAAATATTTATCAATATATTTGTAGATGCATGTTGTTCAGGTGCTCTTCGCCGGCCTAGAAAATATTGTTCCGGCCATGTCCGGTTGCATATTTGGAAGCAGGCCAAAATATTTCAAGAAAGGAAATTAATTAGACGTGACACGGTGCAAGGCAACGAAGACGGAATCAAGATATGCATGCATACGTGTTGCCTGATTTCCAGATTATTTGGCCGATCAGCGTGGCCAAATAAAATAGATTAGAATATTTTATTAAATAAATATGTAAACTAGGAGTCCGTACGCGGGCTTGTTTCCGAAGATACGGAGTGCATCTTGCACACGTTGTGTACGCGTATCTGCGGATTGTAGGCCAAAGACTAGGCACCCTTTACCTATATAAAAAGGGGGCACGCCACATTGTAAAGGATACATCCAATCAATACAACACAAACTGGCTTCAAAGCCAACCTTTTCTTAAGAGTAGGTAGATCCGATGAGTTCTTCATCCCAAACGAGGTAGTCATCCGATGGACTCCCGAGTTTTGCTTGTAAGTACCGTCACGCTTGCTTTCATCATGTATGGTCTGTATAATTTCGTCTTGTACCCCACTGCTAGATGAATTCAAGTAGTTATCGATCCTCGTTTGATTCGAGTATGGCCTGTGTAGTTCCGTACTATGCCCACTGCTTAGATTGAATTGAGTGTTAGTTATCAGCTCTAGCCAAGCGTGGCATCTTGACTAGTTTCATTAATTTACCGATGTTGCTCAATGCTTATTTTTTCATTTATTTATTTAAAGCAGTGATCAAATTGCCCAATCTAGATATCTATTTTTGTCAGCTTAAATCCTATATGTTTCACCCTTTCAATGAGCAATCATTATGTATTTTACCATGCATTGATAAGAGTAGAACCCGTTACCTCATTAGCCGATTAGATTAGATCTAGATTGTGTGTAGGTTGCACTTGAGTAATAAAAAGAACTTTACTTTAGCGTAATGAACAGTAGATTTGGTTCGGAGCTTATGCCATATCTGTCTCGATCCACTCGATCCTCACTGACATAAGCGAAGAGTCAAATAGACTGGTCAAAGGGGTAAAGTATTGTTCATTTTATAGGCTTGTATGTTGCCTACACGTGTCCGGATCGGCTATTTTAGCCGATCTCGCTATGAGCTTCACGTCTGCAAGCCGCACTAATTGTCGCTTTTTCTTCATGCATGCTTTGCTTGTTGTTTACGTTGAGATTTGTCACGTGTGTCATAGCTGTCTTGACCCGATCGATCCTCACTGATAAACTTTGATAAATCAACACGTGATTCAATTAACAAAGTATTTTATGCTTTAGGTGTGTTTAATATGACTTGCTATTATTTATATACTTATTGGATCAGTTAAAAGGGAAATCGACTGATTCACTTATTATACACGAAGTTGGTTCTTTACAATCGGATATCGACTCTTTAGTCGATAGCCTTGATGATTGGCCTATAAGGCCAGATATTTGGAACTGTCTGGAGCAACACCAGCATATTCCACCTTGTGTTACTGATAAGCTTTCTCTTCTTTGTCAATTGCAGGTCGAATTGACAGGCACGCCTCGGAGTTGCTGGTACGACCACATATAGGGTTTTGAAGTTAGCTGGATCTGCCGAGCCCTCACTCCCAGAGATCGTTCCAACTTCACTGGCGTGTTGATCATGAACTAGTTTTTGCGCCAACACGCTTTCTGGCACGTCTGGTGGGACCATTATCACCTGATTAGAAGTTAGAGAAATCAATCAGTCGATCTACTATATCGCTACAGCTGCCACATGTTAGACTTGCAAGTTGACCCTGTACGAATACGTGCCACCGCGCAATGCTCATAGCGGTGCGTGACAACAAGCTGACATGCTAAGAGATTCGGCCAAGAGAAGCAAGCCAATTTCTTTTTGATTAAAAAAATAAGACTTTCTGAGATCGGTCAGACTCAGTTCATCTACAATACACTTAACCGATTATTCAGAAGAAATTGATTGGAGATGGATTTTGGCAATGTTATGATACTATTGGAAAGATTCAGGGGCCATATATTAATACTCCATCAATAGTTACATGAAGGCCGACATCTATTATTGGTTCGGCTAGATATGTCGCACGTCGATTTCAAAAGCTGATCCAAACCTTAGTTAAGTTCACTTGACAGGTATTTATTTCAACAGCATCAGATTGGTTCGGCTGTATATCTAGGTCGTCACTGACAATATTTCCACATGGCCGATTGTCGAAGTAAGCCAGAGCTTTCAGGACTATTCTATCGTGTTGGAAAGCATCAGCATTCGGATTAAGAAGAGATTGTCCGATAGCCATGTCTGATTCCTGGATTTGCATATAATCCGAACTTTAGACATGCACCTATGCTCTGGTCTTGAGCAAATCGATTTTCTGGTTGCACACGAAGACAAGTCCACATGCAAGGCAGCATACCAATGGATTGATTGGCTAACAATGTGTGAAACGGCCGATTATTTCTCATTCTTCTGGAAGTAAGAAGCCCGCTGACATGAACAAAGAAATATAATCATCAGATTCGAGAGTGAGACATTCGATTGATTCGGCTAATAATACAGCTGAACTTATTTACAAATTATCAGATGGATCTGCTATTTGTGTTCCATTGTCGACACAAATCAGGCCTCAAGGCTGATTATGCTCGCTGTGCTCGTCACAAGTAGTCAGGAAATTCGGCCGCTAAAAGATTTGGGTTAACGATATGTTATTTACACCAATCCATCATGACCTATCGGCGACTGACGGCAACAGGTGGATATCAACTAGCATTGCCACGATCAGTCATATAAGAGCCGATGTAGCCACAATCGGCTATTTGGTGTTGATATAAATCATGTTAGTGCTGGGAATCAGGAATTACAAAGAAGTCGCTGAGTCACCAGAGTACATCGGCTGGTACAAGGCGACATGAAGAGGCAGGTCAGCAGGAATTTGGCATGAAAAACTGACGAAATCTTAATGGACGCACATGAAGCCTAGGTGTCACGACCAGTTACTGCGTGTGTGAACAAGTTGAAGCCTACGGTTAATATACACAGAGTCAGAAAAAGTTCCAATCGACCTCAGATCCCTGTGCAAACAAAGACCACCAGATGAAGCCGAGGCAGTAAGGAGCCAAAAAGTTGCCATCGGCATACTGCAGGTCAGAGAAAATCGTCGAATGCCGAAAGCTCGATATTTTTGGCTCACTGTTCACACATGCATGGCATCAGATAATGAAGATGAAAACCAAATGATGCTGATAAAACAGAGCATGCCAAGCATCCATCAATTGTCGTGCTGGCTATTAGAATTAGTTGGCTTGAAGGACAAGCATTACAAGGCCGGCGTCCATGCAGTGGCTTAAGAGACGATTCTTTATTAGTTCACAAACCTCAGTCCGAGCCAGTATGGACTAGATGCAGAACGAGGTCCAATAGCCAATGAAGCAATGGGGGAGGCAGTCAGCTGATTGTTTTCCACAAATTTATTGATGTCCAGAACCTGCTTGGCGTCATTCGTCTAGCCGATTGGTCTCTTTTTGTTTGGAAGTTTGTTTATAACTTCTCGGCTGTTCTCTTTCAAACAGACTATCTGTCTATGGACAGGAAATTATGCAACATGACCGTTGGGGGCGACTCACCGGCGAAGCCCCCAGATCCCGTCGTTCCACCACCGGCGACCTCGTTTGCCGGCCCGGTAATCGATCCCCCGTTCCCGGCGGAGGTTGATAGGCAGGGCGGGGTTGGGGATCGTCGTTCTAAGGGCGGGCCATAGGGTGGCTGCCGCGGCTGCTCGGTGCCGGATGCGGCAAATTCGTCGGCTCTGTCGGCCGCCGTGACTTACGACGCGCTCCGCGTTGGGGGCGACTCACCGGCGAAGCCCCCAGATCACGCCGGTCCCCCACCGGCGACCCCGTTTGCCGGCCCAGGTGGCTATAGTGGCTGCTCGGTGTCGGATGCGGCAAAATCGTCGGCTCCGTCGACCGCCGCGACTGTCGAGGCGCACCGGGATCTGACGGTAGCTGAGATCAAGGAAGAGGCGCCTTCTGAGGCGAGAAGACCACCGAGGCGTGCGGATGGCGGTCTGTGGCGGAGCCGCCTTACCCTCGCGCCTTGTCGGTCAATACTGTCCTCCATCACCGAAGCGACTGGCGGCGAGAATACGAATCAGGTATGTGATGTTGTTGTTACAGGTTCAAGCGGGACCGAGGATGAATCAGGCGTGGCTGGCTTTGGCGACATTGCAATTGTGCCCAGATCAAACGATGAGGAAAGAACAAGGTCCATCAACGACGTCTACGTACAGAAGCTTCTGGACGACTCTGATGCAGGAATTCAAGAAGAAAACGGTGAGAATGTTCTGATTTCAGTTTCACCTTCAGGTTTTGCCGATTGTGTAGAATCAGCGATCCTTGCCGGGCTTACAGCTCATGAGGCATACGATTTTGCTGAGGAAACAAACCACCAAGCAATCCTAGCAGGTTGTACTACACAAGAAACTAGCCATTTTGTGCACGAGCAGAGACTTGGCAAAGCCACTCTGTTATCGATGGCGAAACGTTCTAGTACAGCTCAATGTGAACCCAAGTACCATTGTTCATGGAATCGCAATCCGTCCTTGGAAGGGTCCACTGCCGAGGCTGCGCTCGCCGGCGACGTTGACGTTGGCTGAGTTCATGCCACCAGAGCAGGTTGACAGATCACAAACACAACTTGATCAACAGTTTTCCTTTCAACACTCAAAGGCTATCTCTGAATGCCACAGTACTTCAGGCCTAATAGAGAATGCAAAACATTTTGGCCGGTCATGGAGGGACCTGCTGCCCGATGGACCCAAGCCCATTAATCGTAAGACCTATTCCAACAGCCGCCGCCACCGCAGCCACACCCTCGTACGCTGACATGGCTGGACGACCGCCACCCACCACTCGCAATTACCCCAGCGGCTTCATCCACGACCCTTCGAGGGGTAGGTTCAGTGATCGCTCTCGCAATGATGGGCGAGTTTCAGGGCTGAACAGAGGTCGTGGAGATCACGGGGTTCCAGGTCGAGGACGCAGTGATGGGCACACTCTTAGTCGAGGCAATGGAAGGGGTGGGCCGCCGTGGTTTGGCACCAGTGCAGTTCAATGGGAGCCACAGCAGCAATATCAGCCAGTCACAAGAACACAAGGTCAAGAAAGTCGAGCGAATGCTGTTGAATCCAGTATGCAGCGTGCTGCTCGAAACCAGCAACAGAAACCTTCTACAAAATCTGGTATGGCAAAAAAGAAACGACCTTACTGCTGGAGGTGCAAATGTAGTGGCCATTCCAATGATGAGTGCAAAGCTGATCTTGATTGCATTGTTTGTAATAAAAAGAGCTCGCATCTGTCATGGAAGTGTCCAATTTTGAAGATGCCAAAACCATATGTTACTTTCTCTGGCTCTGGTAAGCAGGATTTCAGTTTCTTGAAAATCCCTGATATTGATTACAAACTAGAGACACCAGATCTAGGTCCTACAGCACTAGTCAAGGTGACCGGTAGCAAACTATCAGCACAGGTGGTTCAGTCTGAATTGGCGAAGATTTCTCGTGCGGACTGGACATAGGAGGCCTTACCTCATGAGGAAGACTCTTTCCTAGTGGCCTTTCCGTCAGATGAGGAGATGCAGCGGATGGCATCCATTGATTATCACCTAAAGAATCATGGTGCCACGCTTACTATTTTAGCTTGGCAAAGCTCTAATGACGTGAAACCAATTTAGCAGCTGGAAGAAATTTGGGTGCACATCACAGGGGTCCCTCATGCTTGGAGGAACTATCTTGTTTTTTGGGCTCTCAGCACAGTGATTGGCAAAACGCTGGAAGTGGATATGTCCACTTACAGAAAAAAGGGGTTATCCGAGTTCGGGTTGGGGTATTGAACAAAGAGAAGCTTCCATACACCACTGATTTAGTTTTTGGGACAGAAGGATATGACATAACTTACAAATTGGAAGATACAAATTTCAGACCATCTTCACCAACTCTGACGGATCAGGATCCAATGGACCATGATGGTACTGATGAGGACAAAGATAAACCGGCAGAAAAGGAGCCAGAAAATGTGTCCAAGAAATTCAAGAATACCCAAGGTGTAAGTGGATCCAACTCTGCAACTACATCTGAGAAAAATGGACCAAAACCTATGCAAGTTCAACTCAAACTTTTACCTTCCAGTATTGAGCATTTGAGGTCTGTACTGCAGCCTTTTCAGTGGGAAGATTTAGCCAAGCTACCTCCTATTGTTGTGACTCCTATGGCTGCTACAAATCTTCCAATTCCAAATTGTACTCCGGTACCGAATAGGAATTCGAAAATTTTGCTGGCTTCTACGAATGATCTGAATAGATCAATTTTGGGAACCATAGCTACTGTTGACAAAACAGAAAGCTCTTTGGCTAAAACAGCAAATGGGACACCCACTGACACTCGATTTCCCATTGCTACAACACATAGCAGTTCCGAGCCGGGAAAGGAAACGATGCAGATTCCTGTGCCACTGCAGGAGAACACCAGAGCTGTCAGTAAATCTCAGCTGCCATTAGACATCGATGAGTCACAAACCACCAAGCTTCTCATGGACTCACCTTGCCAGACAGCTAAGCTATCTGCAGCAGCTACCTTAGGCGACAAATCCATCTTTACACTTACACCATTGAACAAAGGCCAAGGTACAGATCTTGAGTCATCTTCTGGCTCGATTTTTTTGGAAGGTAAATGCCGCAGTGTACGAGCTAATGTCGTATCTACTGATGGTGCCGTAGCAGCTGATGAAGACACTTTAACAAAGGCGATGAGAAGAGCAGCATCAAGGAACATGGATGGCCCAATGAAGGACAAGCCAATGGGAGAGAGCTCACCACTATCGGTTATGCCTTCAGCCAACATGATCCCAGGTACGCCCAAGCTGCAGCCATCTTCTATTTCTATTGTGTCTATACCTGAGAAGAGATGCATTTCAAACCTGAACAATGTAGGTTTCCTTTTGGGTAGCAATAGCAATGCAATTAATTTCTCCATCAATGCGCTTAAGAGGGTCGAAGCCGATAGAACAACTGTAACGCCAAATCAAAAAGAGAATAAAAGATTAGGAGTAGATGAAACCTTCGTGGCAAGTGACGACGAGGATACTGAAAATGGTGGTATCCTTCTTGAACACTTGGTGAAGGAAATAAATGATGTTGGCTTGGATGATCTGTACCTGGACACAAGAATTTGTGACCTTATGGCTACCGATCGGAAATCCAAGATGGCAGCAAAAAAGCGTAAAAGCCACAATAAAGTTTTTCAACAAAAGGTTTCCCCATGAAAGGCTTCTTTTGGAATAGCAGAGGTCTATCAGACTTGGCTAAATTTCGTTATATAGCTGAAGCTATTCGAGATCATAACCTTGATTTCGTGGCTATCATGGAAACAGGGAAACAGGACATGTCTAGATCAAATTTGTCCCGACTGTCTGGAGGGGCAGATTTCATTTGGCACTGTCTACCGCCTCGAGGGAGGTCTGGAGGCATCCTCCTTGGCGTCAATGCTTCGTTCCTTGATCTATCATTAATTGTAGAAGGGGAATTTTACATCAAATTTTCATCTCTGCAATAAATCAGATAATTTTAAGTGGATTCTCATGGCAGTCTATGGTCCGGCTCAAGAGGAGTTTAAGACACCTTTCTTGACTGAACTTGTACGTGCTTGCCAACAAAACCCTCATCCTACTCTAATCGGTGGGAATTTTAATATCATGAGAAATAGTAGAGAGAAAAATAACGATAGATTTAGTGACCGCTGGCCTTTCCTGTTCAACACTGTCATTGACAGCTTTGATCTTAGGGAAATTGATTTGACAGGTAGACAATTCACTTGGGCTAATTCTCTTCCTCATCCCACTTATGAAAAGCTTGATAGGGTTTTAATGACAACGGAATGGGAATTTAAATACCCCTTGGTAACTGTACACGCTCTGGATAGAGGTGTTTCAGACCATACGCCTCTACTTCTTGACACTGGAACTCCAGCCTTCATGGGAATAGAAAACCATTTAAAATGGAACTCAGCTGGTTCTATCGTGAGGATTTCTACGATCGAGTTGTAGAAATTTGGAGTAAGCCGGTAAGGGGGCAAAATTCCGTCCAGAGATGAACAAAAAAAATTAGGAGCGCTACACAAGTATCTCCGAGGTTGGGCCTCACACACGAACGGTATTTATAAACAACAAAAAACAATCCTTCAGTCGACCATCAATAACCTTGATATTGAAGCCGAAAACCAGGACTTATCTGGAAATGAGAGAAGTCAGCTTGATCAAGCTAGAAGCGATTTGAGTAAACTCCTTCGAGAGGAAGAACTAAAATTCTATCAGCGAGCAAAGGTTACTGATGTCCTACTTGGGGATAATAACACTCAGTACTTCCAAATGGTTGCCAACGGCATACATAGAAAGAAAAGAATTTTCTATCTAGACCATGAAGACGGAAAAATAGAAGGTCAGGCTAACCTGAGAAATTATATCACACGTTTCTATAAGGAGTTGTTTGGACCACTACAAGATAATACTATGACCTTAGATGAGTCACGAACAGTTGACATTCCTCAGGTCAGCCAAGCTGAAAACGAATTCCTAACGGCTCCTTTTACTAAAAAGGAGATTCGGGATGCAGTTTTTGCGATGGAACACAATAAAGCACCAGGGCCAGATGGCTTTCCAGCTGAGTTTTATCAAAAGTTTTGGGATGTCATCAAAGTGGATCTGATGCAAATGTTCCATGATCTTCACTCAGGAACCTTGCCGCTCTTTAGCCTCAACTTTGGTGTCATAACTTTGATTCCAAAGATCCAAGAAGCTAATACAATTCAACAGTATCGACCAATTTGCTTACTGAATGTTAGCTTCAAAATTTTCACTAAAGCGGCAACTATTAGAATTAATTCTATAGCAGATCATATAGTTGGTCCAACCCAAACGGCCTTTATGCAAGGACACAACATCCTCGAGGGAGTTGTCATTCTGCATGAGACAATCCATGAGCTGCATTGTAAAAAGCAAAGCGGAGTTATTTTTAAAATTGACTTTGAAAAGGCTTATGACAAAGTCAGATGGCCTTTCTTACTGCAAACACTGCGGATGAAAGGTTTTTCTCCTAAGTGGATCTCTTGGGTGCAAGCTTTTATTTCAGGCGGTAGCGTGGCAATCAATGTTAATGATGAGGTTGGACCTTATTTTCAAACGAAAAAAAGGTCTTCGACAAGGGGACCCACTATCCCCCATTCTTTTTAACATTGTTGTGGATATGCTAGCTATACTAATTAAAAGAGCCAAAGCAGATATTCTACAGTATGCTGACGATACGTTACTCTTTATGGATCATGACCTCGAAAAGGCTCGTAACATGAAGTTATTACTTTGCGCTTTCGAGCAACTTTCAGGGCTTAAAATAAACTTCCATAAGAGTGAAATATTCTGCTTTGGAGCAGCACAAGAATCCTAGTCCCAATATTCAGAACTTTTTGGTTGTAATCAAGGAACTTTTCCAATGAGGTATTTAGGCATACCTATACATTATAGGAGGCTCTCAAATGCAGACCGGAAAAGAGTAGAAGAACGTTTTGAAAAAAGGCTTAGCAGCTGGAAAGGTAAACATCTATCAACAGGTGGGCGATTGACACTAATTAACTCAGTGCTTAGTAGCTTACCATTGTACATGATGTCCTTTTTTAATCCCAGGAGGAGTTCTCAAAAAATTAAATTACTTCAGATCAAGATTTTTCTGGCAAAGTGAAGAACAAAAACGAAAATACAGATTAGCCAAATGGGACATTCTGTGCCAACCCAAAAACCAAGGTGGGCTGGGGTTCCACAATTTAGACATCGAGAACACAGCTCTTCTGAGTAAGTGGCTTTTCAAATTGCTCACAACCGAGGGTACTTGGCAACAAATGCTACGCAGAAAATATTTAGGATCTAAGCCTCTCTCTCAAGCTCAATGAAAAAATGGGGACTCTCATTTCTAGGCTAGTCTGATGAAGGTTAAACGAGGTTTTCTGCGTTTTGGGACCTTCATAACTTAGGACGGATCACAAGTAAGATTTTGGGAGGATATATGGATAGGCCAGTCAACACTGCGTCAACAATATCCTTGCCTTTATAACATAGCCCGGCATAAACAGGCTACTGTAGCAAAAGTGCTAGGCACATCTCCACCTACTATATCCTAGCGAAGAGATCTAATCGGACACAAGCTAGTGGCGTGGAACAATTTACTTCCACGCATCACGAACATTGTGTTAAGCCAGCAACAAGATGAATTTCACTGAAACTTGCATCCTAATGGACAGTTCTCAGTCAAATCTCATTACCTGGCAATGATCCATAGTAATGTCCCTAATGTTAATAAAGGCTTATGGAAACTAAAAGCTCCATTGAAGATCAAGATTTTTTTGTGGTACCTACGTAGAGGAGTAGTGTTAACCAAAGACAATTTGGTTAAGCGCAACTGGAATGGCAGCAAACAGTGTTGTTTTTGTCACAAAGATGAGACAATTAAGGATCTGTTTTTTGAGTGCCGGTTCGCTCGTGCTGTTTGGTCTGTTATTCAGGCAGCTTCGGGCTTGTCTCAACCGCGTAGTGTATCAAGCATGTTCGGTTCTTGGCTTTGCGGTTTAAGTAAAGACCTGAAGTCGTTAGCATTGCTAGGAGCAGCAGCTACATATTGGTCTATTTGGTTATGTAGGAATGACCTGGTTTTTGAAAGAAAACGTGTTTCTTCTCCTTTACAGGTTATTTACTTGATTATACATTGGCTCCGTTCTTGGGCTATCCTATAGAAGCCGTCTTCACAGGATTTGGTTATAGCGGCTTCTCAACTTTTGGCACAGGTGGCCAAGGAGTTTTTTACCCGGGCATATAGGTGGCAGTCTAGTCTTCGGATTGAGAGTTATTAGTGTGTCAGGTTTTGTTACGTTTCTCTTTTAAGGCTGTGTGTATCTTTGTTATACAGAGGCTGAAAGTGTTTCAAGGTCCTTGTATCACCTCGATGTAACAATCTTGAAATTAATAAAGCTTTCCTTTTCGAAAAAAAATATAAAGGGACGGGTTATTCCACGGATGGAAATCGGCTATTCCATGGAATCGGCTGCCCAACTTCAATGGTGAAAACTCTTTCACTGTGAAAGCCGATAAGATGTTGGTCCCACAAGTTGATGAAGTCCCTGCCGCTCAATTTGGCCGCATTGTTGGAAGGAATTATGTCCAAGCTTCGGAAATCACATAATGCTTTTCGAATGGTGCTTGTGCTTTTGAGAAAAAATATTCCCTATGCTATCATCAGTAAGCTGCGGTATAAGTACTGTGTACAGGAAGGAGATTACCATGTGCTGGTACGATGCTTGCATACATACACGGAAAGAGCAGCAACAAGAAGAATCGGCTGTTAGAGAATGGAGTCGACTATCCAATAAAGGCATCAGCTCAGGAAATTCTAAAAGTCAGGTATCCTATTATCCTTGACTAAATCAGTTTTCACATGGCTATTGTTATTGTTCTATCAGAAGATGAGCTGATCTTGGGAAATAATTTTATGAGTGTCTCTGTGCTGAGATAAAGTTTTTTGGACCTGCCATCGAGAAGTATGCATTGCTGCTGCTTCTGTAATCGAACAAGCCGATATCCAATACAAGCAAACTACAGGTCTGAGTGGTTCTTCCCTCACATCCATCGGCTCCAAGACACTCTTCCAAGCCCCATGGAAAATATACAGAAGGACAAGAGTGCTTACGATCATCCAAGAAATCTGATGATGGAATTTCTCTCAAAATATACACATTGGCTAACTATAGTTCCAGAGTAATCTGCTCATATCCATAAGAGATAGCTGATGTGGCCTGAAGAAGCTTAGTCAATCGATGGGGAAATAGTGGACAGCTACATAACTCGGACCTGATGGGTACACGAAGACAACTGACATCGCTGGTGGGAAATATATCAGCTATTTAAGAATATTATTATATCATCAGCCAAAGGTGTATCGGCTACATGAAGACAACAGCAAGAATTGTCTTCACTTTGATTGAAAGCCGATTAGAGTAAGAGTTGCCACTAGAAGCCAATCCTTAATAGGTAATAAAGCCTAACTGATCGGCTCAGCATCTTCTACCAAGAGTATGATAGATTTGAGATAGATCAGTGCCTACTGAAGAGCCGTTACGTTAAGCTGTCATCGGCTCCTGGATCTTCCGTATGGGAGAAAATTGCGTGACATGGACGGTATAAGATAAATCTGAACATAGTTGCTGCAGAATCAGATCGGAGCAGGAGCATATTTATTAGCTCATGCATATCTGAGACCAATTTTTAATAGAAGTAAATAGCCGATGAGTTGAAATATTCCTTTCTGATTACCTCGTCATCGGCTAAATAGTTTTGAGCAATAAATGTTACATATCCCATATTCAAATTCATGGCGGAAAAGTTGAACTAATAAAGTTGATAGCCGATCAACAAAGATATCGGCTCTAATTATTCGCCGCCGGCACTGCAAGCTGATGATATTTATACGTGTTCGCATTCCACTGGCCGTAAATCAGAGGGATTAAGAATGTTATTTTCAGTTCTCTATATTGCAGCACTGCAAGGACGCTAGGTGCAACAGCCGATAAGTGCATTGATGAAGAGGTCAGCATATAAGATGGATCCAGCATAGAGGTACTTATCGGCTCAGATTGGAAAAACGTAAGCTACATCCTGGAATATTAGTTATATTCAATCGACCATTGTTCATCATCGATCTGTACTGGTGCTCGGTAGTTCTGATCTTGGGTTGCTAGCTCGCATCAGCTTCGCTTATTTAGCCGAATCAATTGAATCACCGGGATGGCCGATAAAGGTTACGATACTTATTGGTCGGATATGATAATAAATTGCTTGGATGATGATGCAATCGGACTACTCTTGCGGATATCGGCTAATCTGAAGGTGGAAATTGGCTATATGATTACTTTTGCCGATACTAAAACAAAGAGGTTGAGATGAAGATCAAAGCTTTGTGCAGCATGAGAATATTTTCGAAATACATAGCCGATTAAGATTATAGACTCGGGGGCCAGCTCCGAATCGGCTAAAGCAGAAATATCATATTTTGGAGAAGCAACTTAGATGGACAGTTCGACACACACCTGGAGCAATAATGTGACTGTCTGAATCTGGAACTGGCTTGGGGAGGACCCCATTTAAAAGTAAGAAATGTTTTAGTTCCTCCTTATTGAAATAATTATTAGTTGCTCTGCCTTATATTTCTCTCGTACCAAGTTTACAACTTATTATTCTCCGAGATTTGAGTTTGTTGCTAAGATTCTCATCCTGAAACTTGAAACTTAGTGGTTTGCAAAATGCATGATTCCCGTCTAAGTTGTTGCAAGTTATGATATGATACTATAGAATTTGCTATGATTTTGTTCTGCGAGAAACTTAACAGCCGGAGATTTCATTTTTAAAAATATATACATAAATTTAAAAGTTCCTCGATTGGGTGCTTATAATCACATTGAGCTTTGTCAAATTATTGAGACTCAAGCAGAGTCTCTTTTGATGCACTCATGATCAAGATTCACGAACATCAACAAATAAATTTGCTAACTCTTACACTGAGGTTACGCCAAAACATGCCATCCATCCACCAAATAAAATTGAAACTCCATCATTGCGTCATAAGGATACTCTCTTTTAAATTTTCTTTGCCAAAAAGGGATATATGGGATAAGCAAAAAAAAGAAAAAAAAGGGTACAAAATGCCCACATAAATAAAAAAGAGAGAAAACAATGGGTACAAAAATGCCCGCCTGAGAGAAAACAATGAGTACAAAGATGCCCGCCGGAGAGAGATAGTCCATATATTCCATTTAATGCAAAGGAAGAGAATTATATAAAAAAATGAGTTCAAACAAAAACATTGGAAATTCCCCACACTTGCACGTCTTGATCTTAGTGTGTGACTTGTATTTTCTCGGATCCAGTTTTTGACTTAGCAAAATTATGTGATGATTGAGAATGTCATTTGAGGAGCTTGCTTTTATTTTATAAAATAAAAAACCTTCAGAAAGAAAGATGATGAAAGAATGAGAGAATAGTGGTTCTATGGGATTGTTCTATCTTGCAACCGCCCAAGACTTCAAAAAGCCAAAAGCACCACCTGGATTGAGGAAAGGGACGAGTGAATGCTAACTCATTCAATCGAAGCAATACACAGTTGCCAAATAAAAACGAAGCTCATCGGACCAAAATAGTTCGAAGCATAAGATTCATACTCCGAACTAGAGGCCTGTGTTTACACCAAAATTTGGTTCAGAAATATTTTTCAATATATTTGCAGATGCATGGTGTTCAGGTGCTCTTCGCTAGCCAAGAAAAATACTGTTTCGGCCATGTCTGGTTGCATATTTGGTAGCAGGCCGAAATATTTCAAGAAAGGAAATTAATTAGACGTGACAAGGTGCAAGGCAACGAAGACGGACTCAAGATATGTATGCCTACGTGTTGCCTAGTTTCCGGATTATTTGGCCGATCAGCGTGGCCAAATAAAATAGATTAGAATATTTTATTAGATAAATATGTAAACTAGGAGTCCATACGCGGGTTTGTTTCGGAAGATACGGAGCGCATCTTGCACACGCTGTGTACGCGTATCTGTAGATTGTAGGCCAAAGACCAGGCACCCTTTACCTATATTAAAAGGGGGCATGGCACATTGTAAAGGATACATCCAATCAATACAACACAAACCGGCTTCAAAGCCAACTTTTTCTTAGGAGTAGGAGTGGAGTAGATCCAACGAGTTCTTCATCCCGAACGAGGTAGTCATCCAGTGAACTCCCAAATTTTACTTGTAAGTACCGTCACGCTTGCTTTCATCATGCACGGTATGTACAATTCCGTCTTGTATCCCACTGCTAGATGAATTCTAGTTATCAATTCTCGTTTGATTCAAGTATGACCTGTGTAGTTCCGTACTATGCCCCACTACTTAGATTGAATTGAGGGTTAGTTATCGGCTCTAACCAAGCAAGACATCTTGATTAGATTCAGTAAGTTACCGATGTTGCTCAATGCTTATTTGTTCATTTATTTATTTAAAGCAATCATCAAATTGCCCAATCTAGATCTATTTTTGTCGACTTAAATCCTATATGTTTCATGCCTTCAATGAGCAATCATTATGTATTTTACCATGCATTGATAAGAGTAGAACCCATTACTTCATTAGCCGATTAGATTAGATCTAGATTGTGTGTAGGTTGCACTTGAGTAATAAAAAGAACTTTACGTTAGCCTAATGAACAGTCGATTTGGTTCCAAAATTATATATCCATAGCTGTCTCGATCCACTCGATCCTCACTGACATAAGCGAAGAGTCAAATAGACTGGTCAAAGGGGTAAAGTATTGTTCATTTTATAGGTTTGTATGTTGCCTACACATGTCCGGATCGGCTATTTTAGCCGATCTCGCTCTGAGCTTCACGTCCGCATGCCGCACTAATTGTCGCTTTCTTCATGCATGCTTTGCTGTTGTTTACGTTGAGATTTGTCACGTGTGTCATAGCTGTCTCGACCCGATCGATCCTTACTGATAAACTTGATAAATCAACACGTGATTCAATTAACGAAGTATTTTATGCTTTAGGCACGTTTAATATGACTTGCTATTATTTATATTCTTGTTGGATCGGTTAAAAGGGAAATTGACTGATTCACTTATTATACACGAAGTTGGTTCTTTACGATCAGATATCGACTCTTTAGTCGATAGCCTTGATGATTGGCCTACAAGGCCGGATATTTGGAACTGTCTAGAGCAACACCGGCATGTTCCACCTTGTTTTACTAATAAGCTTCCTCTTTCTTGTCAATTGCAGGTCAAATTGACTGGCACGCCTTGGAGTTGCTGGTACGGCCACATACAGGGTTTTGAAGCTATCTGGATCTACCGAGCCCTCGCTCTCAGAGATCATTCTGGCTTCACTGGCGTGTTGATCGTGAACCAGTTTTTGCGCCAACAGCCACACTTAGGAACTCATAGAGAACATCAATGAACTGTTGCGAGAGGCGGTTAGCGTTGTACATCCAATGCCGGCTCATCTGCATGATATGCACATATAGATCAAATATCCATTACTAAACATAATTAGTTAATACCTACCACAGCTGTTTGACTTGAACATGAATTTATTAAAGCCTTGATACAACGTAGACAATCCCAAATAGCACTAAATAAACGAAACCTACAATGCACTTCAACAGAATAACAACTTTGTGAACCATTCCAACTAAAACAAACAAATCCTTCGTCAATTCTCCATTGATGGGCTTCCTCTGCTGGTTCACTGCTGCCTCTTCATGTATGGGTGCACTCTCATCAGCCGCCTCATCCTCCTCATCTAATTTTTGCACGTGCTCAACATACTCATCATTCCAGTACCACCCTTCACATCCAGTACTATCCCACTAAAATTAGAAAAATAATTTAAGAACTTTAATCAAAGCGATCATGAACAAATGGATACAAGCTTAAAAAAAAACTCACATTGCGATCCAGGCACTCGTAGATGATGTGGCCCTTGTTGGGACCCTCCTTCGTCACTCTATACTCCAATACAATCTTCTGCTTACACTCGCCGCACGTAATGAAAGGAAGCTCCAGCCTCAGTCGCTTACGAACCTGATGCTACACCGAGGATCCAGAAGCAGTCGTCATCTACTCTCTATACTCGTTTTCATCAACTACTATAAATTTCTCATTTTCTAAACCATGAAATTAAATGAGCTATATATCAGCAAAGAAATATGCATACTAACGAGTGACTTTGATCTCAAATGGTAAAAAAGGACCTTAAATAATTTCCACCATTATTTGTAATGTAAAAAAGACCTTAAATGAGCTATATATACTAGCAATATGGAAGGTGCATTCTAGTTTTGATAAACTAACTCAAGCATCTTTCATCTACGTATGCAAACTATCAGGTGATCTTGAGCTCAAATGGCGTATAAATAAATTAAAACTCCATTATTCTCTAATCTAAAAAAACCACAAATTTCTCTATTTGTAGACCACGAAATGTGCTAGAGAAGAAATATAAGAGGATAAAGCTGGTAACCTATTCAACCAAAGAATGGATGGAGCAGCGAAGGTCATCGTCACCAATCTCGCAAGCATCCACGACCAAGAACAGAGAGATAGGAAAGGAGAGCTTGAGCCTGGGCTTGGGCTGGTGGAGGAAGGAGAGGAAGTATATAGCCCAAGACCTGTAGTCCCGGTTTGTGGTTTACACCCGAAGTACAGGTCACATTATAGTCCTGGTTGGAACTACCAACCGTTGTTAAAGTTTCACTCACAGCTGGTAGTTCCAACCGGGATTGGAGATAGAATGTTAGTCCTGGTTGGGAAATCCAACTAACACTAAAGATCCCCTCCTACAAAAGCCAGCGCAAGCATGCGGCTCTAGCCGTTGGGTAGGCTTTAGTTTCGGCTGGCTGAACCAACCGGGACTAATGCTCCCTTTAGTCCTGGGCCCGATTCTAGCCGAGATTAAAGGTGAAAACTAAAAGTGTCTCTACTAGTGGGGGTGATGAGCGAGGCGACAGCGGCATCGTTGAGCGGATAGTGGGAGACAACCTGATGGACGGTGCTGACAGCAGGGGTGAGGAGTCACTGGCGAACTCTTTGATTGGGATAGGGAAGGGCAAGATGGTTTGGGGGAGGTGGCGAGCAGGGGGGGTGCTGGCGAGGTCACATAAGGCTCGGGCGGTGGTCGATGCAGCGGTAGGGAGGAGGAAGATGAGTACGGAGGGGGAGAGGAGGAAGACAAATGTACGTGTTGATATTGCTCCCAACATGCTCGCTTCTATCTATTAAGGGAGTCCAATGAACTGTGGGAAAACAGGCCCTGGTCAGAGGACTTATTTCGGCTGCGGCTGATTTGTACCGCTAATTTGTTATAAGAGAAAAATACTGTTCAGCTGTAATGTAGGGTTGAATAAGCTTAAAGTAGCTCAAGCCAGAAATAGCAGTACGCCTAGCGGTGACGGCTTGCTCATCCCTAGGGATGAAAACGGTATGGATATTTCCCAATTTTTCGTCCGTCCGAAGGACTAAATAAGGCCCGAATAGCAAAAACGGACATTCGAATTTCTTTTTCGAATAGCGGATATGGATACGGATACTTTGATGGATATCGGATACGGATACGGGATGTATTGTATCCGTCGGATATCGGATATCCATTCGGATACATCCGAGTATCTGAATAAGTATCCGCATACCCAAAGCCAAGGTGGCAAAGTCACAGGTAAAGATGAAAATGGTACGGATATTTTCTAATTTTTCGTTCATTCGAAGGAATAAATAAGGCCCGAATAGCAAAAACGGATATTTGAGTTTCTTTTTCGGATAGCAGATACGGATACGGATACTTTGACGGATGTCGGATACGGATACTGGACGTACGGTATCCATCGGGATGAGGAGGAGAATGACGACGACATACTAATAATCTACTAAAGCCTTGACATGGCTTAGTATTATATGGTTGGTGGACTAATATTTTGGACAAGTAGTGTCTGATATACTAATGATGCCGACTATGTCTATTGGCTAAATTAACCAATTCAATCAGCATGTGCTGTTTATTTATGTTACCATACTACGAACAAGTGGCACCGTAGCAAACTAGCAGTATAGCACAATGTGGTAGGACTTACTCATGGAATGTTTAAATGGTCGTAACATTTCTATATGTATGTTTGTACCTTTTAGTCGATGTTCGAAAAAAATGTCCGTAACCGACTCTACCGTATCCGTTTATTATGTATTCCATTCGCATTGATCCGTATTTTATATCCGAAGCTATCTGTATTTGTATCTGTATCTGACATTGTCCGTGTCCGAATCCGAATGCCGAGATAAAATATAGGATTGAATACAGGACCACTGGATATCCGTCTATATCCGATCAGTTTTCATTCTTACTCATCCTTGTGTGTTGCCTTTCCCCATGCCGCTCTGGTCTTTTATTCCTATGCCCCTATCCTGGCAGCTTGGAAGTCCATCCATTGGCCGAGCACTGGAAACTACATGCAGTTTGCTTGCAACAGTTCCTACATAATATTGCTAACTACGTATAGCCACTCGTGCATAGAAGTATTATTATATCTAACATTCATAACTTAAATTGTTTTCTTTCACAAACAATTAAAGGTACAATATGATACCCTCGTAACCCCAAATCTTGGACATACAAGTGCATGATTTCTCACAAGCCATACAGATGGTGGGGTTCATGGGCCATATATAAAACCGCAGAGCACGGCAAGTCGAAACTTGATTGACTCACTGTTGAAGTCAAGTATACTAGGAGTATCTACTTGTGTCGCGCTCTGCCAATCAACAAACCAAGAAGTACTTCTGGGCGCTGGCTTGTATGGATTTTTTAACAACCCCTCTTTTAGCCCACGTATACAGTAGTTAGCTCTTTATTATTAATACATGGTCTGTATAAGTTGGTTGTAAATTTATAGCCTGTTTCCCTTATCTATCCTCTTTCTTTTTTTCTCCACCTCATTAAGGTTTTCTACTTCTGACTTAGTCAAACTATGTCTTCTACGGCTCATCTGAGAAAATCACTTAAGGAATAGACACCAACAGAAGATGTTAATCCTTAGCAAAGCAATCCTACTATTCCTACTAACGGGAAGTGTACTACAAAGGACTCAATGGCACGGTCACCCCGCGATCAACCACGGATCTGGATAGTCAGGATGCATCTACGAGCAACCTAAGTAGCACCACGCTTACACTAGAGATTACTACTCTACTCCTTGTAGAACAGGAATAAAGCACTCAAAAGAGAATTGTAAACTAGAAGAACAATACTCCCTCCATCCCAAAATAAGTATCGTTTTTGACTTTCTGAAATCGACGTTTGACCATTCGTCTTATTCAAAAAATTTACGAAAATATAAAAATAAACAATTCAAAATTAAAGTACTTCTAATAATGAATCATTTAATAATAAAATAATTAATTTTTTCACAAATTTTTTTAATAAGATGAATGATTAAAAGGAGATAGCCAAAATCCTATAACAACACTTATTTTGGGACGGAGGGAGTATAAATATAAACTTACTTGAATCAAAAGTTGATTACCCAAGACATCACAGGAGCCAGCTCAAGCAGAGCCGGATCCTGCCGAAGTACAAGCTGAAGAGGGAGCACCGACACGCTAGCACCTCCTCCTAACTCTTCCCACGCTCTCCATCTCTCTACTATCTAGAGCCTAGATCCTAATGAGATGTCATCCTTTTATGAGAAACCTCTCGATTAGGGTTTACATATGATTGAATGAATTGGTTTTGAAAACCCTAGGGTCTGGGGCTGCTTATATAGGCCGGTGGGATGAACCTCAGCCCTCGGATCAAACCGACCTTAAGCAATGGTGTAGATGCAAAGCTTAAAGCGGTGGAATAGTCCACGAAAAAGGGGAGACAAAACGGGCTCTGGGCCAGTTCGGCCGAACCAGAGCTCAGTTCGGCCGAACTAGCCCTATGGCAACTGGGCCCCGCCTTCGGTGGGGTGTCTTCTGGTGTCTTCTAGAATATTCCTATACCGGTGCTTCATGTACATTCAATATCTTTCTCTCTGGGACTCCAAATATCGCAAATTGTAGGTCCGTTTTGATCGTCTCGATGAGCTCTACGCAATGGTGAACTCCAATTCCTCATTTGAGATACTTTTATATGGTGAAACCTTGAATATCTTTTCATACCCTGTAAAACAAATGAGAACACCAAAACTCATGGAACTTGTTAGAATCAAACCTTATGTCCATGATGTGGATTCATTTATGCCCTTGATTCATGTTTATTTGACGGTTAAAAATGATAGATAACTACCGTCAACGAGCGCGCGACACAGGGCCTCGCAGGCGCGTTGTGCTCGGGTGGCGCGGTGGGTTCGTGCAGCAACTCCTGCGGATCCGGTGAGGACGAGCCTGGATCTGGTGAGCGGGCTCGGGCGGCGGCAACGATGGATCCGGCCAGCGGTGGTGCGGATGGGCTCACCGGGCCCGTCAATGGGCTCGCCGGGCATATGCACTATTTTTTTGGTTTTTTTATTTTATTAACCGAGGTGGGCAACAAACCGCCTCGAAAAAGGTCACATTTACCATGACCTTTTGTCTGAGGTGGTTGTGATAACCGCCTCAGTAAATTGAATCTGGCCGCCTCGATTAAATTTTGTGTAGTAGTGGTTATCATCACCATCACTGCCGGTTCGTAGCATAAGCCGACAATGATGGCTTCACCATCACTGCCAGATTTAGACAGGCTCTTGGAGACGCTCTCAGGGCAGTTTGGTCTTTTTCCTTTTGTGCTTCTAGATTTTTTTTATTTTGTAATTCATTTATTCATCTTCATGTAACGGACAGCAAGGGCAAACGGAGGATTCATTATTTCATAATAGCAAGGGCGAAATCATAATGTTTAGAGCAAAATCACAGGTGGACCGTCGAACAGGGGCAAAGAACACAATTTTCCCAAAGATAAAAATAGGGACTACTTGTTTTTTTTTCTACTTTTATTTTATATGATATAGCTTCATGCATGCAACCAAACAGTCGTTCTGTTAGTTTGGGCTGAAAATAAGTGCTAATTCTGTTCGATGCTGATTTAATGTGAGCTCTGTGACTGAAAATAAGCGCCGTACCTTTCAACCCATCTCTTTACGTACCGGTAACCAAACAAACAACAACAGTTTGCATCTCTACAGCACTTCATACGAAAGCCTGGTTTCTAGATAAAAGCCAGGCTCCGCTCACGAATGAACCAAACACGCTGATACTTGGGCCCTGTTTGGTTTGGCCCTTCTAAACTTCAATTATCTAAATTTAGTCCCTTTAAATCACTTTTGAACCAATCAAGCTGACTAAAAGATGACGAAGATGACTAAACGGGACTAAACTAAAGACCCCAAACAAGTCAATAATTATGAAACTGTTATCTGATGGTGACATGTCTCTGACATCATAATAATTGCACCCATGTTCAAATTGAAACCGTACATATATAGGTAGATGACTTGTTGGTCTCATTCTTCCCCCTTTGGATTCAAACGTTAGGGGGTGTTTAGTTCCTCTCTAAAATTCTAAAATTTTCGTCACATCAATTTTACGGCACATGCATGGAACATTAAATGTAGACAAAACTTTTGTATGTTTACACAGTTTGCCTGTAAATCACGAGACGAATCTTTTGAGTCTATTTGGGCTATAATTGAATACTTATTGCAAAACATTTCTCACTGTTACAGTGTCAAAATCTCAAAAACTTTGGGACCTAAACACCCCCATTGTTCAAGTATAACTCCCTCCATCCCAAATTATAAGTCATTACAAGAATTTTATAGAGTCAAAATATCTCAATTTTAACCATATTTATATAATAAGATAATAATATATACTTACAATATTAACTAAGTATCAATAGATTCCTCATCAAATATATTTTTATAGCACATTTATTTGGTGCTACAAATCTTTATATTTCTCTCTATAATTTTGATCAAACTTAAAATATTTTGACTCTTCAATATTTTTAAAATAACTTATAATTTGGAATAAAGGGAATACTACGTACTGCCTACGCTATTAAGAATACCATAGGTAACTGCCTTCATGTAATTATCCCACCTCCCATTCGCCCGGTCCGTCTGTCATCCCTGATAATTTTCCAAGCTGCGGCAATGGCTTGCGGCGTCCACAAAACCATCACACCACCTCACGGTTGTTTACACTAGTAGCTCTCCTCCTCACTGAGGCCCTAGCACATCGCTCCAATGCATTGTGGACAAACACAAGCAGCAGCACGGCCAGCGCGCGTAGGCATGTAAAGTTAGAAGGTTATTTCAAACTATCTTTTATAATGACAAGGATGAATAATTTAGATACAATATTACGAGGTTATTTTAAATTATATTTAATAATGACAGAAGTGTGTAATTTAGATGCAAATTTAGAGTGCTATTATCTGTCATAATGATAGATGTGAATAATTTACATGTAAATTTTGGGTGTTATTCTAAATTATCTTACGATGGCAAACGTGGTTGATTTATATGCAAAATTAGAGGGTTAGTTTATGTATTTTTCATAATGGCTGATGTGAGTAATTTTTATTCTAAATTACAATAAATTCAATATCTATTATTAATGATAATGATTCAAGTCTACCCAACTAAAGGATAGATGTTTATGATTATTGTAGAAATTTTTAGAATTTACCTTTTTTTCCTAACACTTTTAGTGACAATTAACATGGTGCCTTTGTCAGAACCTCTAACGGATTGTATTTCTTTCGCAACAAACTATTAAATATAAGGTGGAATAGTCAAATTCGTCCTTAACTATCGTCGAAAGTTCAGTTTAGTCCCTGAACTATAAAAATAGCCGTTTTAGTCCTCAAACTTTTACAGCCGGCTCAATTTCGTCCATAAACTATGAAAACGACCGTTCTCGTCCTCAAACTTTCGGAGCGGCTCAATTTCGTCCTTAAACTATGAAAACGACCGTTCTCGTCTTCAAACTTTCGCAGCCGGCTCAATTTCGTCTCTGGTCCGATGTGGAGCACCACGCCGGCTTGTCTCGTCATCACCCAGTCAGTTGGAATCAGTTTTCGAAAGCCTGTAACTGATTTATTCTTATTCCAACTTATCACAACTAGTTGTAAATCTTCAATACAAAATGAGATGAAGATGATTTTTTCATAAAAATTGTAGATCTCGATAAGATCTACAACTCTTTAGTTTTAATGTTTTTTATTTGAGGACATTAAGATACTCAAAAAGTTCATATTATGGTGCTAAAATTTTATATTAACTTTTATATTAATTACAAGCAGCAGCAGGTAATTATTATGGTGCTAAAATTTTATATGAACTTTTTGAGCATCTTAACATCCTTAAATAAAAAAAATTAAAACTAAAAATTTGTAAATTTTATTGAGATCTACAATTAAAAATCATCTTCATCAATGTTGTATTGAAGAGTACAACTAGTTGCAAACAGTTGGAATAAGAATAAATCAGTTGCAGCCTTTTAAAAACTGATTCTAGCTGACTAGGCGATGACGAGACGAGCCAGCGTGGCGCTCCACATCGGACCAGAGACGAAATTGAGCCGGCTGTGAAAGTTTGATGACGAGAACGGTCGTTTTTATAGTTTAAGGACGAAATTGATCCGGCTGCGAAAGTTTGAGGACGAGAACGGTCGTTTTCATAGTTTAGGGACGAAATTGAGCCAGTTGTGAAAGTTTGAGGACTAAAACGGTCGTTTTCATAGTTTAGGGACTAAACTGAGCTTTCGGCGATAGTTCAAGGACGAATTTGACTATTTCGTCTAAATATAATACGGTACCTTTGTAACCCTAGATCCTGGATATACGTGCAGGTCACTTTCTCAACTTTGACTAGATTTATAAAAAATATTAGTAATATTTATATTTCTAAATAAATTTATTTAAAAATATATTTAACAATCTATTAATGATACTAATTATGTATTATAAATATTGATACTTTCTAGTTAAAGTTAAAAAAAATTGACTTTCTAACACAAAGGGTGCTGTGCCCTGCGAACAAAAGAAGAACAGTCTCATAACTGTTGTGCGATGGTGACATGACGGCTGACATCGTAATAATCGCACCGTGTTTTTTTTTATAATGTAATTGCACCGTGTTGAAACCGTAGGCAGGTGGATGAGCCCGGACTCATTGCTGGGACGATCCTAAACACATGGATCCATCTGTAGTTCTTCGTTCCTCCACGTACTCCTATATTGTTGGCTGTATTTATTTTGCTTGACTTGACTGGGGCTTCGTTTAGAAGAAAAAATTAGAAAAAGCACTATAGCACACGTACCAACTTTTATAACAATTATCTAATCATGATCTAAATAAGCTCAAAAAATCCGTCTTGTGATTTACATACACAAACTGTGTAAACATGTAAAAGATTCATCTACATTTAATGCTCTATGTATGTGTTCAAACAATTGATATGACGCGATGTGATGGGAATCTTAGAAGTTTGAAGGGTAAATAAAGTTTTTGTTTAGTTTCTTTTCAACTTCCAATTAAAACGGTCACATCAATTTTTTGAGACATGCTTGGAGCACTAAATGTTGATGAAAAATAAAACTAATTTGATAGCTTCGCAAAATGTTGTGTCACGAATCTTTTAAACCGACTTGAACTATGATTAGATATTTATTGTAAAAATTAGAACACTGCTACAGCACTCCCAAATTCCAAGTGTAAAACACACCCTAAACAGGGCCTTGGTCTCTTGAAACGTACTCCGCGCCTATGTACGTCTAAAAAAACCATATATAGGTAACTGGGTTCACGTCGTGATCACCCAGGTCAATCACCCATCCCAGATAATTTTCCAAGCTGCGGCAATGGCTTTCAGCGCCAACAACCATCCCAGCACCTCATGGTTCTTTGCACTAGTACTAACTCTCCTCCTTGCTGAGACCCTGTCACATCGCTCCAATGCATCGTGGAGAAACAGAAGCAGCAGCGCGCCCGGTGGCGGCGGCAGCTTGCAGGTTCCAGCGCATTGCCGGCCCGAGCACGCTGCGGCGCTCCTCCAGCTGAAGCCGTCCTTAACCACAACATCATCCAACGGCTGCCCGTCTGTTCCGGCCTCCAACACAATGCTGTCGTCATGGATAGAGGGCACCGACTGCTGCCGCTGGGAGGCGTGGCCTGCGACCGCGTCACCGGGAGCGTCACTGGACTTAAATAACCTCTCGTTGCAGGGTAACAATGGCAGCGGTCTCCTCCCCGCTCTCTTCAGCCTCACCTCTCTGGAACATCTCATCCTGGACTCCAGCAACTTCCGCGGCTCCCACCTTCCAGCGTCTGGTTTTGAGCAGTTGACACGTCTTGAGGACCTCAGCTTATATTATTGCAACATCTCTGGGCCAATTCCTCCCTCCTTTGCAGGTCTTCGTTCCCTAAAGACCATTAGCCTCGCGGCAACTTTTTTTAGCGGTGAGATCAGATCCCTGATTGGCTTTGGTTTATTTGACATCTCGTATACTATTCCACTAATGTTCCGACTCTTGGAACGAATTGCTAAAGTGAGTGATTAGATTATTAGGCTAACCCTAAAAGGGTAGCTATATAGCAATACATACATGGGTCTCATGGGCTTAGCCTCATGGGCCTAATACACACACTAACACCCCTCCGCAGTCTGGACTACCGGCGCAGCGGAGTACAAGACTGGACAAGAAAGAAAACAAGCACAATACACAGGATCCCTTCCGCAGCCACAACTAGCCACTAGTGATGTTGAGGATGGAGCGAAACTCGGAGAAGGTCGAGGAAGGGAGGCTCTTGGTGAAGATGTCCGCAAACTGGGAGGTGGTCGGGACGTGGAGGACCCGGACGTCGCCGATGGCCACACGGTCGTGGACGAAGTGCAGGTCGATCTCCACATGCTTGGTCTGCTGGTGCTGCACCGGGTTGGTGGAGAGGTAGACCGCGCTGATATTGTCGTAGTAGACGAGCGTGCTCCTGGCGAGGGGGCGGTGAAGCTCAGCCAGGAGCTGGCGGAGCCAAGCGGCCTCGGCCACGCCGTTGGCAACGGCACGATACTCCGCCTCGGCACTGGAGTGTGAGACCACCGGCTGGCGCTTGGACGACCAGGAGACAAGGTTACCGTCCAAGAAGACAGCGTAGCCGGAGGTGGACCTGCGGGTGTCCGGGTAGCCCGCCTAGTCAGCGTCGGTGTAGACTACAAGCTCGGCAGAGGAGGACCGGCCGAGAAGCAGCCCATAGCCGAGGGTGCCACGGAGGTCTCGGAGGAGCCGCTTTATAGCAGTAAGGTGGGGCTCCCGTGGAGCATGCATGTAGAGGCACAGCTACTGCACGGCGTAGGCGATGTTGGGGCGGGTGAAGGTGAGGTATTGGAGTGCACTAGCAAGGCTCCGGTAGGAGGTGGAGTCCTCGGGCCCAAGCAGTGGACCCGCAGCCTCTGACAGCTTGCCCTGAGTGTCGACAGGGGTAGAGCAGGACTTGCAGTCAGTCATCCCAGCTCGCTCCAGGATGTCACAACTGAACTGGCGCTGGTGGAGAAACAAGCCCGAAGGTCGGGGCTCAACAGTGACACCGAGGAAGTGATGGAGCACACCAAGATCCTTCATGGCAAATTCCGCCTAGAGAGAGGCAATGATGCGCTAGAGCAGGGACTGGTTGGAGGCGGTGAGAACAATGTCATCCACATAGAGGAGCAAGTAAGCAGTCTCACCCCTGCGGTGGTAGATGAACAGCGAGGTGTCGGACTTGGCCTCCGTGAAGCCAAGAGTCAGTAGGAAGGGAGCAAACCGAGAGTACCAAGCCCGATGTGCCTGCTTGAGACCGTAGAGAGACTTGTTGAGCCGGCAGATCAAGTCAGGACGAGAGGAATCCACGAAGCCTGCCGGCTGGCTGCAGTAGACGGTCTCGTCAGAGTGCCATGGAGGAAGGAATTCTTGACATCCAGCTGATGCGCAGGCCAGGAGCGCTCGAGAGCCAGTGAGAGAACCGTACGGACGGTAGCAGGCTTCACCACTGGACTGAAGGTCTCATCATAGTCAACCCCGGGCCACTGATTGAAGCCCCGGAGAACCCAACGAGCCTTGTACCGCTCCAGGGAGCCATCGGCTCGGCGCTTGTGCCTCCAGATCCACTTGCTAGTGACCACATTGGCACCAGGCGGGCGCGGCACCAAGTCCCACGTCTGGTTGGCCAGAAGGGCCGCGTACTCCTCTTCCATCGCATGACGCCAATGAGAATCTGCCAAGGCGTTGCAGACAGAAGAGGGCACAGGGGAGACCTGCGGTGCCCCGGGCGTCGCTGCAAGAGCCCGGGGCCACAGGACGCCGGCCGCGTGCCGCGTCACCATGGGGTGAACGTGACGCGGGTGTCGGTGAAGAATCGGCGGGTGGTACACCGACGGCTCGGTACGAGCAGCTGGTAGTGGTGGAGACGGCGGTGTGGGCATCGACGGAGGAGTATTCACCGTAGGTGACCTCGGCGGCAAGGGCGGTGGTGGCAGCGGCACCGTGGCCAGCGGGGCCGGCTGCACACGGCGCTGGTAGACACGTACCGCGTGGGCGAAGCGTGCCGGAGGCTCCGAGGTCGGTGCCTCCGGTCCCGCAAGGGGCGCAAAGACAGGCGGAGGACCAGAGGGACCAGAGGGCGGTACCCTCGGACCAGGGTCGGGCGCGGCCGGACCTGCGGAAGACGCTGGGTCAGGCGGCGTACTGGAGGGTGCCGGGCCGGCATACGGAGCCGACGACGCGAGCGGCGGAGCACGACCTGCAGGACAAAACGGAAAGGGTGGCTGAACCACCTCGTCAGTGGGAGATAGGAAGGAAAGGTCAAGGTCGGAGGTGGAGGGAGGTGTGGGGGTGGTGGAGAAAGGGAAGACGGACTCGTCAAACACCACATGACGAGAGATGAGGACACGGCGAGAGGTGAGGTTATAGCAACGGTACCCCTTGTGATTCGGGGAGTACCCGAGGAAAACACACAGGGTCGAACGGGGTGCCAGCTTGTGTGGAGCAGTGGCAGTGGTGTTAGGGTAACACGCACACCCGAAGACACGGAGGTGATCGTAACGAGGTGGAGTACCGAAGAGAGCGTGGTGTGGTGTGGGAGCTGGACAGGCAGTGGAAGGTAGGCGGTTAAGGAGATAGGTGGAGGTAGGCAGGCACTCGGCCCAGAAGCGGGCAGAAAGAGAAGCCTGGAGGAGAAGAGTGCGCACGGTGTCGTTCGTGGTGCGAATCATGCGCTCTGCCTTGCCATTCTGGGAGGAGGAGTAGGCACAAGACATGCGCAACTGGACACCATGAGAGAGGAAGAAGTCCCGAGAGGTGGAGTTATCGAACTCACGCCCGTTGTCACACTGAATGGCCTTGACGGTAAGACCAAACTGAGCAGACACCCAGGCGAAAAAGGGATGAAGTGTGGGAAACACCTCAGACTTAGCACGCAGGGGAAAAGTCCAGGAATAATGAGAGAAATCATCAACTATGACAAGCAAGATAATATGTATAACCAGAAATGCTCATCACAGTGAACAAGATAAAAAATGCGGGTCGCATGGGAAGAAGAGGTGGGAAATGGAAGACGAACATGACGACCCAACTGGCACGCATGACATAAGTGCCCATCGTTAGCCCGAGTACATGGTATGTCGGAACTACGACTAAACTGCATCAAAACATCACGGCCAGGATGTCCGAGACGGCGGTGCCAGGTAGTGGAAGAAGTGGATGCAGCGAGAGCAGCGGACGAAGTGGAAGCCGAATCCGAAGCGATAGGAGCAGAAGAAGGAAGCCGAAGCGTGCAAAGGGGCCCCGTGCTGTCACCTCGGAGGAGAGGACGCCGGGAAGCCAAATCCTTCACAGTAAAATCAGAGGAGTCAAACTCAACAGAACAAGAATTGTCAGCAGTAAAACGACGAATGGAGAGGAGATTGTGGACCATAGAACGAGCAACAAGAACATCAGGGAGACGAAAAGAGCCAGGAGTGGTAGCGGAACCCACGGATGTGACAGGAATACAGGAACCATTTGCGACCATGATGGAGGAAGGAAGAGATGAAGGAGGATGGACAACCGTGAGTATACCGGGGTTGGACGTAGTGTGGTAGGTGGCACCCGAGTTGGCGACCCACCCGAGTCCGGTGAGAGGAGTCAAGCCCATGGTGCTGAACGAGCGGGCCAGGGCTGTCGCATCCCAACCGGGGGGTCCTGGCGGTGACTGGGAAGGCAGGACCCACGGTGACGGGAGGGGCGGAGCACCTCCAGGTGGTGGAGTCCATGGAGTAGTCGGGACAGCGCCGGCGAGCATGGCCGCGGGGGTGCGAGGGTCCCCACCGGCACCCTGGAACGGCCACATAGAGATGCGCCCTGACCATGGGTTGCTGAAGGATGGCCAGGGTGCACCCCCCGTGGTGGCGCGGGCACGGCCCCATGAGCAGAACCAGTACCACACCCCCCCGTGCGTCGACGACGGCCACCACGGCCCCCCACCCCCGCTCGGCCCGGAGGGAGGAGGACCAAGGAAAGACGACGGCGCCAGTGTGCACGGACGCGGCGGAGGAGTGGCGGCAAGGGTAGTCGACGAGGATGAGGAGCCTGGCGCAGAGAGACAAGGAGGCTGAACGCCCTGGGTGATCTCCTCCATGACAAGGTCGTCGTGGACCTGCAGGAAGGAGGGGAAGGGCTGCTGCCGGGTGATCCACGTTCGGAGGTGTGCGTAGCGGTCGTTGAGGCCGCGGAGGACGTTGAGGACTAAGATCCGGTCCACCACGGGCCAGCCAAGGTCACCCAGGGAGTCCGCCATGCCCTTCATCCGGCGGCAGTACTCGCCGACGGAGAGGTCGCCCTGGATGAAGGTGCGGAAGCTGACGTCGAGACGGAGGGCCCGGGCCTCGGCGTTGCCAAGGAACTGGCCCTCAAGCGCCAGCCAGGCACGACGAGCGTCGGGAGTGTTGCGGACGAGGTCGTGAAGGTCGGTGGAGATGGTCACGATGATCCAGGAGAGGACGATGCTGTCGAGACGAAGTCACCCGGGGGTTTGAGCCGCCAGCGGGGCGTCGAGAAGGACGTGGTCGTCAAGCGTAGCGGCGGAGGGTGAGGACGACCATGTCCCGCCAGTGGGCGTAGGAGGACGACTCTGGGTCGAGGACGACCGGGACCAGGTTCCGGATATTCTGGACACCACCGGCCTAGTAGTGGAGCCGCGCCACAAGTGGGTCCGCCGGATCGGGAACCTGGAGAGGGACGGCGCGCGAGCCGAAGGAGGTGGCACCGGCGTCGTAGGGTGCGGAGTAGCCGAGGAGCAGCTCCGCCTCGGCGATTTGACGCGCCAGGGCATCAGCCGCCTCGCGCTCCCGCTCCAAGGCGAGGGCAGCCGCACTCACGCGGGCCGCACCTTCGGCGGCAGCAGCTCGGGCGGCGACGAGACCAGCGGCGAGGAGAGGGTCGGGGCCGGGCGCTTGGAGAGGCAACTGTGGCGTCGGCTGCTGCAGGGCGGCTGCAGCGCCTCCTGGAGCGGCTGCTGCAGCATCTGTGGCTGCTGGAGGGGCTGCCGCGGCCCCGGCTGCTGCTGCAGCACCAGCTGTGGCTGGAGAGGTGCTGGTGGCGGCTGCTGCAGCGGAGATCCAGGGAGAGGAGGGGGCAGCGGCGGCCGTTGTCCACTCGGCAGCCCGCCAGGTCGCGGCGCGGGATGCAGCGGTGGCGGCGGCCCGCCAGGTCGCGGTGCTGTCTGGAGCATCGGAGGGCCATCGGCCACGGCGGCGTCCTCCCCCGCCCCAGACGCGCCACTGCTGGAAGCGGCGGTGAAAGCGGCGGCCGCGACAGGCGACGTGGCGGCGGCGCGCGGGGCCCAGGAGGAGGAGTACGGGATTGGGGGAAAGGAGGAGAAGTAGGAGGAGTAGTTTGGGGAGGGAGGAGGAGGCCGGCCGCCGGCCATGGTGGCCGGTGAGGGGCGGCGGCTGTTGGGAGGAAGGGGAGGGAAAAAAATAAACCCTAACTTGATACCATGCTAAAGTGAGTGATTAGATTATTGGGCTAACCCTAGAAGGGTAGCTATATAGCAGTATAGCAGTACATGCATGGGCCTCATGGGCTTAGTCTCATGCGCCTAATACACACACTCTAACACGAATCATATGATATATATATATATATATATATATATATATATATATATATATATATATATATATATATATATATATATATATATTCACTTTGGTTTTAACATGTTGGCAGGAGCAACCTTCCCTCTCTGGATCACTCACCTAAAGCAACTCAAGGTTATACATTTTGATAACATGGGCCTCTCTGGTAAAATCCCTAGCTCCATTGGGAATCTCTCCTTGTTGACAGAGTTACGGCTCAGTGTCAACAACTTCTCAGGGGGCCTTCCATCGTCACTCAGCAATTTGACATATTTATCACGACTGAAATGTTCGTTCTCTGGTTTGTCTGGCCGAGTTCCCTCACTACAATACTTATCAAGGCTGGAATTTCTAGACCTCTCCAGGAATAACCTCGAAGGTAAGTGTAAGCCCTTGCTTAGATTTGCACTTGCTTGAAACTTGCTCTGCCGTCCATGATCGTCTTCTTTTTTTGTTTGCCTCTCTTTCCGAGGGAGTACATAAGAATAGAAGATCTCACAAAACTACCACCTTTTTTCCTGTGCTATATATCTTACAGCCCTTTTAGTACCATTATCATATAACCTCAGTCTTTAATTAGGATCCTCCGTTTACCTTACCAACCTCATATTTTACTGTTAGTGTATCGGAGCCACTTTTATGGAGTCACACTAGTCCAGTCAATACGACTCCAATCTCTAAAACACTCTGTTGGGTATGCCCTTTAGTCTTGCCCAAGTTGACTTTGGGAAAACTGCTCCGTTTCAGTTCTCTAAGACACTGATGTAAACGTCTATCTAGTTTTTTATAAACAGAGGAACCTGCCTCCACTCAAAATTGTAAGTCGTTTTGCCGTTTCTAGATGCATAGTTGTACGTAGAAAGTGAACTTACAGTTTAGAACAGAAGCAGTAGGTTCTACTATCTACTAGTAGTGGTTAATCGGAGGAACCTGAAAATGGTAATTTCTGATGGTAGGGTTTAAACTAATCGTAAGCCTGTGATATATATGGCACAGAAGTGGTAGTTCCATGAATATTAGGACAAAAAAGTAGTTTTTTCAACGTGTAGATAATATCTTACTACAAAAATATTTTGTTTTGCATGCCTCTAGCAGATAAATACTTACAAAATAGTAATGTTTAACAATTAACTCTATATATCTGAATTCGGAAAATAACTGAACCTAGCTACTTCCTATGTGTGAATATAATAGGTTAATGATTTTACTGAAGTTTTCGCTTTCTGAGGAAACAGAAAATTATCTGACCATGCCTGTTTGTACAGGGAATATTCCTCTGAGCGATGGAAATGTGCTCCATAACCTCGGGTGGGTGGAAATGAGTCAGAATTCATTCACCGGTGAAATACAAGCATCCATATTCACCCAGCCAGCATTAGAGTTTTTGGACCTGAGCGATTACCATCTTTCCGGTCATATTGAGGAGTTCCAGAATCCATCCGCGACGTTGAAGGAAATTTTCTTGTCTAACAATAAACTCACTGGTGCATTTCCAACCTCATTCTTCGAGCTCAGGGCTCTCACTGACCTAGAGGTCCACACAAACAATTTCACTGGTACGCTGGATCTGTACCCAAGTTGACTTTGGGAAAACTGCTCTATTTCAGTTCTCTAAGACACTGATGTATACATCTACCTAGTATTTATTAGGTAAACATAGGAACCTGCCTCCACTCCAAATTTTGAGTCATTTTGTCGCGTCTAGCTGCACAGTTCTACCTAGAAAGTGAAAACGAATTACAATTTAGAATGGAAGGAGTAGGTTATACTGTCTACTAATAGTAGTTGATCGGAGGAGGACCCTGAAAACAGTGATTTCTCATACTAGGGCTCAAAGTAACCATGGGCCTGTGACACATATAGATGGCACAGATGTGTTAGTTCTGTGAATATAATTAGGACAAGAAAGTAGTTTTTTCGAAGTGTAGATACTACGACTACAATAATATTTTTTTTGCATGGCCTTTAGAGAAATACTTATAAAATAGTAATTTTCAATATAACTCTATATATCTGAATTCGGATAATAACTGAACTTTGCTACCTCCTATGTGAATATAATAGGTTAATGATTTTACTGAAGTTTTCGTTTTCTGAGGAAACAGAAAATTATCTGACCATGCCTGTCTGTACAGGGAATATTCATCTGAGGGATGGAAATGTGCTCCGTAACCTCCAATGTCTGGTCATGAATCGTAATTCATTCACCGGTGCAACATGGGCATCCATATTCACTCAGCCAGCGTTAGAGTCTTTGGACCTGAGCTATAACCATCTTTCTGGTCATATTAAGGAGTTCCAGAATCCATCTGCGACGTTGAAGGAAATTTACCTGAATAAGAATAAGCTCACTGGCGCAATTCCAACCTCATTCTCCTAGCTTAGGGCTCTCACTGACCTAGTGCTTGACAAAAATAATTTCACGGGTACGCTGGATCTGTACCCATACTTGATGCTTTGGAACTTCTCTAGCTTTTTAGCCTCCCATAACCCCTTGTTATCTGTTTCCGGGTACGATCGTGATGCAAGTAACTTTAGTAGCGCTATTGAGACCCTAGAACTTGCATCTTGCGGCCTAACCAGGGTACCCAGTGTGATAAGATATCTGAGTGAATTAGACTCTCTCGATCTCTCCAACAATAGAATACGTGGAAACATACCTGGCTGGATTTGGAGAAACATGACTTCCTTGTGTCCCTGCAACAAAACCTATTCACCAAGGTGGAACAACTCCCTGCCTACATATCCATATCTTCCGTGAATCTCAGCTTCAATAAACTTAGGGGTTCTGTGCCGTTCCCTTTCGAAGTGGGTCTTCTTGATTACTCCAACAACAAATTCTCTTCCATCCCATCCATTGATTTCGTCTGACAGTTCAGGACCGCGGGATCAATCTACCTGGCCAACAACACACTAAGAGGCCCTATCCCATATGCAGAATGTCATCATGACGATGATGCCAGACGTCTTAAAATACTCGACCTATCTGGTAACAACTTGAGCGGGCCAGTGCCGCCTTATCTCCTGAAGCAGGGAAATGGATGTGGTGTATCCTTAGAGTTTCTAAATCTCAGGGGCAATCACCTCAATGGAACGTGGCCTGATGAGATGGGAGAGTCATGTTCTCTTGAGCTTGTTGATTTGCATGGAAATCAGATGCAAGGGCGTCTGCCAAGGTCACTTGCTAGTTGCAAATCTTTGCGACACCTTGATGTTGGCGGGAACAAATTTGTGGATGTTTTCCCTTCTTGGCTTGGAAACCTTCCTAACCTTTGGTTACTGGTCTTGAGATCCAACCAATTTTATGGCCCTTTAACTATGCCTGCTGGGAATAATCACTCGGTGGAAAACAGTTACTTCTCTAGTCTACAAATTGTTGACCTTGCAGGAAACCGCTTCAACGGAGCCCTTCCTTCGGAATTCTTCAATGTTTTGCAGTCTATGATTCGTCCCCAGATGAACCCTGATAATATCTTAACCAACAAGGAAGATGATTCAGATTGTGAAGATTATTATTGTGATGCAGTTGCTTCTGACGACTACCTTCCACCGGCCGAGGTGCAGGTGTCCATGAAACAGCTCTACCTGAGTTTGACTAAAATCATATATGAGCTTGTGGTGATCGACTTATCCGACAACATATTTAGTGGCTGCATCCCCAAGACAATCGGCAACTTGACGGCCCTGCACGTTCTCAACCTGTCGCATAACGCCTTGTCTGGGAACATCCCTGCCGAGTTTGGCCGGCTGTCCAAGGTTGAGTCACTTGACCTCTCATGGAATACTCTCACGGGGAGCATCCCACAGGCCATGGCCTCCCTGACGAACCTCGAGGTCCTCAACCTCTCCTAAAACGACCTCAGCGGCAGCATACCTTCGGGTCGGCAGTTCTCCACGTTCCCCAGCAGCTCCTTCCAGGGCGGGAACCGGGGGCTGTACGGATGCCCGCTCCCTGTGCAGTGCAACCTGAGGCAGCCCCCGTCAGGTCGTGCAAGCGCACCAGCACCGCCAGCATTGGCTACGGCTACAAACCAAAGCTTTGAAGCTTTCATTCTGTGGCTCTTTGTTGGTTCAGGCTACGGGGTCGGCATGGCGGTGTCGATTGTGTTGCAGATGACCTGCTGTGCCGGGCATATGAACAAGGCACTTGAAAAGATGATAGCCGGCTGCAACTGCCTAGTTGCCAGTAGCCACCTCTTGTGCTAATTTGAAGAGGCTAATATGTACCATTGTGTCTCAAAGCATCTATATCTATGTAAACCAGATGTATTCGGATGCTTGTATCGAGTTATATGCTCAAACGGTTTTTACATGAATTGCTTTCCTTTATTTTATCTTGCACAAATAAATTTAGAGTTTTCATTTGTTGACAAAAAAATCTCGATATATTTATATGTGCAAAATTCAGCTGAGATTTCTTCATAGCTTGAATGCTCCCACTGCCACCGTATACCAAGTTTTGGGGAGCTTGAGTTCTAAACGTAACAACTAGTTAGATGCAGTTTGACTTCAGGCCATATTTTGATTGTCATATGCAAAGTCAGAAGATAGTTGAGATTCCTGGGGCCCGTTGATTGGTCCAACTTCTTTACAGTAATATTGTTTTCGCACTCTAATTTAAGTTGGGTTAAGAATCTTGTTTCATGTAAAGCCTAGGATTTTCTAAATGGAAGGCAGCAAATAAATATACTGAGGTTTTGCATTTATGAAACAAAAAATTCTGCGCAACATTCGGGTGGGCTTTCTTCATATCATGAATGCTCACACTGTATAACCAGTTTTGTGGACCTTAACTTCAATCAGTCTGTAATGCAGATGCAAATTGACTTTAGGCAAAATATTTTGCCTGTCAGATGCCATTCAGAAGATAACTGAGATTTCTGCTGATTAGTCCAACTTCATCACTAGTAACGCTGAGAGCTCTTGACATACTAGGAGTCGCTCCATCGAATACACAAGCATTGCGATGTGTCCAAATAATCCAAGCCCCTAGCACGATCAGGGAATTAAATCCCCTCTTTTGGTGTTGTGGAATTATCGTTGACTAGTTGTTTTAACTCATGGAGTAAATTGAACAGGCCACTATGTATTGCTCCTCGTTTCAAAACAAAGCTCTCCACCTCAGTCTAATTTTTTTTTAACTTTGACTGAGTTTTTATTTAAAAAATGTTAACATCTACAGGTTTAAATAAATAAATACACTACCCAAAAAAATAGTATGAAGTCATATGAAGAAAATATTTATATCAAAGTTGAGTTCAATAAGATCTACAACTTTTTCGTCGACAACTTTTAAATTTCAGGTGGTTTAAACATTCAAATATTTAATATGTGATATAACACCTATTAAACTATTCAGGATAGAAACAAAATCAGCATAAAAGTTGTAGTATTCGACGATATCTATAACTTTGTAGTTTATTTTTTTTTTTATTTGAGATTGCTTGGAGTTTCAAATATACAATACAAGATTCATAAATGCGAGCTTAGAATAACGGTGTCGGCTATATATAGTCAGAAGTTACTATGTAGCTAAAATAGTAAAAACACCATGGGTGATGCTTGAGATCACCGGTTCCATTCCCTGTGAGATGGCTAGTTTGAAACCGGTAATGATAAATACTCGTTAAAGTAATGGATGCTCTGTCAGGAAACAACACTTTTTTAGAAGTAATGGATGTTCCAACAGCAAACTAATGGATGCTCTAACAGGAAACAACACTTTTTTAAAGTAATGGTTGTTCTAACGGCTGGAAACATCGCACAGAGTGTGAGATGGCTAGTTTGAAACCGGTAATGAGAAATACTTTTTTAAAAAAGTAGTTGATGCTCTAACAGGAAACAACACTAAAGTACTAATGGATGCTCCAATATGAATCGGCGCAAAGGATTTGTGCCTTGCTGGGACAGAGTGATTACTCAAAAGGAACATATCCTCTCTGACTGATTTGAACAATTGCAGGCTGGCTTTATTCCACAACGACGGCAAGAACCAATCCTGATTCCTGCCTTCACTGCAACTCAAAACGCCAAACACATAGGAAGGGCGTAAAACTCGACAAAGATAGATTGTTGTCGTGTCATGCTGGTGCGAGCATAAATATCCATGCAAACCCCTTGAGAAATTAGCTGCTAACAATACTACTAGTTTTTGAATAATATAGAGCTGAGCGAGCAAACGAGAGACAGGGAGAGATGAGAGCCGATGGAGTAAATAATTAAGGCATCCCAATCAACAGAATTAAAATTAGCAAGACAATTAAGCCAAGAAGATGGCGGAGGCCATCGTGGGGTCGATGCTGTGGAAGCTGCAGCAGGTGGCGGCCAGGGAGGCGCGGACGCTGGTGGCCGTGAACCAGGACATCCGGAGCCTCCGAGACAAGCTCATGTGGATGCAGGCCTTCCTGCGCGACGTCCAGCCGTCGCGCCGCGTGCAGCCCAACGAGCTCATCAAGGTGTGGCTGCAGCAGACCAGGGACGCCGTCTTCGATGCTGAGGACGCAGTGGACCAGTACTTTGTCCAAATTGATCTCTCAAGGTACGTATCGTATACCACGACCTGACCACCTACACCTAGTAGTCTTTTTTTTTTTTTTGAGATGTTAGTATTGTGTGTGTAGTTATTAATTAGTTAGCAACATATATACTGTAATTTAACATTATACTACAACTGATGAGATAAGTAAAGCGTACTTCAGAGAACGCTATATATATAAGGTATGTTTGATTGGGATTCCTGGGAGAGACCTTAGATTGCAAAAGCAAAGAAGCTCCGGAAAGCCAAAAGCCAGAAGTTTACTATACTGAGTTTTTGGGCTTTAGGCTAATGGGAACTGACTTTTGAAACTTCCAAAAGCTAGTTGTTTAAAGTAGCCAAACGCTCAAACAAACAGGATGTCTATCGCAACAACGTGGTCACAACGATTCAATGGGCTGAGACGAAACCATAACAATTAACAAAGACCCCTTAAATATATATATAGACATGAAAATCAAAATTTAATATATATGTATATATAGTATATGTATATATTTGTACAAAACGTTACCGCAAACGCATTTAGAATTGAGAGGCAATTTGTTTTATATTAAGATTTTCTGATAACACTTCTACAAGTTAAGCGAAGTTCGTTGTCATCAATGGTACACGGATCTTGTCCACCAATTTATTCCAAATGTATAAAGTTGTTCAATCATTTAATCTATTCTTTTATACGACAAAATCATAAAAGAAATAGTGTTTGTGATTTTTTATGTAGAGTTACTTTTAAACTTTATCAATCTATCCTCCCCAATCTACTCGCTTTGCCTTTTCTTCTCTTTTACTAGCTACCCAATGCATGATTACTCTAGATATAATATGACTGTTGATTTCTAAAAACATGATTAGCAATTCAAGACAGACCAAAAGCAAACATATTATTAGATCGATTTTAACCAGATTTTACCAAGGCCTAGAATAACTCCGGCGCCATTACCGGTCCACCTGTTCCCCAAGGCACTCCAATCTCTAAGTTATGCTTCAAATAATCAAATTTACTGTAGGCTTGCTGATGTAGATGGACTATGTTGCTCACACCGGAGCACATGTTGCGGCTAGGAGGTTGAAGGCCTAGGCTTCAACGGCCGGTGACGTGGCAGCGTCATGCTCCGCGCCGAGGACCTAGAACGCGAGACGAGAGCGCTAGGTGCCAGGAGCAAGAGAGATTAACTCTAAATCCCTGGCTCATCTTTATTAATCACACTTGTCCCACACTTATAACAAAAACCAAGCAAACTTCTCTTGAATCTATATGGAATAACAATCACCCAAAACAACTTCCTAATCAATCTGATTCTGGTAACGACATTGGCTGCGCCACGGACTGGTGGTGACCGCGCTTTGGCGTGCCCTCGCACGGTCCACCGCTCAGCCACTTGCTTTAGAGCAACGCTGGTAGACTTTGCCGGTCATAACAGCACAAATGTAGAAAACCAAAATTACTCATGTTACGGTTTCATTCCAAGCTAAAAAAAACCATAATTTATATATAAATCAAATTCCATAGAACCAAGTGCCTAATAGTGGGAAAGGAGATCTCATGGAGGTTGTTGTGACAATTGATAAATATATCTCATGGTATACTTACTACTAGAAAATAGAATATCCTTGGCAGCAAATAATTTTGCTGCGAGTTGAAATTGAAGCCTCAAGGATATGGTAGACGTTTAAGTAAATGTATAGATGTCCAAAAGGGTCTGGCCAATGCATGCATTGTCCTAGGCACCATCTGAAAAAACATGACTAATAAAGCTTTCCTGTAGTGGAACATGTCTAATTTTGGTTTAAATTATTGACTTGACGTGTTTATTTCAGAATTTGACTTGTGGATTGATTATTTCAAAGTTTAACAGTATTAGTCTATCAATAGTAGAGAACCTACCACTGCTGCAAAAATTATTTTAGAAGACAGGTTGTTTAAAAAGTCCCACCAACTCTGGTGAGTCCGCTTGATCCCACCGTCTCTCTTTCCCTCTGGATAGATTCAATTTGTTTTGAACTTCCGGCAGAATGTAATCAGGTGTCACGAGGTCTGTGGTATCAACGAGGGCTCCATAGGGGGGCTCTCCAATGGTGGTGGGCTCTGCGGTAATGACAAGGCTATGTGACATCAGATCTCATTCTTCATCAAGGGCCCAGTTCAGCAGCGGTGACAGTACTCGCTTTGATGGCGATGGCCGGCCATGGTGGAGGGCCCTATGGGCAGTGAGCATCAGATAGGCTCAGTTATCTTCCTTGACGGGCTCGGTGGGCCTCCCGATGATGGGCTCATTGGGAATTTTTTTCAATTTTGAAAGACATTTGCAGAGACTGTGTAAGAATCCGTCTCTATTCATTAAAGAGACCACACACCATATAGACATATGTTTCATTCCTGTCCGACTGCATAAATTTGTTTCGTAGTAGCGTGGTTTTAGCCTCTCCGAAGTGCTCATTAGGGTAGAGTGTATGCATGAACATCCATTCATGGAGGGTGAGTGTGCACACATTTTTTAGTATCAGGTTTATACTGCAATTTGCAAAAGAAAACATGTACCACCTAAAGAAAGGTCCTGATTCTGATTTGCTTGTTATCCGGACGCCAGGGTTGAAAAAAGAATTAAACATCATCCATGAACTGATGGTGTGCTTATTTTTTTCTGTAGATTCCCTAGCTGGAGCCGTACTATCTTCAGTTTCTTTGCCAGTTTTACCACTCAAGTCGTGGTCCGGCGCGACCTCTCCAGCAGGATCAGGTTGATCAATGAAAGGCTGGAGGGAATCATTGTGCACAAGGACAGGTATAGGTTGGGAGAGTCTACTACGCTAGGATCAATATGGAGGCCATCCAGCTCCACGTCATCTCTCTCAGAAGAGATGTAAGTGCTCCTTTCCAAGCCTATTCACATATTCTGCTGTGTATCAATTTTTTTTTAGTACGGGTCTATATTGATTGTGTGAAAGAGTTTCATGCATGTTTGTTTCTGTCTGAATCGATACCAAAACTACTACGTACATACTGGTGTCTCACAAAAACTTCACCGCTGAAGCTTGGTCAGAAAAAATTTAAGTGTCTCAAAAAATACCAGAAGATTTTTGGAGACAGTAACAAACTAGCCGTCTCACAAAATGGATTACAGAGACAGTCAAAAACTGACTCTCATAAAATTCGTTTATAGAGGTAGGCCTCTTAAGAGGTCTGTTAGACCATTTCGAGAGACGAACTCCTTATGGCCTGTCTCTATTAATTGAGCCCGATTCAGTAGCCATTTTAAGGCCCATCATAACCCTTTTATCTGTCTCAACTATATAGATTTAATGAAACTCTATCTACCACAATCCTCTTTCTCCTCACGCACACTTCTCACCCTCACTCACTCTCTTGGCACCAACACCGGATTCACGAGTCCGCGCTTCGTATGATCCTTTCCGGAGACGGACTCCTTATGTGGCATGTCTCTATTAACTATGCCTGATCCAGTATCCATCTTTAGGGTCCATCATAACCCGTTTACCTGTCTCAACTACATAGATGGAATCTGTCTACCACAATCCTCTTTTTCCTCATCTGTTTGCACACTTCTCTCCCTCACTCGCTCTCTCGGCACCAACACCGGATCTAGGAGGCCGCGCGGGGGGTCGTGGCCTAGATGGCAGGAGATCGCTTGGGATTGGTTGGGCTCGACAGGGGACCTATATGAGCTCCGCTTGGGCTCATCTGCTTTTTTATTTTTAAATTCAATTTACGCTGATGGGCATTGTAACACTTCTTTAATGCCCATTAACACAAGCGTTAGAGATAGTGTTAACACAAGCGTTAGAGATAGTGAGAAACACGGTTTGGTTGGGCCCAACAGCGGGCCTTGTATGGGCACGACAACGGGCCCTGTATGGGCACGCGTTGGGCTTAGTTGTTTTTTTTATTTTTAATTTGATTTACACAGACGGTTATTGTGTCACCATTGATAATATCCATTAACACAGGTGGTACGGAGGAGGCAAACTGCCTACCCGTCTATAAAAATTAGGGAAAATTAGTTGTAGGACACTGCGAAAATACATAATATGCTGAGACACACCGCGAACGCACGATTTTGTCTAAACACACCACAAATTTATGAATGTTTGCTCAGACACATTTACGGTGTGTCTGGGCAAACATTCACAAATCTTGAATGTTTGCTCAAACACACCGCAAATGTGTCTGGGCAAACATTCACGAATTTGCGGTGTGTTTGGGCAAATTCCTGTGTTGGCGGTGTGTTTCAGCATATCATGCATTTTCGCAGTGTCCTGTGGCAAAATTCGCCTAAAAATTACTATGTCCTAGTGTATATTGCTATTTGGTATGCAGTTCCCAACCTTATTTTCTTTTTTGACCAGAACTGATTAGATCCTTCTATCTGGTTCCTAGTTTTTGACCAATTTCCCCACTTATGCGAACGAGTTCTTCTTTGCTTAATAAATAGTGCATGGCCTAGAAGTATGGTACTAAACCTCCCACCCATTGCCGTACATGTATGGATGAAAATGGTACGGATATTTATTCGACTGTCCGTTCGACCGAATCCGTTTAGAGGTGTTCAGATCTGTTCGCATCTGAGTCCGGATATTCAATATCCGTTACCGTATCCATATCCGAATACTCAAATCGTATATTTATGATGTCGACATCCAATCGTACCCTATCCGGCATGGCTGACACTATCGGTATTCGAATCCGAATCTGACCAGAAATATGAAAACAAATGTGATATCAGTGATATCCGTTCGTATCCGATCCGTTTTCATCCCTACGTACATGGGCCTATGTATATGCCCAAAATTCATACAACAATCACAGGCATTTGTTATGAGAGTGAAATCCACCGCCAGTCTTCAAACTTGATTGGATGTGTCATCCCGACCTCTAAACTCGCAAATGGTATATTTAGCTTCTATAAAACTTGTTCGGATGTGTCATCGCGTACCTAAACTCACAAAGTGCTTGTTTTGGTCCTCAAATTTGTTCGATTGTGACACTCCAATCCCTAAACATGCAAATTGCTCATTTAGATCCTCAATCTTAAAGCCAATCCAAATGGGTCAAGACTAGTATCCGTAAGCTAATATGACATGCTAATATGTTGGGACTACATGTCAAAACCATATCTCCCTCCTTCCTTTCACAACTGAGCTCCCTCTCTCTTGTCTTGTATATCTCTCCCACTTGGCCTCGAGCTTTATAATAGTGGCGGTTGTGGTGCCCGAAGCCCTACCGGCGAGCTAGGCAAGCCCTCCTGGCCAGCCGCTGCTGTGGACAGGTAGCCCCTAGCTGAGCGCTAGCCCTGACCACACCAGTAAGCAATGGCGGAGCTACGTGAGGGCCATAGTGGGCCACGGCCCCTTGCCTCTGTATTTTTTTATGTCTATATACTATTTACAGACCAATAGCCTATAATCTCTAGCCCTAGCACTAGTCTCACAACAATGCATCAGCAAGCCACCGGTCTTCCTTCTCTGTCCTCTGGGTTCGCAAGCCATTGGTCTTCCTTATCATCTGCATTCTCATCTCCCCAAGTCCGAATCGCAGCATCCGCGCTCCATAACAATCGTGCTGCCGCCGGTGAGCTGAGGATCAGCCCAGGCCACGGCACCAGCACACACTAGCAGTCGCGAGCAGTACTCCAGTTGTTGGCTTGTTGCTTTTGCCCCTGGCCCTGTGCTGCTATGCGTAGTTAACTATTTATACATGTATGTCGTTCTATGTTCTTGTTGATTCTTCTAATTTTTGCTTCCAAATTTTTCAATCTGTAAAATCTACATGGCATGCGTACTAGAAGTCACTAATTGACTAACAATTTGTTGTCTGTTGAGTTCTTCTGATACTTTTTTGAGATAATTTTAAATTATTGCTATTTAATTTGTCCTAAGCCCCAAATTGCATTGTACGTATGTCCTATGTATCTTGTAAACTGTGACATAATTGTAAGCACTAAAACTAATTTCACCATGACATATGTAGATACGGTTTTAATTCGCAAAATTCCCCCCTCCCGGCCCCTCCCTTAGGCTCCGCCACTGTCAAGGAGCCCACCCCGGCTGTGTTAATAGATGGAGTTAACACAAGGGTCACTAGATGTCAGTATGCTACATCAGCTTAGAGGCACGGACTTCAACAAAGATTGGGGATTTAATCAGGTGTGATCTGTAAGTTTAGAGCAAGAATGTCACGAATGAACAAATTCGAGGACCTAAAGGAACGGTATATAAGTTGGGAGGAGGTGGCATAAAAAGGAAGGAAAAAAAAGAATTTCAGAGATGTTCCTTCCCACTGAATCATTAGGCTTTACTTTTCTTACTTTTCCAACCCCGCTACTCAAAGAACTCTTGTTTTGACATTAGCTATTCGCAAACGCTACCCAAAGAACTCTTGTTTCGACATTAGCTAGTCGCAATGGTTTGCGGGAAAACTCTTCTCTCTCTGGTCTAAAATGCTTATTCAACTACGGCGTTATCGGACAACCAACCGGATAACTTTCTTACCCTGTAAAATATTTCTACAAAAACTGTACCAGACATAGCTAAAGTTCGAGAACCTAGACAAGTGATTTACAAGTTTAGTGATCGAGATGAAACTGCCGCACAAGTTTGAGGGCCACTGGTGTACCTTACTCTTTTTATTTTATGAAGTGTCGTTTATATATGTGTTGTGTGGTTCTGTTGGTGAAAAATGTCTGTGACAATGTTGTTATGTGCCAGATTGAAAAGAATGCATGTGATGGATCATGAAGGATTATTTGGCCTGGAATGTAAATTGATTACAAATCAGCGGAATATGCCCTTCCCTTATAAAATCGGTAGATTAGGGTGATCAAATTCGACTGTTGATTAGAATCCTGGGCTGATATGTCTTCTTGCTACAGTATATATAAATATATGCATGTTTGCTTTTGAAGATTTTTTAGTAGTATTGGCAATATTCAATCTACCAGATTATTAACGTTAGAAAAATTATGACAACAGGGACGATGTGGTGCTGCCACTAGTGGGACGAGTGGAACTGGTGCACAAGCTTAAGTATTATCTTTATAAAAGCAGTGCAAGTCATGAAAATGTGATCACCGTGATTGGGGAAAGTGGAGTCGGCAAGACAAAGCTGGTGAGGACCTTGTACGACAGGAGGCAGACCCTGTCCCATTTTGACATCTATGAGTGGGTGAGCTTTGGGCCTAATCTTAGTGCCTCTGATGTCCTCATGATAATAATCAGACGCATTACAGATGGAGAAGAATGTCACAAGGACAAGATCAAGGATAAACTGCAGGAGATATTGAAAGGAAAGAAGTATCTGTTTGTGATAGATGCTGAGCTCAGTGACTCAGAGTGGAACCGCATTTTTCCTATGCTGGATGTGGAAGTCAATGCTGGCAGCAGAATAGTGAGAATTTCACAGAGTCCGCCACATAAACCACCCCCACCATATCAAGAAATTCAAATTGATGTTCCAAAATTTGATGAAAACTTAGTCATCAATCTTTTCGAGGAAACCTTCCTGGCATGTGGCAGAAATGAACTTCCTGATAAAGCAATAGAAAAATACAGAAGGGAGATTTTGGAGAACACAAAAGGGTTGCCACTGGCGGTAGTTCTTCTGTCAGGCCTTCTGCGGACCAAGGAGTACCCTAATGAATGGGAGACGGTGTTTGATCACCTGAAGAAAATGCAGTCAAAGCAGATTGACAAGATTTTGTCTCTCTGCTTCGATGACCTTCATTATGATCTGAAATCTTGCCTTCTCTACTTTGCTGCATTGCCGGTGAATACTTTTATCAGGGCAAGGAACATTGTGTGCATGTGGATGGCGGAGGGCTTCCTGGTACCAAAGGCCACAACAGTGGAGAAAGTAGGAGAGCAGTACCTGAAGGAGCTGGTAGATAGGCGCCTTGTCAACTTGGCACCGTTGGGCTATAATGTTCCTGGGTATGAGCGTGTAGCTGTTCAGAGCAAAGTACACGCTTTCCTGCAGCTTGAAGCACAAGAGCAATGCTTCGTGGAGATCCACAGTGGTGATGACATCCCAGCCTTGTCGGATGTTCGGCGCTTGTCACTCCAGAATCACAAAGACAAGTATGCAGCTCTGTCACACCCTCTACCAAAGCTAAGAGCCATCCTGTCAAACTTCGAGACAGAACAAGAGCCTGAACAAGTTGGCGAGAAGCTGCCAGATGAAGCTGGAGGAGAACAAGATGGAAATGGATGCCCTGGTTTCTCAATACGAGGGGGAAACAAAAATAAAAAGAAAGCCAAGTCTTGTGTGCAGGACCTGCTACAGAATTCAAGGTTCCTCCGTGTCATCCATTTTAATGGCCTTGAAGTGGACAAGGAGCTTCCCATCAAAATCGGCAATGTTGTGAACCTGCAGTACATCCGAGTTACCTCCTGCTCCTTGGAGAAGATCCCATCATCAATTGGCAGGCTATGCAACCTCCAAACTCTTGATGTCCGAGGCACCATGGTCCGAAGCCTTCCAGACGGGTTCTGGAGGATTCAGACGCTCCGTCATGTGCTGGGCGACCGTCTCATCTTGCCTAAACGTGTCGGTGACTTGAAGAATCTGCAGACACTCAACAGCATAAAGCCTGACTATGATGCCGCCCATGCCTGGGATGACAAGACCTTCAACTACATGATCCGTCTCTTGTACTTACACATACGGCATGGTGAGAGTCAAGGCAGGCAGGGCATCTTCTCCAACCCCAAGAACAAGGCTGCCTTGGTAAAAGCAGTATCCATTCTCAAGTATCTTGTCGTCCTCATCATAAAAGCTCCTCTCATTCCCCAAGAAGTGCTCACCAGGTCCAACCTCCCACGTCTCAAGGCAATGGAACTGGTCGGGAAGCTTGACCTTCCTGAAAATGGCCTCCCCAAGATGAAAGTCCGCACTCGCCTCCCAAACCTCACGAAGATGAGGCTTTTGGCGACGGAGGTGTCACAGGAATTCATCAACCAACTTGGAGAACTACAGTTCCTTTCTACCCTTGAGCTAACCAGCAATTCTGTCAAAGAGAGGCACCTTATCTTCAAGGATGGATTTCACAGCCTCAAGGAATTGACGGTGCATGAGGAGAGACTCAACAAATTGGAGATACATGAGTCGGCTCTTCCCGAGCTTGTGGATCTGGATATTTTCATCCATTGCAATGAGCTCCGTGTTGAGATCCATGGTCATCCCAAGCTTGTGCAACACATAGAAGCTGAGGATGAAGAACTTTTTAACATTATGGACGTAATAATAACACGACAAGTCCAAGTGGAAAACAACAAAGAGTGCGGCTCCAATGACTGAAGATTGAATGTGAGCTGATGTGCTTTTATGCATGCTTCTGATTGCAGTGTATTTTTATATATGTACCCATGTATTTTATTGTGTGTATTTCAGAACCTTATGTGCTTCTGCTTGATGAGTGATGACTGTAATACAATGAACAGGTCACCCATTATTTATCATGGTGTGTATTTGCTGTGTTGACATGATTTACAAAGCTGCAAAATACTTGTTAGTTTTGCCTTTATTTTTTGCAATGGATGTGGAATTCACATACCTGATCAACTAATAGCCAGCTGGGTGCCTTGAAATACATTGAAATGCTTTACTTTAACAAATACTATCATTGATTATTAGACATCTTAAGTTGTTAAGTGACTGTTCTGGGATATTGTTGCCTCCCTTTTAGACTGCTGCTTTGGGTCTCGGCAGCAGATAAAATGCTTTGAAAAATCAATCGTGCATCATGGCTCAAGAAAGGCAACAGCAATAGTGATGAGGCATGTTTACCTTATAGAGTTGAAGAACATGTTTCTTGAGAATTCGAGCCAGCAAAGTAGTGTATCAGGTCGGTTACCAAACAAAAGTCCTTGATTAGCAAAGTTTTTCAATTAAAAAATTTAGGGCAACATCTCAGATCCCTTTCAAATGTAACCTGTGCAAAGAGCAACATAGTAAAACTGCAGTTAAAGATTTAGTTCAGCATAACAAGATGAGACGATCATGAATTTGAGTAAGCAAGCTGAAACTAAGTGTAGCTGTGTAAGCATACCATTTCAGAGTGTTAGAATTATATATGTGCTATGCGTGTATATGGCATGGGCCTGGGCTGCGACTATAGCCGGCCAGCCCTATAGATAGATAGAGAGATATGAGGAGATATCGGTTTGGTCCTGTTTCCATAAACCACGAGATCTCCTCTCCCCTATATATATAGATATAGGTCTCTCAATCAATCTAATCTAATATTCCACGCAATCCTTATTGCCTTCACAGAGGAAGCATTAAGTTCCAAATAGGTCACACTTGACAAACCTCGAGGACGAAAACAGACATCATTTCTGCTACCATGGGCATTATAAATCTATAAAACACATGTCAACTACATTCCTCAGAGCCAGCATTATCACAGAAGTCACAGACAGTAAGTTAGTAATCCACATTGTTTTGGCCAAACTTGATAGATGCTGTTTCCAGTGGCGGCAAGCTTTCAAGAACAGGAGTCTCTCCAACATAGTCATCTAGTTGTAGTGAAATCAAACTCTGAGCAGACATTTGAGTTGAGTTGGGAGAAATTACCTATAGAGTTCACAACCTATGATTTCAAGATGTTTGACAATACCTAATCAGCAGCGAGTTGGCAATCGGTAATCTTCAGATCCTTCAACACCAGGTGGCTTCAATAATCAAGAAAGCTTGCTTTTCCCCAAAGCGAGACCATGAATCTCTTATCTGACAAGGAGTTGGTTGAAGAGAGAGGCCAGTCTGCTGCGAGAACCCACGGAGATGGAGGTCGATCTCACCCTCGTCAAGACACCACGATGCGTAGGAGAGGGACGGACCCGCCGCTCCAGAGTACGCGCTGGCGGCAGACGAGCACGCATGCCCACATGGTGTTTCGCGCAGGGAGGAAGCCCAACACGTGGTGCGCGACGGCGTCCGGGAGCGCGCAGCCGCGGAACGGATCCCTGCCACACTCTGCACGTCTGCAGGCGCCTTGTTGGTCTTGCGTCGGTGAGTCATTGCGTCGAGCAGGAGGCGGGCACTGAAAGAGCAGGGGAGTAGACGGTGAGGAACGGCAGAATGGCGACAAATATGTAGCATCTCAGCTGCGCCAAGAATCGCTGTGATGACGGAGTCCTAGCTCCATAACTCTAGCACAAAGTAGTCTCACCCAATCTCAACGGTGAGTTTCACTTCACAGTTTTTAACATATCAAACTTTAATATGAAACGAGTCTCTTTCATAGTGTAAAGTTTCATGGTATAATTTCTTTGCTTATTTTATTATTTATAGTGTCACGTATCCTAAACCTCTCTTCTCGGAGAAAAAAAATCATGATGAAACGAAATAAGCTCTCAATGTAGGTTTCACGGCGTTTCCAATGTTTTGGAAACAGTGTAAATAAGTTTCATGGGAATGAAGCATTTTCTTTCTCTTTCTCTAGTTTCATGCAAAAAGCTGATGTGACACACTATTTAATGTGCATAAAATCCCCATAAAACCCCATTGAGATTGGCCTTATGACATGTTTTATATACTCTCTCCGTCCAAAAAGAGTGTCTTTTTTTTTACTTTGAGATATCATGACTGCTCGTTTTATTAAAAAATATACAATATAAAATAAATAAATTATTATTAAAGTATCTCTAATGATAAAATAAGTCATAACAAGATAAATAATATTTATTAAAATTTTTAAATAAAACAGATGGTCAAACAACATGTTTTGAAATCCTAAAACGACACTCTTTTTGGAATGGAGGGAGTAAGAGCTAATTCTAGTTGCTATGATCTCCACTCTAAGCACACAGAGATTAAGACTAAATTAGTGAGCTCTCAAAGACTAACAAAAACACCTCATTAACCAAACTACACAAGTAATAAGCTAGCTCTCAAAAACTAACTACACTAAGGAGCTTAACACAACTATGAATGTAAATACAAGAGTAGAGATTGTTATACTGACATTTAGGGAAGCCAATCACCAATACAACGAATGATCAATTAATAAACACCAAGAAACCCAATGGGCGACACAACCATCTATCCTGGTTCAGTGCTTTCCAGCACACTAGTCCTCGTTGAGTCAACCAACACTTGGTGGTACGGTAGCTAATTGCTATTCACCTAATACTTAGGTGCCACAAAAACCTACCATAAGCGAGGTAACTTAATGACACGAGAAATTTACAAGAATTACCTTGCGGCTCTCTATCGGAGAAGGTGTCAACCCCTCACAAGATCATGACGCCGTGGCCGAAGACAATCTCCTCCTCCGCCAAACACCTCCGCTGCTCCAAGCCATCTAGGTGGCGGCACCCACCAAGAGAAACAAGCAATCTCACAGCCAACATGATCTCAAGTGCCACTAGATGCTCAATCTCAACACAAATGCACTTGGACCAATATCACAAATGATGACGGACACATGAACTAGATGAGTGGGAGAGAGTAGAGTATGCTCACAAGATGTGTCAACAATTTAGAGAGCCAAGAGAGTGAGCAAGAGCTGGCCAAGTCCTAATTATAGAGCTCCAAAGCCTCAAATGATGGTTATACCTTCACCCTGCCTTCCACGCATTGACCGGACATGACTGACGGACGTCTCTGGTCATGCCATGTGTTGCATCATCTTCAAACTACCATTGAACTAGCCATTGCTGCCCTTCATGCGCTCACTGAAGATGCATCGGATGTGCCTGATCATTTGACCGGATGTGCCATAGAGCAACATCCATGCGATCCAAAGAGCTCCTAGAGCGCTCCAAACCGCACCGGATGCGTGTGGTTTGCCTGACCGGACTCGCCGGCGTTCGATCGATCTTTGATCCGGTGTGCCAATGCAACGACTAGACGCGACTGTCCTACTATTCGCATGTTCGGTCTAGCGTCTGGTCACCACTGTGCGCTGCTAATGCTAGGGTTTAGCACCGGACTCATCTAGTCCCTTCGTGGCCAGCATCCGGTCGCCTCTCATCAGAACCTTCTCAATCTTTTCTTCGACCCTTGCTTCCATGTGCCAACTCCATTGCATGTCCATCAGTTAGGCACTTAAGTTAGCATTTTACAAAGCATTTTTCAAAGGTTATATTAGCACTCACTAGGTCCCAATGCAAATGCATGAATCCAAACTTTGGCATTTTGATAACCATATTAACCTTGAGATCACCACTCTTAATAGTACAATTATTGATCCTAAACGCACTCTCACCCTCTATGGTGTCTCGAGTACCGAAAAAATGGCCCTATAACTTGTACCTTTAGCTTGAGCCCATTTTGCTTTTCTTCTTCTCTTTTTTTTCCAAATGTGGGGCACTTGATCAATACTTGTTTGTGGACCTACACCATTATGGATGTCATCTTGTTCCACCACTTCAAATGTACCAACCTATCACATGCACAACACTTAATTGCAAAGGCTAGTAGACATAGGTTTCATCAATTATTCAAAACCAATCTAGGACTCTTAGATGCCCCCAGGAGAGCCAGGGATGATGACTAAAGACCACGTGTGTGGAGGACGGGTGGTGAATCATCACCATGCCCATAGTGCCACCATGCCCAGCACTATAGCATCATGTCATGCCTTGCAAGCAGCGTAGGGAGCAAGTTTCCAACCACTAGGACAACGGCCATGCCTGGATCTACGATGAAGTCTTGAGATAGATAGATAGATAGATAGATAGATAGATAGATAGATAGATAGATAGATTGCCGACCCAGCAAGCTGGCTCCTCCATCTCTCGGACTGGGAGAACCCACTCTCTATGTGTGGGGGGTATAGACCCGTATACCCGTATGGCACTACATGGTCCGCACCATCAGAGGTGGACCAGCCCAAAAGACAAAGGCGTGCGGCGCACGGCACCACACCGCACGGTTATTATACCAACTTGGATACTTTAGTTGTAACCTTGTCCCTTCGAAGTATATAAGGAGGGCAGAGATCATCTTACAATAGAACACAACTCAATACAATACATCGAAATACAGGACGTAGGGTATTACATGACACTGACGGTCTAAGCCTGTCTAAATATTGTGTCTCGATGCTCTTGTGTTACGTCTGGCTCGTCTCAAGCGCACCTGCACCGATTCATCTACTACCGTGAGCATACCTCTCGATAGACTATCGACGATATTTCGTCGATAGTGGCGCGCTAGGTAGGGGGTATGCGTCACGAATCCATGGCAAACCAGATGGAATTTTCTTTCATCGTCATCGACCACGGCAATGGTATTCGGCGGCGGCGTGAACCAGATGCAAATTTTCTTCATCAACGATATCCACAAGGATCTACTGCGACAGCGCCCTTCGATGAGTCCTGACGACCTAAGCATCCGAGGGGCATATCCGATCTACCTCACCAATCCCGCGTGCATCGGCATCAGCGAGTCCTATTCAGGATCTCGACAACCAAGGTTCTTCACGGGTTCTACTTTGGCGAGCACGGCAGCTGCGCACATCGTTTCGTGGGCACGTCCAATTTGTTGAAGAAACATCGTCACGTGATGACAGCCGACGCCTGCCACTTCATACTCAAACAAACTGGAAGAAAAACAGCGCAAGATCGATGCGGCCCACACCATCAACTGATCATCATTGATTCGATGTTATCCCGTGGCACGCCGTCGCATCTAGCCATCAGCTCTCGCCGGCTCATCGACCACGTCGCCAAGCATGATATATATACAAGAAGACGTACATATACATCTACGAGCAAGAATGAAGTTCCAAGGCACCTGCACGGATGCATCACGCAATCTCTCGGCTGTGAAAGAGTCATATTTATTCATCTTAATTAAGATATTTTATTATATATTTTTTTCAGATTTCTCTACGAATCTACATAATATTTGTTGGCAGAGAATTAATCAAGATATTTTATTATATATTTTTTTTAGATTTCTCCATGAATCTACATGATATTTGTTGGCAGAGAATTAATCGCGCTTCTCGTCATCAACGCTCTGCGGCGGTCACGACAACAGCAAGCTTGTAACGGTACGAGCCATCTAGCAAGCCAGTCGAACCGTCTAGCGAGCCATATCGAGCCATCTAGCGAGCCGCGTCAAGCCATCACGCAGCCACGAGCTGCTGGCGACACGCGGATTACTCCATGCGACATCAAACAAGCTAAGTCAATTTTTTAATATTTTTTTACATATTCTTAAACTTTTATATATCTCCGAATATCATCGCCAAAATTATCTCCATGATTCTCCGCCACCGACATAAGCCCCGACCAGACTCGGGCACCTTACATAAGCCCCGACTAGACTCGGACACCCTACATAAGCCCTGACCACACTCGAGCACTCACAGAAGATTTTCTCCACCGACGACATACTTACTAACTCTCCGTTTTCTTCTCTTAATAGTTTCTAAATTACTTTGGTGAAACAACCTCGATTTCCACGAAGAGAAATTCACAGGCACACAATGTAATTAAATAGATTGTATCGAACAATCCATAAAATTACCCAATCTCAGTTGATACCAGGATCCATACAACGAGTATTTAACAGAGTCTTACATAAATTATTACATCGCCACACTGGCGGAATCAACAATTCAGAGAAGCTGATAAGATGCGGAGCGATTCATCCTTCACGGCCAACTTGAGTGTAGCAAGCAACCCTACTCTTCCCAATCGTCTCCATCGAAGTCGTACTCTTTCTTGTCACCTGACAGCAAATTTATTAGTACGATTTGTACTGGCCACGGAACCCACCTATGACTGCAGTTGCTTTGTGAAAAGTGGATGCAAGGCTGTACAAGCAGACCTATAGGCTAGGATTCCCTAAGCAAGTGTAATCAATATTTTAATAGTCAAGTTTTATCTCGTTCAACTCCACCCATTCACCCAATCCATTCCATTCTCATCCCATACACCACATCTCACACACACCTCGCACTTATTCGGCAGGCCCAACTCCCTCTCGGGCCTGTCTCAGCGGCACACTGCCACATCGGGCACACTGCCGGAAAACATCATCCAGGGGGAGAAAAGAATATACCGCTCCCTAAGAAGTGCAACAGGACTCAGGAAAGGTCCATAGCCGACGAGTCAGCATATGTATCGATCGATCAACCATACACTCTGCAGAGGTTCTACCACTCACAAGATTAGCCATCATAGGTGTTGCGCAAACACCTAGGCAGAATTCTGGGTGCTTCTTGCCTAGGTCGATGTCACCCTACCACTCAGCTCTGAGACAATCCGGATCCAACACCATTACGCTGAGACTGGGAGACGCAGTACCAGCCCCACTCAGTGGTACTGCACATTTAGAACGGAACGGGAACCCATCGACCGTTACCGCCCACCCTTATCACCTCTCAACCTAGCAGTAGTGTCACCGCCCTACCAAGTAGTCCAGCCGTTCCCCGCCCATCGAAGACGAGTGAGTAGCAAAGGATTCCCGAAGTTCCTGGTCATCGGAAGTGTTGACTAAAAATAGACCAAGCAGGTTTTCTCCATCTCAAGGGGATACTCTCCCCATGCCATCACAGCACCTCCATTCACGGGGCTTCAAACCACACAGGCCATCCATCCCGGAACCACCTTGTACACCATTACCCGCCACAGGTATTACTCGTGGGAATGCCCAGGTTGCATCCCGGCAAGACTTGCTTTTCCAGCTTGTCATAATTAGCCCACTTGGTCGACTCGACCCTCACCATGCACCCAAGACTCACGCAGCATGCTCCCCCGTTTGATTAAGACCGATTCACATATGTCAAACTGTTCCCAATTTCCCCACATATGTGTGGCATAATCAATAAGTAGTGGAAGAGCAAATAAATATATAACAGCGAGCATCTACCCGATCAGCGGATAGCAGGGTGATAGTTTTAAACAAGGCAGGGTAATCAATTATTCTATCATGCAACCTAAACAATCAATATCATGTGATCATAAAGCAATGGCAAGTACGGCATTAGCAATGCGTAATAGGTGCTAAGGATTTGGTGGGACGTGGCACCTTCGTAGTCGTCTCCTAGCTCCTGAAGGTACTCGTGGTCGTCCTCCTTAGTCAGATCCTCCTCCGGCTCTGAAAACGAAATCGAAATAGTCGTGTTAGCGACTCCTATAGATCATTCAGAAAAATCCAATAAAAATAAAGATCCAAATGCACTCAAACATAGCTTCAGGTTGTAGAGCTCATTTTTCTGAGAATTTTGATATGTGGTGCGCAATTTTTAGACATCGTATGAATAAGTTATGAATTTCCGAAGTTTATCCTATTTTCTGAAAAAATAGAAAATGGCCATCTAATCAGAGGATGACACATGGCAAGCTATGATTGGCCAGGGTACTGTTCACATTGACTAAGTCAACGGGTCGATTGGTGACACTGCTGATGTCAGCATGACGTCACGGCTGACGTCAGCGTTGACCAAGTCAACGGTGGTCTGACTGGTGGGGTCGGATGACGTCATCAGTGACACGTGTCGCCCCTGGGTTGTGCCACGTGGCGAGTCCTGGTCAGCAGAAGGATCCGGCGCATGGCACCCGGTCCACGGTGGACCCGCGGCTTGGAGTCCAGTGCACCGTACTCAGGGTGCATGTGAACCGCGTCCATTCCTCCCTCCTCTCTCTTCGGCTCATGGTGGACTCGGTCTGTGGAGGTGGCGCTGCGGGTGAGCGTGCACCCAGCTGACGCCCGTGCCGACGTCAGTGCTCGCTAGGTGTTCGACGTGGGTTCTCAGAGGGTCGCCGGTGACCGCGTAGTACAGCAAGGGTCCGGCGAACGTCAACGGCGGTCGGGAGTGGCTTGTATAGCCCCTCCGTCGATCTGGTGGGGTGATCAGAGTAAAAAGGGACGGCTTGGGCGTTCGGTCACGGGTTTGTGGCGCTCCGGTCGCCGGCGGCGATGTGGCCGCGGAGGTGAGGCGTGGCAAGGTCCGTGGAGTGGTGAACTCGCTCCTCTGACTCCTGGAGACAGAGATCCAGCCTCCAATTCGGGCTATTGGGGTCTCTTGGCGTTCGTTCGCGACGGCGGCACTACTCCGGCGGTGGCGGACAATAGCGAGGTGGTTTCAGTCATGTTTAGGCATGGTCGTGCGCGGCTTCCTTCAATTGGTGAAGTGCTGATCCTCCTTGGACCAATGGCGTTGAGTTGGTGTTGCTGCAGGGCTTTCCCTTTGGCAAGATCCGGTGGCGGCGCACCGGTGACGACATGGTGCTCGCGGACGGGGCAAACGGGGCTTCCTCCAACGGCGGCGACTGCGTAGATGGCTCGAGGGTGGTCGTGGCGTTGCTCCACGACGAGCTATCTTGACCGGATGATAGCCGGAGATGCCTGGAACGCGCGCGGCACGGCAGCGCTCCGGCGGGTCTTGATACGAGCAGGGCCAGGCGATCCGGGGTCCATCTACGGTGCGGTCCGGCCATGGTCGATCTCAGAGAGGGTCGTGGTTCATTTGGTGTAGCGGCAGAGGTTCTCCTCGTGCGGGAACGCCGACAGTATGACGGTGCTCCGTGAGCTCGGTTAGCGGCGGCGTTGCCCGACGCTCTGTTCCGGCTCGGTTCGTCCATTTGGCCAGGCTACGTCTCGTGTGCGTGGGTGTGATGTGTTCCGGGGTCAGAAACGACCCGTGGCCTACGCGCTCGAGCATTCGAGTGCCATGGCCGAGAAGCATGGCGAGGTTGGCAAGGGGGAACTCCGGCAGCTCACCGTGGTGTCGGGGAAGATAGGCTAGCGACGCGGTGACGAGTCGTAGCCGTGCCCGGGTGTTCGCAGTGCAGTGCAGACCCACGACGGTGGCACCGGCTTTGTCTCCGGCTCCGGCTCCGGCGTGCTCTGCGGCAGCAGCGCTCCGGCGGCCCCTTCTTCCCTCCCTTCTTCCTCTTCTCCCTCGCTCTCGGTCTCGCGTTGTGGTGTGGTGTAGTGCCACCAGCGGCGGCGGCGAATGGAGTGATGGCTAGGGCACCGGGAGGGGTTTATATATCGCCAAGCTCGGTCTACACAATGGCGAGCGGTTGGGATCCGCCGCGCGGCATCCAAGGGCTGCGGTGAGCGCTCGGCTAGGGTTTCCGGGTGCTCGCGGGGTTCCTTTGTCGTCTAGGCGACGGGGGACAAGCGGGGGACAGGTCGACGGGACAGGCAGGCCAGGGTCATGCGATTTGCGTGACCCTGCCGGCCATCGCACTCGCGGGGAAGAAGAACAGGGAGAAGGGAAAGGGGGCTGACGAGCGGGGCCGGGCTGTCAGCGGCAGCGACGGCGCTCGCGTTCGGTCAGCAACGCGTGTACGCGTGGGGCTGGGCCGCAACGTGGTCATGGGCCGGCCCAGTGGGGCGATCTGGCTTGGTGGTGGTGTGAGGTCGGCTCGGGCTGGCTGGGCCGACTGGCCGGCTGGCTGGCTTTCCTCTTCTCCTTTTCCTTTTCTTTTTCTTTTCTGATTTCTTCACACATATATTTGCCTTCACATGTTATATGAGTTTTTGAGCAAAACATAAAATGTCAATAAAATCCAAATGTGCAATATGAATTTGGTGGGTTTATATTTTATATTTATGTAGAGTGAGGCATTTGCAAGATTCATAAACATATGTAAATTATTATTTGCAATATTTATCCCCTACATGCATGCACATTCATGAGAAAATTTTTGATGGTTGGGATTTTTATGTCAGGATTTTTAGGGTTGTTACACTACACTTGGTAGCACATGCCTTAATCCGTGAAACCTGTCTATACCCCATAAGGCTCACATGGTCACGTCAATAAAACCTCTGAACAATATGCTGGGGATTCAGGTGCTTAAACGTAACAGGCCAACAATCAGGGGAAATTACTTGACCTAACAAGAGCAAGAAATGGATAATCTTATCGTACATTCTACAATGTTGGGATTCGCTCCAAAATCAACATCATATACTACCCATTGTACATATTTATTTTGCAGGAACTCATCGCTGAGCTCTCGTCGCTCCTCGCTATCCTCGCGCTGTTCGGACATTATTTCCGACCATGCTAGGGACTCGTTACCGCTCATCGCTGCTCGTCGCTGTCCTCTCGCTGCTCGGACATCGTCTTCGACCACACCGGGGACTCGTCATCCCTTCTCACCGTCTCCGACCACGCTGAGGACTCGTCGTCGCTCCTCGCCATCCCTGACCACGCTGGGGAATCATCGTCGCTCCTCGCTATTCTCTCGCTGCTCGGACTCTGTCTCTGACCATGCTGGGAACTCGTCGTCCCTCATCGCCTTCCTCGCGCTGCTCGGACTCCATGTCAGACCACGCTAGGGACTCGTCACCGCTTCTCGCCGCTCCTCGCCGTCCTCGCGCCGCTCGGACTTCGTCTCCGACCACGTTGGGGATTCGTCCCCGCTCCTCGCCATCCTCACAATGCTCGGACATCTTCTCCTATCATGCTGGGAACTCGTTGTCGCTCCTCGCCATCCTCTCGCTGCTCGGACTCTGTCTCCGACCATGCTGGGGGCTCGTCGCCGTCCTCGCGCTGGTCGGACTCCGTCTCCGGCCACGCTGAGGGCTCGTCGCCATCCTCGCGCTTCTCGGACTCCGTCTTCGACCATACTGGGGACTCGCCGCCGAGCTCTCGTCGCCCATCGCCATCCTCTCGCTGCTCGGACTCCACCCCTGACGACTCTGGGGACTCGCCGCCGAGCTCTCGTCGCTCGTCGCCGTCCTCTCGCTTCTCGGACTCCGCCTCCGACCACGCTGGGGAGTCGTCGCCGAGCTATCAAGTCACTCCATGCTGTTCGGATCAGGGTGCTGATCTTGGGCAGCACATCGGGGGTCTTGATATGTGCCTCGCCGTGCTTAGGGACTTTGTCAGCACCTCGCCGTGCTCGGGGACTTTCAGGATTTTCTTCTTGATCCTGCTATAAGATACTACGTCATCTTCCAGCAGGCTCGGGGACTAAGAGGCTACAATTCACCTGACGGTGAAAGGTTACACTCCTTATTGACTAAATCATCAAACGGAGTCTAAGTGTCTACACTTCACCAAAGAGAAGCTCTTTTTCAAATTTTTCTGAGCTCCTTACGTCCGTCTGGTCAAGCAACTTAAGACGATGTGTCAGCACGGACCTGCACCTCCTGACGAATGTAAGGTGCTCGGGAACTAACTATGGGGTATAGACCCGTATAACCTCATGGCACTACATCGGCTGCACCATAAGAGGTGGCCCAGCCCAAAAGACAAAGGCGTGGTGCGCACAGCACCACACCGCACGATTATTTTATCAATTTGGATATTTTACTTGTAACCTTATCCTTTTGAAGTATATAAGGAGGGGCAGAGATCATCTCACAACATAACACAATTCAATACAATACATCAGAACACGGGACGTACGGTCTTACATGAAACAGACGGCCCGAACCTGTCTAAATCTTGTGTCTCGATGCTCTTGTATTATGTCTAGTTCGTCTCAAGCGCACCTCCGCCGATTCATCTACTACCGTGGGCATACCCCACGATAGACTATCGGCATATCTCGTCGACACTATGTACATGAGGATTGGCATGCATACTCTATATAAGGGAACCAGGCCTCCATAAGGCTGGCTAGATAACGAATAGGGCTAGCTCGGCTCGGCTCGGCTTATTATCATAATGAGTCAGAAAGTTAGTTCGGCTCGGCTAGTTAAAAGATCAAGCTGGCTCATTAGGCTCGTGAGCCAATTATAAAAAATAAATAAAAAATAATATTTGCATTTATCTAAAGCTTGAGAAGAGTAATAGTACAAAAGTAATACATCCAACCGTTTTAAATTGAATTAAAAATTAATTTATTCTAACACACACATATATAAGTATAATAATATATTATATATTACACCATACATCCATGGTGTATACTCCATATCATACATAATGCGGTCCATGAGTATCCATCTATTAAAAATAAAATAGTGAAAGTCATAATAATTCTAACTTCATAGAGTCTAATCAATCATCACCCAATTGTAAAGTATAAGATATGTAGTAGTACAATATTAATATAAGTTCTATTGTTTTTTCTTGTAAGCGTGGCTCATTTGGCTCGCGAGCTGGCTCAAGTTGGGTCGTTATAACTAACGAGCTAAAATCTTAGCTCAGCTCGGCTCGTTATCCTAACGATCCGAGCCGAGCCGAGCCGAGCTGAGCCAGCTACGTGCCAAACGAGCTAATGAGTTTCGAGTTTTTCTTGCAGCTTTACACACTGAAGGGGACGACTCTTGAAAACATTTATTCGGGTTTCATCTGCCTCGCACCTCCTACCTCTATTCTTTTAGCTTACACCCTCCATCGTAAAAACTTTAGAGGACTTCAACCAAGGAACACGAACTCAAACTATCTCTGATGCTGGATGTAGGGCTCCAGCTTGAACCAGTATAACTCTTTGTATCTTTGAGTGCTACTATCATATTCCTAGAGCAACACGACAAACATATACATTCACTCGTTGATAACAAAACACCGACAAAAGGATTCTCTGCCAATGCAATTTGATATAAGAAGAACAAGAAGCCCAAGCCCAATCTCGACGCAAGTATAGACGCCAAGGCCTGTACTCAAGAAAAAGGATCTAGGATGCCCCATAATCACATGTTCCTTTGGGACATACCACTTGGACCATGCACTTGATGATTTAGGAGCCAACGTTACTGTCATGCCTAAGTCCGTCTTTGATAGACTAAATTTTACAATTCTATCCCCTAAACAAATGTGCTTGCAACTTGCCAATCAATAGTGTGCTATCCAGTGGGTATTGCCGAAGATACTCTGAAAAAAAAAATCCGGTATTTCATCATTCCCGTGGATTTTGTTGTTTTAGTAATGGACATATACGAAGCCATTTTTATGCATGACAAATGCACACAACGATGTTGGAGAGGGACGAAAATTTTGTCTTTTTACATCACGGTTGGAATACCACCAACATTCAACATGTTGAAATAACACCTCCAAAGAAGGACAGTCTCATCAACTTTATGGAGAAATTCTGGGAGAAGGAATTTCCAACCCGTTGCTACCGGAACAAGCCGAAGGCTACCCCACAACCTAAAGCCGAAGGAATAATGTCGCCTTGGAAAAAAAAAGCAGAGAAACCCGCCAAGACAAATCCACTAAGGAAAACAAAGCAAATTTGGCGAAAGAAAGAGGTGTAGCCATAAGCGTCCTAGTCCTAAGGACAGACCGGCACACCCACGAGCTGAACAAAATGGGCAGGTCCCGCTCAACGGACCAAAAGCAAAAAGTCCTTGCAAACATGTAAATCGTATGTATCTTAATTTCCAAATTTTCAATCAAAATTCAAAATTTTAAATTTAAACTTCAGCACGCATAAATTGATTGGGAAGTGGGAACAGCCTGTAGTACATAATATAGAGCACACGATCACTGAGAAAATTACCATTATCATAACTTCATTATTAATATTGCCATCACCGATAAAACAAACTCAAAACTCAACTAGTACTCATGTCTTCACAAGGCATAGAACCAAGTCCAATAAGAAGTCCTAACCACGTTATATTGCCAATTACTCTGCACGTTTCTCCTCCTGTACACCATTGAACCATGGAACTGAATCTCATAGCATCACCCAGCCAGAAGAAACACAAGGGCAAAACTTCTGTCTTGGTAATCGGGAGTAGGACCTCAAGAGATAGTTGATCCATCCAAATAGTTGAAAATTAAGCTTTTCGCACCTTCAGTTCCCGAAACTGAATACTGTACAAGAGAATTAAAGAGTCAGTTATGTGGAAATCAACTAGCCAGTAATAAATATGTTAAGTTTCCTGCTAATGAATAGCACACCAGGTTTTTTATTTCGAAAGTAATAGTATGCATGTCTGGTTAACATGCATCATCACATCGACTAAATTGGACCACTAAAAGAATGTACAGATACTAATAATTTAAACAATCGAAGAGTGTAGCTGGTTAACTCACAGTGTTAATTTATGGTAATCTGCTTGGGGTTAACTTGCAAGAATCTACTAAAGAAACTGAAGATTTGACAAACCCGAAAACCAACAGTTTTGCACTTTATTTCAACTAATTTAAGGTGTTCCGATACTTTTGGTACTCGCTCCATTTGATGATGATTTCTTGCTTCTGCTTCTGTTGTACCCTCTGCATCCTATTGAAACAAAACAATGTACATTCAATAGGGTCAATAATGGATGATACATAAAAAATCTCTAGAGTTATCACTAATGTATTATATACATTATAAATTAAATAAAGCAGTTAGTCTTGATTGAAACGAAAAATACCGGGGAAATTTGAAGAATGAGCTTCTCAAGAACAGGTGAATGTTCGAGAATGCAAACAAGTGCAGTGAGGTCAATAGCTACACACCATTCATTCAGCAACAGTGTCTTTAACTTACAAAACGTTGGGCACCATCTCAAATCCCTTTTGAAAATAAACTGAGTAGTGCAAAAAAGAGTTAAGATAGTGAGTATGGATGTAGCCATGTATGTGATGTAATCAACTGTAGTATTATGAAAATCAAATATTGCCCATAAAGTTATGTCAAGTGTGGATACATGAGATGTGGAATGTCAGGAAAAAAAAAAACACTAAAAGGCCAATATATTGGTCGGATGGTGAACCTGAAAAAAGTGTGGCAAGCAACGAACTGAACAATTAGAACTCAGAAGATGGACGTGTGCATACCATTCCACGGTAGGCTATCAATTCCAAATGCATTGCATTCGACAGACCCCCAAGAAGTACGCAACGACCTCTATGGTCATCCTCGCCGCAACAATATGCACAATTGCCACAACAATCACCCCCATGATGATCTGTCTCCATACAAGCATCCACCAGGTTGACAGGCTTGACGAATGCGGTTTGCAGTGATGGCATGAATTCAAGCAGAGGTGCTCTGCCATGGAAATCCTTGAGCTGCAGAGAAATGAGACCAGGCATATAAATGCAGGCCCGGATACTATTGGCGAAACAGGTGTTTACGATTCGCAGATGCTTTACGGACTGGGAAAGAATCCTTAAACAGGACAGATAGCCGTGTGTTATGTCGAGGACCTCCAACGCTGGACAGGTCGCAAAATCAAGGCAGTCGTCGCGAAAATCAGGATAGGTAATCTCCAGTCTCCTCAAGTACTGGGAGATCAGAGGACCGTGTAGCGTGCTCCAGAGATTGATGATCGGTACCCGTGCTTTTTACAGCAAGGCCTGTCGGATCCAAGCATGTCTAGAGACCCTGGTTTTCGGATTCAGGTAATCGCTTGAGATCTCGAACTCGTCTAAAACCACGCCTGGTTCTCGACGGAACAGGAGGTGGTTCACGAGCAAGATGAAGCCGTCGGCGCTCCGTGGCCCCTCTACGGAGTGGATGATGCGCAGGCGACGCACAGACCTCCATTGGTGGCGCCAGTGCTGCGCGAGCACGCACGTCCTCACCGCCTCGTCCGCCGGCAGGAAACCGAGCACGTGCTGGAGGACGCCGTCCGGCAAAGCGCGGATCCGGTCCTCCAGCGGCTCCTCCGGGTGAGGTGCCGCTGCCACTTCCTTCGCTCTCGTGTCGCGAGGCATCTCGCCGACAGGGAGTGGTGGGCGCTGCAGGAGATACGGAGGGACGCCGGGAAGAAGAATACGAGGCGGCGCAGCGGCGACGGCGGGTTGGACGGAGAGAGATCTTTGATCATGCGGTGCGGCAGGCGGCGGCAGCGTCTTTTTACGCGAGGAAGGTCAAGTGAAGCATGGTTGTTATTGGGCTTCATCTTCCCTAGCGCGTAGAGGGCCCAAAATCTACAATCTCTTGTCTGCCTTCATGGCCAGCTGGGCCAAAATCTTGTAGGCCTCCAATTTCTTCTTCAGTTTCAACAAAGACCACTAGCATAGCATGGAAAGCCTTTTTCCACCGTTGCTGAGGTTAGGGCCCATCCACGCCAATGCCCATGAACAATGAGGGGTTTTTTTCTTGGTGCAAAAAAAAAAAAAAATCTAACAATCACATTTGTCGCTGGGCTCCAGTATTTTAACTTAAAACAAAAATACCTTTTCCCTTCTAATTTTGAGCTCGGGGAAAAAATGTCTGGTTGGTTGAATTTATTCACCTCTCTTCATTCTAACCTTATCTCTGACTCCTTGCACCATAGAGGTATAGAATGTCCAATGGACCGGCCCGGCCTAGCCCGACACAGGCCCATGAAGGACAACCCGATAGGGGGTCGTGCCTCTCGGGCCGTGGGCCTAAACGACAACCAAGCACGCCCCTGCCAACAGGCTGGGCCAGCCTGAGGTCCAGAGAGGGGGAAGGGGAGGCGGCATGAGCCGGCGGCCATTGACGAGCTCGCCCAGAGGTCCTTAACACCAGATACGGTGGAGATGGTGTCGAGGTGGTGCTAATGGCCAGCGCTCGCTCCCGTGGCAATCGTGGTCGATTCCACGGCAGTGGCGTGCATAGGAGGCATCACTGTGCCGACGGCATGAGTTTTGGGGAGGGGAACCGACGGCCTCGATGACGGGATTGGTGGAGAGGGAAACTGGCGGCCGCGACTTCTGAAGAGAGCGGGATTGATGGGGATGGGAACGGCAGTCTCGATGGCGCGAGTAGTGGAGAAGGGAACCGGTGGCCGCGACTTGTGAAGAGAGCGAGTGGTGGGGAGGGGAACTAGTGACCATGACTCATGAAGAGAGCGAGTGGTGGGGAGGGGAACTGGCAGTCGCGACTCCTGTAGAGAACGCGTGTGGTGGGAGGGAGCGACTATATTGAGGTAACAATGAATACAATAAATGAAATCTAGGGTTAAAGGATACCGGGCCTTTGTCGGGCCTATAGTTTTTTAGCGGGTCATGTCGTGCCGCAAACTGTGTCTTTCCAGCAGGCCAGGCATGGCCCTAGTCATTGTGCCGGGCTAGCCTGGGCCCGCTACTCGCCGAGCCATTCCGTGCGTGTGCCGGGCCAAAATACTAGGCTTCAGGTAGGGCCAATAGGCCACGGCTGCATGCACATCTATACACGGAGGACATCATAGTACTGGAGGAGGAATTCTTACGGGACATACAATGCATGTTGAATAGTCGTCTATGTAACGTAACATTTTTTAAATAAAGATAATCAAATGAGTGCCTCACATCTAATATATCCCAAAGAAAACAAATCTCAGTACAAAAGATGACAAAAAGACATAAACCTCTAAAAAATAAGAGTAGATTAAAGAACAAATTAGTCATCTTCTTCCTTCGATCGTCCACTGCTCACCGGAGCTTGAAGATGGTACTGAAAAGACACCAAAGAATGGTGACGGTCAACCTGCTTTCAGCCGAGCAAACACTATGTTGCACTTCAAGGTTAGTCGGATGATTCAAGTAAAGTGGTATGGTTTGCGGGTTTAGCTAGGTTAGAAAGTAGAGATACCGGGTACAAATGTTACTAATTTTTTAACGTAAAAATGTTACTACTTTTTTTCGAACGTGCACGAGAACTGTGCATCAATATATTAAGAAGGAAAAAAAAGATAAGAACCCATACAAGGCACACCCACTCACACCATTGTGTTTAAAGTAAACATATATGTGCCCTTGGCACACAAATTAGGCGAGCTGGACCCAAAATTAACTCCCATTCAACCCTAGGACAACGAGGTTATTGATACCTCGTGCCCCTGCCAAGCTCCAATAATGCTCATCAATAGCGAGCAACAGAGCTCTAGCTAGGTTTGGAGATTCGGTATCAAACCCAGACCAATTATGAATATTCCAAGCTCCAATAATGCTCGTCAATAGCAAGCAACAGAGCTCTAGCTAGGTTTGGAGATTCGATATCAAACTCGGACCAATTATGAATATTTCACAACGTGCTCCCAGAATGACGATGGAGTTGAGGCCCTTAAGCGATTGCCTTTGAACTTCTATCCCACCAATCATCAAAGGAATTATCATCTAACTGGGAGGATAAGCATTTGCATGCCCACTCTACGCAAAAGGAAAAACCAGAATTCATGAGCAAAGACATAGGTTGCTAGTAGGTGATTGATGTCTTCTTCCTCTTGATCGCAAACGGGGCAACAGGTCAAGCCTTCCTTACCGTTCTAAATTAGGTCTCTAGGAGCACACACAAACTAGCCTAGGTGGAAGCTACTTTACTCTTAGGTGGACAAGCTAAAGCACTACTACTACACAAGGAAAGTACACAAAGTAAAGAGAGAAGTGTAGCAGGGTTATACCGCAGAGTAGAGTAGATGGCCAATCATCGGAAGAAATACCAATGCACTCGAAGGTGATGGTCACAATGAAATCCAAAGCCAACACACGGGAGACAAAGAATTTATCCTGAGGTTCACATGCTTGCCGGCACGCTAGTCCCCGTTGTGTCGACCACTACTCGGTGGTTCAGTGGATAATCAACAACCGATGTTGAGCTCAACAAATGAGCGCCACAAGAACCTACCACGAGCAAGGTAACTCAATGACACAAGCAATGTATTAGGCTACCTTGCGGCTCTCTGCCGGGGAAGGTGCAAACCCCTCACAAGACCTCCGGGAGTGGCCGGAGACAATATCCAACTCCGCCAACTCCTCCGCTGCTCCAAGACCGTCTAGGTGACGGCAATTACCAAGAGAATAGAAGAAATCCACAGCAACAACAATCACCAAGTGCCAATGGATGAACTCGATGAACAAATGCACTTGGATTACTCCCTAACTCACTTTGGATGAGAATCAAGCACAAGAGTGAGTGGGAGAAGCTTGGGAGGGCTCAAGAGATACTTAGCAATAAGTGAAATGCACAAGAGAGCTCCCCAAGACGCATAGAATGGCTATTTATAAGTGAGGGTGAAAAACTAGCCGTTTTACACTGAAATCGGGAACACCGGATGCTCTTTAGTTTACTCCGGTCACGTCTGGTGGTTGCCCGGTGTACTACCCGTTGATGTGTACTAGCCGTTTGAATTTCCCCGATGCGCGCCTCCACACCGGACGCGTCTGGGTTCACACAGGACTCACGGACAGCAGTGTACGGTGCGGTTCCAGTAAGGTCCTAGAGAGCACTTTTCTACACCGGACGTGTCCGGTGTTGCCCCACCGGAGAAGCTTAGTGCTCAGTGTATACTCTAAGTGATTTCAGCACAGATTCACACCGGACGCAAGTTTGCCTTCACCGAACGCGCTGTGGTTACTGCTCTAGTGTCTGGTGCAACAACAGAGAGGTTCCAGAGAGGCTCTAGACGCACCGGACGCGTCCGATGCCGACCCACCGGACAAAGTCAGCGTCCGGTGCACCTCTGAGAGCTGATTATCGCCTCTCTTCGACGCCCTTGCTTCTAAGTGCTAACCACTAAGTGTTGTACACTTTTAGGCACGAAGTTAGCTTGAATTTAAAGCAAGTTTCAAGGGCTTTTAAGTTAGTGCTCTAGATCTAAATGCAAATGCTCAACTAATGCTTCTAGGGGCACTTGATGACCGAGATTGCAAACGAATTCTTCCCCCTTAATAGTATGGTCATCTATCCTAAACGTGATCACACTCTCCATAGTGTCTTGATCACCAAATCAAAAAGAGCTCTATAAGTTATAACTTTGCCTTGAGCTTCTTTCCAAATCCCAAGTAAAGAAGCACTTGATCTACATGTTGATGGGCTTACACCAATTGCTTGAACGCCATCATAGCTCCTCACTTGGTTGACTAACCATCCTTGTAATCACAATACTTAAGCATATGGTTAGATACTAGGTGTCATCAATTAGCCAAAACCAAACTAGGGCTTTCAATCTCTCCCTTTTTGGTAATTGATGACAACCTCTTACAAAGATATGCAATGAATTCAACTTGATAGTATTAGCTCCCCCTACATATGTGCCAAGAGTTTGGATTTTAAAAGCTTTGCACATAAGCATTGGATAAGTAGTGTGGGAGAGATATTACTACCAATTTGATACTAAGGTTTATAGAATTGGACCTTTGAAGCGCGATACCATCGGAGTGCATTTATAAACCTTCCTTAGCACCATGGATAGCTAGATTCCACTTGAAGCAATTCATGCAACCAAAGACACTAGAATACCTCGTGAGAACAACATTAGAGACAAGGTTCTAGTACCACTTGGAAAGAGCCGGGAACTAGTTACCACTTCCTATGCATGCTAGTACTTCAATTCACCACACAATTTAAGTCTAGCATACACCAAGCAAGCATGTATATTCAATTTAAGTACAAGTGCAATGCATCAAACATATGAATATGCACAACCAAATGCTTGCAACCATGCTTGTGAGCTTGCTCCTCTTAAGTGTGAGATCCAAATAAATAAAGGTTTGTGATCCCTCTCACTTGGCCTATAGCTCTTCCATCATCGGCCTAATGATGGTTCATCGCTCAATTTCCATATCTTTGTTCCATTCTCTCCCCCTTTGTCATTAAAGACCACAAAAGGGTAGCATGGATAGGAGAGGATTTGAAATCAATGGAGGGAACCACCTGTTAAATTCTTAGATTGTTTCCATTATCCTCCTTCTTTTAAGCATTTAGCTAGATTACTTGCATAAATATATAACTTAGTTTGTCTTTTGGAAAGGTTCTTCACACCACAAGGGGTTATCTTGTCAAAGTTGAATTATATACCATAATGCTCATATTCTAGTCAAATACTAAGTTCACAAGCCCACAATCTAGTCACATGTCACTACTAGATCAATCAACACAAGAGAGCAATAGTAGCTGCATATGTACTCAAAACATTTAGTTTTCCATGAATGAGCCTAATTAAGGAAGAAGAATGACTAGATGCTCTACACAAGTCCTTGGCAACATATGAATGACATGTCAAATAATGATACGCTTGCTTTGTTGGAGTAGAGGCAAGTCATATAGTGGGGGTGCATGCTCAACTCATGTTGGAGAAATCAAGGATATTCAATTCATTTATCAATTTGCAAAACCTTGATTCATCAAGTGGCTTGGTGAGAATGTCAGCGAGTTGATCATCGGTGCCCACACTCTCAACTTGAATGTCACCCCTAGATTGATGATCTCTAATGAAGTGATGTCTCACATCAATATGATTTGTTCTTGAGTGTTGAACCGGATTGTTGGCAATCATCACGACACTTTCATTATCACATAGCAATGGCACATTTTTGAATTTGACTCCATAATCACTCAATGTGGCCTTCATCCATAACAATTGAGCATAACAACTCCCCGCACTAACATATTCTATACCATCAACTAATGCTTGGAAATGGACAATAATAGCAACAAAGGGGTTACTACTAACAGATTCCACGAGTTTTGGTGAATTGTCTATTTTCCAGGGGATTATCCAGAAAAGCTTAAAAGAAGGATTAAAGTGCATAATTACTATGAAACTTGATCGCGAAGGAAACAAACATCATCGGCAAGATAGAAGAGTGTAGAAGGCACCCGAAGCAACCGAGGCCCCACCGGGCAGATGGTGGGGCCGGCCGGCCCCAAGGGGGCTGGGCGGTGCCCCCCCAGGGTTTCGCCGCTGTCTTCTGGAGTCTTCTTCCACCGCCTCCGAGGAGTCATCTCAGCCCTATGTTAAGTTGGTTTCATCCAACGGCGCATGTTCACCCCACTGGGCTATAAATAAAGGGGCAGACCCCCCTCCCAGAGCACCAATTCATTCTTCCTGCTCCATTTGTCAAGAGTAGACAGAGGTTAGGGTTTCCAGAGATTAGAAGTAGAGCTCTAGTTCTTCAAGTTCATTAGTTTTGGCGTCAAGCAAGATTCAAGTAGAGTTGGGTGCTATGCTCGGGATTCCAGATCTGTTCGTCTGGAGATCAGTAATTTTATCTTGTATCTCATTATGACTTTACTCTATCTTAATATATTGCTACTTATTCAGTTCTTATTTTATTCTGGTTGCATATTCGATATAGTTATGATTGGTGATGATTATTGTCATATGATCGTAAAGCGCTTAATTCAGTACTCGAGTGAGTTAGGTGGTATGTATTATGTAGACTGGTGTCTAGATATATTACGTACCTACAGAGGCACCCTGACATGCCGGGTCATGTGGTAGTCTGCGTAGGTGACAACTGTATTGGTTCCTCTGTAGTCCACCCCCCGTACGTAGGACGAGCAGAGCGCGGTCGCGAAGGAGGTGTCCCTTGTGTCTTAATATCCTCATTAGATGATGCTCCTTATGATGTTTTCTGAGTTGATTATACTATACTTGAAGATGTGTAATATAGCGTAGGTTGTAAACTTAATATTTAGTAATTACATAGGTTTCCTTTACTTTAGCCGAATCTCCAGATTGTCTTACTACATTAGTGAGTCTCTATATTCTATCTCTATAATACCATTTACTTTATCTACTCAGTTATCATTTATCATATTATTATTGACTTATTATTGTTAAAGCATTAGAGTTATTGGTTATCGTAGGATTGCACATTTATCTTTTTAATCATTATAGTAGATTATCCTAATGATAGAATGTCTATTTATCCTTTTGGCATAAAACAAATCAACGATACTCAGAATACTTACCTGGTGAAGCGGTACAATGGGAGAATTATCTGTGCGCTTGCGGATATATTCTATTGTGTTATATTTTTAGGTGGCAAGTGTAGATTATTTTAGCAATGGTTTTTGGCATCATGTTAAGGATGACAACTTAACGCGAAGTGATGTTAAAAATACCAATAAGCATTTCTGGCACCGTTGTCGGGGAATGGCAATCATATTCATTAGGATAATTTATTGATTCGTTGATTTTATTCGCCAGGATATTTCTAGAATTTCATATAAGGGAGTTTTTCATAAATAATATTATAGAAAAGCATAAAAATAATTATAGACATAAATACTTATAGATAGAGCGTAACCTTTTGCTTTAACAGACTTACCCATATTTTGTCTATGTTTAAATATTTTATATAGGGTAAGTGCAGGATTGGTTATAGCACTTTAATTCTTATCAATCAGGAACAACTATAGGAAGAAGGGTCTTACATTATTTTGTGAAGCCATGGCTAAGAAAACTCTGCGTGAATTCTCTACTCCAAGCATTGATAATATTCGCGTTGGGCCAACTTTTAACCTTGAAGATCATGATTTTGAGATCAAGCCAAGCCTCATCAAAATAGTGCAAACTATCACATTTAGTGGAAAGAAGGATGAAGATGCAAGTGTCCATCTACAGAATTTCCTAGAGATTGGCAACACCATCAATATTATGGGCATTCCTCAAGACGTCGTGCTATTTCGTTTATTCCTATTCTCACTGGAGGGAAGAGCGAAGCAGTGGTTTTATCAGAATAAAGATCAAGTCAAGACATGGGGAGAATGTTCAAAAGCTTTCTTAGAAAACGTTTTTCCAGTAAGCAGAACCAATGCTTTATGAGGAAAGATTTCAGAATTTTGTTAGCAGAAAGGTGAACCTATTCCAGAAGCCTGTGAACGTTTTCAAAATTACATATCAGATTGTCCTCATTATGGGATGAAAAAATGGTTGCTCATGCAAACATTTTATCACGGACTAACTCAAAGGTTACATAAGCAACTAGATGCCACTGCTGAAGGATCATTTATGTCACTCACCCCTGTAAGAGCTGAAGATATTATGGCAAGGATATCAGAAAATCAGAGTTGGACATCCAACACTCAGACATGCTATAAGAGTGAAGAAGTTCCAGAAGAAGTGTGTGCACTATCAACCAAGATGGATATATTGTTGAACTGGTTAGAGCAAAGAGCAAATTATGAAAGAGATCGTCAAGCTATTCAAGATGCATTAAATTCCCAGAATCAATGTGGAGAATATTTAGGAGTTGAGTCTATTGAATCCCCATAAGATATTAGTACAGTCATCAAGTCCACTTCTCAGAAACAAGGATGGACTCAACCTCGGTCAACCAGTCAAGGTAAGTACTAGGGCAATTATAATTTTTCAAATCAGAGGCAACCACCTTTGAGAGAATTAATATTAGAACAAGATAGAATTAATGAAAGTATTTATAAGAACTTTCACTTAATGATAAAGTTTTAGAAGGAATTAATTCTAAGTTAGACAATTTCTCTTCTGCTGTTAAAGATCAAATATTATTTAATAAAAAGATAGAATTACAAATTGCACAATTATCTTCTACTTTGTTTACCACTGACCCTGAATCAGTAAAAGGAATATCTTCAAGGGGATGTAAGTCTACACGTGATTCACCTTACCCAAAGGGGGCCCGTAGACCACCACATTTAGTACAGGTAGAAGAAGAAATTGAGAAGGACAACAGAGAAGAGGAAGTCGTACCACTAGAAGATTCACCCCCAGTTGAACCACAAGATCAGGAATTGACTCAAGATTTTCATGACACAACCCTCCTACCGTTTCCACGCAGAAGGAGAAGAGTTAAAACGGATGATCAATTTGGTAAGTTTGTAGAGGTAATTCAGAAATTATATGTCAATATTCCGTTGTTAGATGCCATGCAGGTACCTACATACGCAAGATATCTTCGAACCATCCTCAACAACAAAGGAACACTACCTTCTACTGAAATTGTCAAGCTAACAGAGGAGTGTAGTGAGACAATTCTGAGTTCTTCTCCGGCCAAGAAGAAGGATCCAGGGTGTCCCACTATTGGCTGCTCAATCGGAGACCAGATATTCGAGAATGCTTTATGTGATCTTAGAGCAAGCATTAGCGTCATGCCCAAGACAGTCTTCGACAAACTCAACTATTCTACACTCACACCAACTTCGATGTGTCTGTAATTAGCTGACCAATCGGTCCGCTATCCTACAGGAATCGCAGAAGACGTTCCGGTAAGAATCCGCAACTTTTTCGTTCCTGTAGATTTTGTAGTACTTGACATGCAGGAAGAGAGAAAAATACCCCTCATCCTCGGGCGACCATTCCTAAACACTGCAAATGCAACCATCGACGTCGGAGCTAGAGAAATCACATTCACTATCAATGGGCAAGAAGAGCGGTTCGCATTCAAGCCAAGACTGGAACAATGTCAAACTTTGAAGTGTCATGAAGGACAAGATGCAACAACATCTCCGACACCGGAGATAAATCATGAAGAATAATTCAACTAGAGAAGTCCGAGTCGGCGGAATTTAAAACCCCGAACCTTCGCCGGGGGGTAACTCGGTAGTTATCGGTAATTTAATTTGTTGCATTAAAATTTGCATATTTACTTTCCCATAAATTGCATCATTAAAAAGAAATAAAAAATAAGCATAGCATGATTAAAGTTTAAGCCCCATGTGATTTCAACTAACGGAGCGTAAAACCCCCGTCAGTGAAATTTACTGTGGTGGCAGAAAATTATAAAAAGACCATCATTAGAATTCTAAATTTTCATAAATTCACAAAAGTAATTTAGTTTTTCATTCTTGTGTCATTATACAGTATAAATACGGGAGACATGTGGGACCCACACACATCACATCAAGTCACCTCAAGTTTTATCATCAATTACTACCTTTCACTACTATCCAAACTCAGTGTACTACCCACCATTCATTCATTTCACCAGAAAGAGCACTCACGCACATGCATTTGCAGAGATGTGAGAGCAATGTCAACATTGTCTAAAGTAGAGCGCCAAAGGGCACAAGGTGGGGCCGGCCGGCCTCACACCGACGCCGGCCGGCGCCCCTCTCCTTCTTCTCTGACTCTCACTTCTCTCACTCACTCATTCACTCACTTGCGCTTCAGAGAGCATCTTGCTACTCTGCTTGGCAGCCTGAGATTTCTAACTCTCACAAATCCTCCATTTAATCTAAGTTTAAGCAAGGAAAGAAGGAGAGAAGGAGATTAGCAAGAACACCTAGTAGAGAGATTGCCACTTTGATTCCTTCTCTTCACTTGTTCTTGCTTGTTCTTGTTGTGTTCTTGTGTTCTTGTTCATTCTTGCCATGTTCTTCGTGTTCTTCATTTTATAGGTAAGATGAGCAATAGAATAAAAGGTGCTATCCGATCCCTTGGAAGGGCATTTTCCCGCCGCACAACAAGAAGTCAATCATCATCACAAGTGCCATCGTTCGTCGGCTCTGACATGAATGTCGATTCTCCTTCACCCTTCGTGTATGACAACCCTTCATCCTCTTCCCAACGGGAAGAAAGGTATGAGCTCACAAGCATCACTCAAATTTCGTTACCATCTAGACCTCAGAGAGAAATATTAAATGTGGTTAAGAATAAGGAATTTACGCATACTCCAATCTTTGATGGCACCTTGCTCCATGAAACCGGAATGGATTCCGAGTTTGAGCTTATATTTAGAAATATTGGTTGAGAAGGTGCATGGCAAATCTCTGAGCAGGGTACAAGTTCCTCACAATAGAATTTATTAGCACCCTAGACTTTGATGATGATGAGGTAAATTTTAGAATGTTTAATAAACCTTTCGCCCACTCATGGAAAATCTTTAGCCTAGCGCTAGGATTCCATGATCAGTGTGTGGTAAATATAATGGAATCTTTCCAAGACTTTGATAAAGATGATTTTTGGAAGAGCATCACTGCAAAGAAACCAGAGAGAAAACAAAAATATACTACTGAAGAATCCATCACCCCACACTGAGATTCATGATTAAATGGCTAGCTTTTACATTTTTCTTAGAGAAAAATTAAATACTATTAAACAAGATAAACTGTATTTGTTATATATCATGATAAAAAGAGGAAAGCATCACCTGTGAAATTGATGTTGAATTACTGGAGAACTGTCCCTTCCATGAGAAAATGCAGTATTTCTTTTACTTCCTGGATTACACGTTTAGCTACTGGGCTAGGGTTATTACAGAATGCTACACTTGATTTTATTCTTGAGGCCCATAGAATTATTGGCTATGACTTTTTCTTTCGTGGTCACATGCTCAAACGCTGAAATAATAAAATAATCATGATTTATAAAAACTATGCAAATGAGTACGAACTACCGGACAGGGAGTTAGGAATTTATTCTGTTCAGAACTTTATATTTTCAGGTAGTGGAGCTAACGTTGGCAGGTGTCCATCCGCACGCATCAGCAGGGCGCCGAGAGCTACTTTTACTGGAGCTGACCCGGCACCATCTAGACCAGCTTATTTCCACTTTGTTAATTTTGGTGAACAGGGATCGACGTAGAAGCCACGTCAGCAGTGGACTGCCCATGCAGGATGTGAGGACCAACCCACATTTTAGCGAGGAGAATCTTCGTCTGCAGCACCAGTAGGGTGGGAAGCATTTCCTACAGAGGCACCGGACAACACGGCAACTGACTTTTCAGAGAGGACGAGCATCCTTTTCTGTGCGCGGAAACACGGATTTCACCACTGGTGGACCGTATCCATTCCACGCACCATCAGAAGATGGCTACCATCGGCCGCCTGAGCAGCACTTTTCGGCTACCGCTAATGATTTTTCAGCTTTATCTATGCGCCTCACTAACATTGAGCAGGGACAGAACACGATAAGTGACACACTGCACCAGCACGAGCAGTGGCAGCACCACACGGACCAACGAGTTCAGCAGTTATACCATGGACAGCAGCAAACACAGAGCGGATTGGATTATTTGATACATCAGACGGGATTTTCGCCGCCGCCTCCACCACAGTAATGAGTGCGGCACCATTTAGTTTGGGGGAGATCCCCGCGAGGTGAGCATCCCCCACCTTTATATATATTCTACCATTTATTTCAGTAATTATTTCAATTTTTAATTCTATCAAATTTTAATATTGCTAAAAAAACCAAAAACCAAATAAAAATTTATTTACCGCTTTCTTTAGTTACTGCATTTAATTCTTGCTTGATAAAAAAATTGAAAATCCAAAAATAGAGTTATAAGTAAGTTTGTTTTACATTCCGCATTAAATTTGTCTTTAGAGTAAGTAGAAATTGAAGTTAGAGAAAAATCAAAAAGATGATTAAATTACTTAAATATAATTTCGTGCAAATGCTTCGTATTTAAATTTAAATTCTCCTACGAATTGCATAGAGTTTATCTACCGTGAAAATTTATTCTGAAGCTTGATATTTGTGGGTAGCGTAAGCTTTGGATTAAATCTAAGTAATTGACGGATACGCTATAAAAAAAATTTGAGTTGCTATTTATTTCATTCTGAGTGATACCTATGCTCCAGACATTTCAAAAGTCAAAATCAAAATAAATATAATAATAATAATTCGTCTGCTAATATGATTTACGTAGACTATTCTGTTATGCATTCATGATTGAATTCACATGCATAAAATTTTTTTGCCCTATGCAGAAAGACTCTTTTAAAAGTCCAAAAGATAGTGTGGGTTATAAAATTTAAAGATGCCATACCAAAGAAGTATGAGACAGAAAGATGCCATCTCAAAAGGGTATGTGCCAAAAAAGAGAGAGAGTAAAACAATGCGTGCAAAGACACCCGCCTAAGAGAAAAAAATAGGTAAAAAAGTATCTGCTAGAGAGATAGCCCACACTCTTCAGAAAAACAGCAAAGAGAGGATAATGCATAGGAGGCCGAAAATAAAATTTTATCACACTCGCACATTCAGTCATGGTGTAGAGCTTAGTGGTTTTCTGCAATCTTATTAGTAGACTCTCATTATTTTCTAAATAAAAAGTATATACTTATTAAAAAAACTCTCTGGAGCAATGGTTGAAACAAAGGATGAAATACATAGTGCTTGCTTAATTATTCTATCTTTTAATTACCTTAGATTTAGTTTAAAAGCCCCACGATTGAAAAGAGTAGGAATAACTTTGAAAGGTGGATTAATGAATTTCAATCCAGAGAAGAATTTCGGTTTAAATATTTGAGTATCTGTTGAAAGTTATACATTTTACTGAAACCCTGAATAAATTATTTCAAGTCAACTTTGCTAAGGGACTAGCAACGACTTAGCTTTGGGGTATTGTTGACGGTTGTTAAGTACCAATTTTATACTGTCAACTAATGCTTGGAAATGGGCAATAATAGCAACATAGGGGTTATTACTGACAAATTCTACGAGTTTTGGTGAATTATCTATTTTCCAGAGGATTGTCCAGAAAAACATAAAAGAAGGATTAAAGTCCATAATTACCACGAAACTTGATCGCGAAGGAAACGAACGCCATCGTCAAGATAGAAGAGTGTAGAAGGCACCCGAAGCAACCGAGGCCCCACCGGGCAGATGGTGGGGCCGGCCGGCCCCAAGGGGGCCCGGGCGGCGCCCCCTAGGGTTTTGCCGCCGTCTTCTGGAGTCTTCTTCCACCGCCTCCGAGGAGTCATCTCAGCCCTATGTTAAGTCGGTTTGATCCAACGGCGCACGTTCACCCCACCGGGCTATAAATAAAGGGGCAGATCCCCTCCCAGAGCACCAATATATTCCTCCTGCTCCATTTGTCAAGAGTAGATAGAAGTTAGGATTTCTAGAGATTAGAAGTAGAGCTCTAGTTGTTAAAGTTCATTAGTTTAGGCGCCTAGCAAGGTTCAAATAAAGTTGGGCGCTACGCTCGGGATTCCAGATCTGTTCGTTAGGAGATCGGTAATTTTATATTGTATCTCAATATGACTTTGCTCTATTTTAATATATTGCTACTTATTCAGTTCTCAGTTTATTCTAGTTGCATATTCGATATAGTTGTGATTGGTGATTATTATTGTCATATGATCGTAACGCGTCTAATTCAGTACTCGAGTTAGTTAGGTGGTATGTATTATATAGACGTGGTGTCTAGATATATCACGTACCTACGGAGGCACCCTGACATGCCGGGTCATGTGGTAGTCCGCGTAGGTGACAGCTGCGTTGGTTCCTCTGTAGTGCACCCCCCGTACGTAGGATGAGCAGATCGCGGTCGCGAAGGAGGTGACCCTCGTGTCTTAATATCCTCATTAGATGATGCTCCTTATGATGTTTTCTGAGTTGATTATACTATACATGAAAATGTGTAATATAACATAGGCTGTAGACTTTATATTTAGTAATTACATAGGCTTCCCTTACTTTAGCCGAATCTCGAGATTGTCTGACTACATTAGTGAGTCTCTATATTCTATCTCTGGAATACCATTTACTTTATTTACTCAGTTATCATTTATCATATTATTATTGACTTATTATTGCTAAAGCATTAGAGTTATTGGTTACCGTAGGATTGCACATTTATCTTTTTAATCATTATAGTAGATTATCCTAATGATAGAATGTCTATTACTTACCGAGTGAAGTGCTACAATGGGAGAATTATCTGTGCGCTTGCGGATATATTCTATAGTGTTATATTTTTAGGTGGCAAGTGTAGATTATGTTACCAATGGTTTTTGGCATCATGTTAGGGATGACAACTTAACGCAAAGTGATGTTAAAAATACCAACAGAGAAATCAAGGATATTCAATTCGTTTATCAATTTACAGATCCTTGCTTCATCATGTGGCTTGGTGAGAATGTCGGTGAGTTGATCATCGGTGCCCACACTCTTAACTTGAATGTCACCCTTGAATTGATGATCTCTAATGAAGTGATGTCTCACATCAATATGATTTATTCTTGAGTGTTGAACCGGATTGTTGGCAATCTTCACGACACTTTCATTATCACATAGTAATGGCACATTTTTAAATTTGACTCCATAATCACTCAATGTGGCCTTCATCCATAACAATTGAGCACAACAACTCCCCGCACTAACATATTCGGCTTCGGCGGTATAGAGTGCAACCGTGTTTTGTTTCTTGGATGACCACGATACTAGTGATCTTCCCAACAATTGGCATGTAATGGAAGTGCTCTTTCTATTGATTTTGCAATTCGCATAATCGGAGTCCGAATAACAAATCAACTCAAAGTTTGACCCCTTAGGTTGCCGAAGTCCAACATCTGGTGTGTGCTTAAGATATCTCAAGATCCTCTTGGTTTCCTTCAAATGACTCTCTCTTGGTGAAGCTTGATACCTTACACACGTGCAAACACTAAACATCACATCCGGTCTAGAAGCGGTCACATAGAGTAAGCTTCCAATCATAGACCGATACTTCTTTTGATCCACCATATTTCCACTCTTATCTTCATCAAGGTGACCATTTGTGCCCATTGGTGTGCCAATAGATTCTCCATCTTGCATCCCAAACTTCTTTAAAATGTCCCTAATGTATTTGCCTTGGCTTATGAAAGTTCCACTCTTCAATAGCTTGATTTGAAGGCTAAGGAAATAACTCAACTCTCCAATCATGGACATCTCAAACTCATTTGCCATCATTTTCCCAAACTCCTCACAAAAGTCTTGATTGGTTGATCCAAAAATGATATCATCCACATAGATTTGCAACACAAACAAGTCTTTGCCAATTCTTTTGGTGAAGAGTGTGGTGTCAACCTTTACCATTTTGAAACCTTTAGAAAGCAAGAAATCTCTCAATCTCTCATACCATGCCCTTGGAGCTTGTTTCAAATCATACAATGCCTTTCTCAATTTGTAGACATGGTTAGGCTTCTTTTCATCTTCAAATCCCAGGGGTTGCTCAACATACACTAGCTCATTGATGTATGCATTCAAGAAAGCACTTTTTACATCCATTTGATAGAGCTTGATATCATGTGCACAAGCATAAGTTAGAAGGATCCTAATTGCTTCCAATCTTGCAACCGGAGCATATGTTTCTCTAAAATCCAATCCTTCCACTTGGGTGTATCCTTGTGCAACTAGCCTTGCCTTGTTTCTCACCACAATGCCATCTTGATCTTGCTTGTTCTTGAACACCCATTTGTTACCAATGATATTATAGTTCTTGGGCCTCTCAACTAACTCCCAAACTTGATTTCTTTCAAAGTTGTTTATCTCTTCATGCATAGCATTTACCCAATCACTATCATTCAAGGCCTTCTCAATAGTTGTTGGCTCTTTAAATAACACAAATGAGAAGTGCTCACAAAAGTTTGCTAACTTTGATCTTGTTTGAACACCACTTCTAATATCCCTAACTATTTGATCCAATGGATGGTCTCTTGCAATATGAACAGTTGGAAAACTTGATTGCTTGAGCTAGGTTGACCACTTGGTTGAACCACTTGAGATGGACTAGCATATTGATCTTGATCATCTTGCACTTGAGATTGATCATGAGAACCACTAAAGCTTGATTCATTTGGGTTGACTCGCACACTAGAATGAATTTGCACTTGATCTTTGTCATCTTCATCTTTCACATCAACCACTTGCCTTGGCCAAATATCACCAATGTCCATGTTCTTCATTGCTTTCACCAATTGAGTTCCTCTCACATCATCAAGATTTTCTTCTCCATTTTGTGAACCCTTGGTTTCATCAAATTCCACATCATGAACTTCTTCCACTAGTTTGGTGGTGTGATTCCATACTCTATATGCTTTGCTTGTAGTGGAATAACCAAGCAGAAATCCCTCATCATATTTCTTCTCAAATTTACCAAATCTTCCACCCTTCTTCAAAATATAGCATTTGCAACCAAACACTCTAAAGTATGCAATGTTGGGCTTTTTTCCATTCAATAGCTCATATGGAGTCTTCTTCAAGAGAGGGTGACAATAGAGCCGTGTAACACCCTAAAATTTGCTTTTATTAAAGTAGGGACAAATTGATTTATTTATGCAATTGTTTGGCATATTAACCTAGCAAATAATAACTTTTAGTAATTAAAATAAATCATAGGAGTTAGAAACATGATTTGTTGCATCCATGCTGCTCAAAGATATTTTGTTTGATTTGCACTTTATTGAGATTTGGAAATATTCAAATGTATTTGGAAACCTTCCCTCTTCCTTTTTCGCCCGCGTGGGCCGAAGGCCACCCGAGCGTCGGCAGTCCGGCCTATCTCCCTCGCGCAGGCGTTCTTTTTCTTTGGCTGCCATGCGGGGCCTGCTGCTCAGGGCCGTCCCCTTCCTTCCTCGGGAGTCCGAGCAGGACTCGATGTCCAACCGACCGCCGCCGGAATCCTCGGACGAGTCCGTCCTGAGCACGCCCCCACCGGCCCGTAAAAGGAAGCCGCGACCCTCGCCCCTTTCCTCCTACTGGCACTGACGCGTCGGACCACGACACAGCGCCGTTTCCTTCCTCCGAGCAGAGCCCGAAACGAGCAAGACTGCCGCCTCCGACCGTATCCTAACCACTGAATCTCCCGAAGTCCGGATCTCCTACGCCTCCCTCGCGCCCCTATATAGGTCGGCCGAGCTTTGCCGTCCCTCCCCACAAGTTCCTGAGGTATGCCGAGCTTCCTAGCCCCGAAAACGCCGTCCTCGGCCATCTTGCCGACGAGGAATCGGCCGAGCGCCGCCCGACTCCGGCGACCAGAGCCGCCCCTCTATTCCCGAGCTAGCTGCGCCGTCCACGACCGATCCAACGGCTCACAGCGAGAGATACCCTTTCGATCGGCACTTTTGCAGAAGAGCCCCTGAGCTTTTTAATGTTCTAACCCGCGATCCTTTGGCGTATTTCTCAGATTACGCTTTCCTATTTAGAAAACGTATTTCCTCGGTTTTAATTCAAAAGGTGTTTTCAATAATTACAGATTTGCCACTCAGTTTATCTCGGTCATATTTTATTCGTTTTAGCTCCGATTTGATCCGTTCAAGTCTCGTTAGATTCGTAATTTTGTAATCTATCTAATGATGCTACTGTTACTCATATTTTCAACTTTTAAAATTCGAGATTAGATTTAATCTATTATTTTATTAAAATAAAACTTATTTATTTCATAACTTCTCCGTTTGAACTCCGATTTTCGTGATCTTTATATCGTTGGAATCGTAGCGACGCGTAGATTATTTTTATACACTTTTCAATCTATTTTTCTACTGTTGGTGTACTGTTTCTAATATAGATCTTGTTTGCTTCGTGTATGATTGCCTCGATGATTGTGTGGTGATTTTATGATCGAGTTCAGACGGTGAGCAATTCGTTGGTGATCAAGAGTACATGGAGGATCCAAGTTCTCCAGAGCACTTTGATCAAGGCAAGTATAGCATGGATCATCCTTGTTGCCTATTCACCTTAATCACTAAATTCATGATGCATGTGTCTACCTTGGCAACCATAGTATTTATTCCTAAGTTTTGATCACTTGATCCTTGTTACCCATGAGATTGCATTTGAGTAGTGATGCTAGCACTTAATGATGCCATGATCTTATAAACTTGATTAATTAATTATGAGATAAAGATTAAAAGATGCTTTTTAGCAACATGGACTAAGGACTTAACTGTAAGTATGACACCGGGACTTACAGCGCAACCATGAGGGTTATATGGCTCTGACTTTAGTCAAGTATGAAGTTACTTTCTATTATGTTGTTAATCTTGAAAGGTTCCTTGCCGAGCTGGTTGTTTTGCGGCTCCTGTCTTTGTGTGTACTGCTGCGTGTGTGTGCCACTAGAAGGAGGGCTCTACCACCCCTTGCCATTGCGCCTGGATTGATTAGTGGCATGTTAGGAAGGCTTTTGAAAGACTTCATAGTGTACCCTGCTGCACTTCCTTGGTGAGGTGACATGGGAGTCATGACCCTTGGCATATGGGAATCACGACTCATGGTGAAAGTGTGCAACCTCTGCAGAGTGTAAAATTGATATATCAGCCGCGCTCACGGTCACGAGCGGCCTTGGACGTCTTACAGGAACTTAACTAATTTAATATTGATTTATTTGAAGTTTCTGTTAATGTTTATTCCATATTAATTATCATGTCTATATGATCATGCAAATCTTGTTCCTTGGTATAATCTATTGCTGCTACTCAAATTGCTAAAATATGATCAATTAAAAGCAACCGCTGTCAACCAGTGTCAAGCCTTATTTGAGCCTCATAAGCCCATGTTATTCTTGTTGAGTACGACATGTACTTACGCTTGCTTTATTTTTCATATTTGGATAAAAATCCCGGATGGGTAATAGATGACTATGATGATTCTTCTGAGGATTACTAGGATTGTGGTTCACCAGTCAACTACTTCCCTGTGAATTGGAGCTTCCACGAGAGACTATAATTATTAGACCGCTGCTATTTATGTAAAGACTCTGTGATATTATTCGTTATATATTGAACCTTGTGATGGTACTATGTAATTTGTCGCTTATGTGTGTGATTGATCTCTGGGCGCACATAAGTTGGTTCATTCAATTTTATCCTTAAAATTGGGTGTGACAAGCTGGTTGCCACAATAACAAGCCGTGTTGATTGCTTCGCCCCAAAAATCCACACTCACATTGTACTCGCTAAGCATAGATCTTGCCATATCAATAAGTATTCTATTCTTCCTCTCAATAAGGCCATTTGATTGAGGAGTGTATTTGGCCAAGAATTGATGCTTGATTCCAAACTCACCACATCGCTCATCAACTCTTGCATTTCTAAACTCACTTCCATTGTCACTTCTAACTTTCTTGATTGTCAATTCATTTTGGCTTCTCTTGATAAATGACTTGAATATGCCAAATACTTCACTCTTGTCAGCAAGAAAGAAGAACCATGTGTATCTTGTGTAATCATCCACTATCACAAAGCCATATTTATTTCCACCAACACTAGCATAAGTGGTTCGGCCAAATAGATCCATGTGCAACAACTCAAATAATGTAGATGTATTCATCATGCTCTTGTTTGGGTGAGTGTTTCCAACTTGCTTTCCTATTTGACAAGCACTACACAATTTGTCCTTCTCAAATTGCACATTCTTCAATCCTCTCACCATGTCATGCTTGACCAATCTATTTAGTTGATTCATTCCAACGTGACCAAGCCTTCTATGCCATAACCAACCCATACTTGATTTGGTGAACAAATGTTGACACTTCGTAGCGTAATCACCAAAGACAGGGTGTTAGGCTATCTCTGATAACGGCGCCAGAAGTGCCTGAGGCTAATTCGTATGTCTATTGGATTATTCCGTAAGCGCACAGAATATACCGCTGTAGCACTTCACCCGGGAGTATTACAAGGTATCGTTATTTATTTTATCCCAAGGGAAAGCGATAACTAGGAATGTTAATAAAAGAGAAATCCTCAAGTCTACAACTTAGCACCAACTAGTGATAGGGGGGTAATCGATAAAGAGGAAAGATAATGACACAAAGGCAAGACAAGGTTTAGGATACTTAAGGATAACTAGTAGAGTATAGCTAGGTGGGAGGACAACGAGTGAGTTTAGGACTCCTATGACTCTTAATTTACTCCTATGAACTATCCTATCAAATAGACGAGATACACAAAGGCTGCTACCTTACTCTTTGCGTGTAGGGGACAGACGAAACAAAAGAGGGGCAAAACCTCTACCTGAAGCGACTGCACTCTTACAGGGAGTCTACCTTTTAAGAACTTGCTTAAAACACGTTGTGGGATGCTGAGACTTAGCAGGGCTGTCACCACCTGGAAGTACCCACAAACAATCCGTGCAACAAACGGCAATCAAAGGCAACATCTAGTCTAAGCACCACGCTTACACTAATTCTCACTACTCTAGCTGAGCGCCAAACCACTAGGGCACCCTATGACAGGTGATGAACTACACACGTGAGTTGGTTACAGGATCACAATCCAGTGTATACCAACTAAATAATAAGATAACTCACAATAATACTATTACTAGAATAGTGCACTAAGTAAAGACTCAGTAAAGTAAAGCAAAGATATTATGTTGATAAAAGTAAAGTCTTACAGAAAGAAAGGTACAAGTGCTATACCAAACTCTCCAGAAGACGACTCCGGAGACCCAAAGCTTAGCTCGACTCGACTCTAACTCCCACACTAGACTAATACTACTACTAAGAGAGTGGAATTACTCTTCTTGACTCTTGCTTCTTCTCTTGTCTTCTTGTGTGTCTTGAAGGGGGTGGAGGCTGCCTCTATTTATAGAGGGAAGTGGAGGGGCACCACGTCAGTGATCCATGTGCTTCATGCCTCTCCACCCTTGGATAAACCGCCTCAAGATGGACGATCAAGATTGAGCCAGCTGCATAGAGGCATGCACCAGGTCGGTGGATCATGGCGGTGGGCTGGAGCCACCAAGGGGGTCGGTCGACCCCCTATGATTGGCTGGGCCCACCACCATGGCCCCACTTATCATAGAGCATGGTCATGTGCTGGTTTTGTCTTGGTCTTGTCGGTTCATGGCTTGATCCATGTACTTTGATCTTCCACCGTTGAATGAAAGCACAACTTTGATCCAAAGGTGGAAATGAGCTGGATGGAGTGTCACATGGATCGTGCCATGTCAGCAGAGCCAAGTAGGCTCCAAACATGGGTCGGCTGACCCATGTATGGGCCCATCTTGAGCTCTACTTCCTCCTAGATGCTTCCATGAGTCATGTCTTGAAATGTGATAGTATGGTGCCACCAAATGTGGGTCGGCTGACCCACTTAGGTGGCCTCTAGATGCTTATTTTTGTCCTGTTTGATCTTCTCTGCATTCAAAAGCTAAGATTATAAGTGGAACTAGTTATTGGATAAAATATGTTCATGTATTGTTATTCTTCCATAAAAAACCGAGGCTGTTGACGGTGTTAAAGTGTGGAATTTTATAACTTATTCACCATCAACAACAAACATATTGACAATTGAACTTCACTTGCATTGAAATCCACCAAATAGAGATTGCCATACCGAAATCCCTTGAATATCAAGTTGCTTCCATCAACACTAACAATCTCCACATCATTAACACCAAAGATGCATTTGAATCCCAAGTCACACAGTTGAGCCACCAACAACAAGTTGAAGTTCAAGCTCTCAACTAGCAAGACATTGGGATAGACATATCATTTGAAATTATAATCTTTCCAAGACCAATAACCTTACCCTTATTGTTGTCACCAAATGTGATACTATCAAGATTTCCATCTTCATTTGGCTTGATTGAGATGAACATATTTGATTCTCCGGTCATGTGTTGAGTGCACCCACTATCAAGCACCCAATACCTCCCTTCGGACTTATAGTTTACCTACAAAGAAATCAATTAGATTTTGGTACCCAAGTTTGTTTGGGTCCTTGGAGGTTAGTAACCAAGCTTTTGGGCACCCAAATAGCCTTCTTCTTTGGCTCTCCTTAGGTGCACCAATATACCTGACTCTCACTCCCTTTGCACTCTTTGTAAGCACATAGCAAGAATCTAGTCTAATGGATGACACATTAGCCTTGCTTTGCTTCATCATCCTCTTTTTGCAATATTGCTCCTTGTGCCCCACTTGCTTGCAACTATAGCAAACCACACCATTGCCCTTCACAAAAGTAGACTTGTGAGAGACAAAGGCGGCTTTGCCCTTCTTGTGGGTATAGCCTAGACCCTCCTTGTTAATAGAGAATCTTTAACTATCCAAGCACTTAAGCAAGCGGGCATCTCCACCATAGGCATTGCCTAATGCTAGAGTGAGCTCATGCACCTCCTTCTTTAGGTTCTTGTTCTCAACCAAGATTGTGGCATCACAAGTGACACCAACATCCTTATATGAGGTAGAAGTGGATGTGCTACAAGAAGTGTTAGTGGAGGCAACAACAATAGGTGTATCAAAAATATCACAAGTTGATGGCACATGTTGATGGCACATCCTCTATCTTAGCCAACTCTGAAAGTGATGAGTGAGCCTTTTCAACTTGGAGTGAGCTAGTTTGAGGCTCTCATGGTCTTCCTTTAGACACTCATGAGAAACACTTAGCTCATCAAAGGATTGCTCAAGAATTTTATTTTTCTTGTTCAATTCTTTGCACTCCTTCACTTTCTTCTTAAGATAAGCGTGTGTGCCATGCAACATGTCGAGGAGCTCCTCCTTGGAGAAGTCCTCCTCCTCACTCTCACTACCACTCTCATCGGAATCGGATTGTACCTTAGATGGCTTAGCCATGAGACAAGTCGGTGAAGAGTCAAATAGAGATGGCTTGCTAGAGATGGCAAGACTAGCAATTGCCTTCTTCTTGGTGATCTTGCAGTCATCATCACTATCATCATCATCATCATCATCGGTAGAGGAGGCATCACTATCCCATGTGACACAATAGGAATGCCCCTTCTTCTTCTTGAATTGCATCTTCTTGTCTTTCTTTTCTTTCTTGCCCTTCTTCTTCTTCTTCTTCTTGGCATCCTCATCATCACTATCATTCTTGTGAGGACAATTCGCTATCAAGTGGTCCTTACTCTTGCATTTATAGCATCTCATGGTTGGACCCTTGCCTTTGGTTGCATCTCTCCTTCTCCTTGCACCATAGCCCTTCTTCTTCATGAATCTTCTAAATCTTCTCATAAGAAGTGCCATCTCCTCATCATCTTCATCACTTGAGCTCTCTTTATCATCACTTGATATTTGCTTCTTGGCTTTGCCTTTGTGCCTTGATGAAGTTGCCTTGAGTGCAATGTTCTTCTTCTCATTTTGTCCTTCTTCTCATCCTCCTTTTCTTCCTTGACTCCTCCATCCTTCTCTACTTGGTAGGTCTCATGTGTCATGACATCATCAAGCACTTGTGTTGGAGTCACCTTCGTGAGGTCCTCCCTCACAATGATAGTAACCAAGGTCTCAAACCGAGGAGGTAGGCATCTCAAGAAACGATGCAAGAAGTCCTTGTCACTAATTGTCTCACCAAGAGCCTTGAGATCACTACTAGTGACACTTAGCTGGTGAAACATATCTGGTATGCTCTCATCATCTTTCATCTTAAAGCTTGCAAACTTGTCTTTGAGCATATATAGCTTGGAAGACGATGGTGGTTCCTTCATATGAATCTTCCAATCTCTTCCAAACCTCATGAGCATACTCCAAATCTTTGATTTGCTCAAATACTTTTTCATCAAGAGCACTATAGATAGCATTGAGAGCAATGTCATTGAATTGAAGCTTTTCTTCTTCTCTTGGGGTGAGACTATTCATGTCAATCACAACAAAGTCATTCTCAATGATCTCCCACATCTTTCTATTCATTGATTTCAAATGTGCTCTCATTTGTTTCTTCCAATAGCCATAACTTGTACCATCAAACCGCAGAGGCTTCACCATATGATTGATGAAGTTGTTGTGAGCCATTTTGACACTGAAGGATGTTAAGCCTTGCAACAACAGTGACCACGGCTCTGATACCACTTGAAAGGTCCAAAGAGGCTAGAGAGGGGTGAATAGCGTAATTAAAAAACTACAAACAACACTTGACCAAACGGTTAGTACAACAAATGGCGAAGTGAATTTTTCACTAGCCTACCAAAAATGCAAGCCTTTCTAACCGTTCTAAATTAGGTCTCTAAGAGCACACACAAGCTAGCCTAGGTGGAAGCTACTTTACTTCTAGGTGGACAAGCTAAAGCACTACTACTACACAAGGAAAGTACACAAAGTAAAGAGAGAAGTGTAGTGGGGTTATACCACCGAGTAGACTAGGTGGCCAATCACTGAAAGAAATACCAATACACTCAATGGTGATGGTCACAATGAAATCCAAAGCCAACACACGGGAGACAAAGAATTTATCCCGAGCTTCACGTGCTTGCCGGCACGCTAGTCCCCGTTGTGTCAACCACTATTCGGTGTTTCAGTGGCTAATCGACAAGCAATGTCGAGCTCAACAAATGAGCACCACAAGAACCTACCACGAGCAAGGTAACTTAATGACACGAGCAATGTATTAGGCTACCTTGCGGCTCTCCGCCGGGAAAGGTGCAAACCGCTCACAAGACCTCCGGGAGTGGCCGGAGACAATATCCAACTCCGCCAACTCCTCTGCTGCTCCAAGACCATCTAGGTGACGGCAATCACCAAGAGAATAGAAGAAATCCGCAGCAACAGCAGTCACCAAGTGCCAATGGATGAACTTGATGAACAAATGCACTTGGATCACTCCCTAACTCACTTTGGATGAGAATCAAGCACAAGAGTGAGTGGGAGAAGCTTGGGATGGCTCAAGAGATGCTTAGCAATGAGTGAAATGCGCAAGAGAGCACCCCAAGATGGTTAGAATGGCTATTTATAAGTGAGGGTGAAACACTAGCCGTTTTACACTGAAATCGGGTACACCGGACGGTCTTTAGTTTACATCGGACGCATCTGATGGTTGTCCGGTGTACTGCCCGTTGACACATGTACTAGCCGTTTGAATTCCCCCGCTGCGCACCTTCACACCAGACGCGTCTGGATTCACACCGGACGCACGGACAGCAGTGTCCGGTGCGGTTCCAGTAAGGTTCTAGAGAGCACTTTTCTACACCGGACGCATCCGGTGTTGGCCCACCGGACAAGCTCAGTGTCCGGTGTATACTCTAAGGCAGTTCAGTGCAGATTCACACCGGACGTGCTGTGGTTACTATTCCAGTGTCCGGTGCAACAATAGAGAGGTTCCAGAGAGGCTCTGGACGCACCGGACGCGTCTGGTGCCGACCCACCGGACAAAGCCAGCATCCGGTGCACCTCTGAGAGCTGATTTTTGCCTCTTTTCGACGCCCTTGCTTCTAAGTGCTAACCACTAAGTGTTGTACACTCTTAGGCACGAAGTTCGCTTAAATTTAAAGCAAGTTTCAAGGGCTTTTAAGTTAGTGTTCTAGATCTAAATGTAAATGCTCAACTGATGCATCTAGAGGCACTTGATGACCGAGATTGCAAACGAATTCTTCCCCCTTAATAGTGCGGTCATCTATCCTAAACGTGATCACACTCTCTGTAGTGTCTTGATCACCAAATTGAAAAGAATCCTGTAGGTTATACCTTTGCCTTGAGCTCCTTTCCAAATCCCAAGTAGAGAAGCACTTGATCTACATGTTGATGGGCTTACACCAATTGCTTGGACGCCATCATAGCTCCTCACTTGGTTGACTAACCATCCTTATAATCACAATACTTAAACATATGATTAGATACTAAATGTTATCAATTAGCTAAAACCAAACTAAGGCTTTCAGACGGTCACATCAAAAAGACATTTACCAGGAGCCCAAGATATCCATATCCACTCGTAGGAACTAAAAACCCACTATACCCCGCAATAGATTTTCATAAGCAGATTTTGCTGAAAAATGGCCATCACCTGAGAATCTCCACACATGCTTCTGGCTGCAGCACATTCTCAGCGATGAGGTCCCAAAATGCTAGATAATCTGAAAAGAAATCAGCTGACAATGTACCCTGTATGTCTCAAAACCAAAAGCGTTACAAGTTGAACATAAACAGACTTCTATCCTATTGTCCGGGCTCACTGAAACAGCATAAAAGAAAAGATCTCCACCGAAAATAAACCCAACATTTATTTACCCAAACAAAGATGGCCTGCTCCTCCGATGGAAGCAGCAGCCACGTCGTCAAAAAAATTACCCCCGTCCGATTGCTCCTCTTAATGGCTAGGATTGTTCCCACTAAATTCAATTAGAAGCAGATTTACCGGCTTCTCTTTACCTTCTGTTTTAATCCGATTGATTTACTGGCTTCCGATGTGAATTCAGGAAAATGAATATATTCTGCTACTTCAACTTCTATTTCCACCGCTTCTCTTCGAGAGGCTTCTCCACACCTCCTCTTCCCTCTGACTCCCTACGCGGGTTGGGCGACCGCGAGCGGCGCCGCACCGCTGGTAGCCACGGCCGCCCTCCTCCTCCTCCTCCCCCTCGCCTTTCCCACGTGCCACAGCATGCCTTGCCCGGTTGTGCATCTCTCCCTCCCTCCCGGTGTGGTGGGGCAACGACCGGCCCCTCCTTAGAAACCCTAGGTCGGAGCTGGAGAATAGGAGGCGACGGCGTGACGATGGCGACGGTCGCTGGTGCGAGCGGCGTGACGGGAGTGGCCAACTCCATCTCCGTCCCGATGCGGCGACGGCTAGTGCGGTGCCTGCGGACGCCCTCGTCCTCCTCCCCCTGCCGTCGCGGTGTGCACCCTTCTCCCTCCCTCCGTCCCGATGGGCCGTGCCTGTGCGCAAACTCTAGGTCAGAGAGGCCGGCGTCACCGGACAGCCACCGGCACGGTGCTTGTCGCGAGCGCTGCCAGCCCCCTCCCCGCAGCACGAACAGGGCGCGGCGGCGCTCTGCACTATGGGCTAGGCTGGGGCGGCAGTCAGCCCTGCTGGTGGCTGCCTCCGATGGTTGTGGCATTCGATGCCTTCCTTCCTGAACTTGCTTGGTCTTGGTATGGTAGCATAAAAAATTCCCTTTATCTTCTTTGTCCCCTTATCTATCTGATCCATTAATTTTATTTCTTCTTTTATTTATATATTTATTTTGCTTATGCATAACCTTCGTGTTCTAGCAAGAAAATTTTGGCATATCTCAGTGTATTGTGCTGCTGGTGTAAGCTTTTCAGTACATATTAGTGTGTGCCTCTGGTGCTGGTTTCCTTGTTTAGTTTGAGCATATGCCATTGTTGATGATCTATCTATTGCAGTGTCATCATATGACCATACATGTGAGGTGCTTCTGATAGCTCTGGCCATATTTTTCCGTTTTGGGTTCACCATGTGTCAATGCCGATGATGGTGAAAACAATTTTCTTTTTTCCTGGAATATAGCACTGCCATGTGTTAGGTTTGTCCATGTTTCTATGACATAGCTATTTTGCACTTTTTTTCACGCATGCCAATGTTGATGATACTGAAAACTCATATCTTTAGGACAGCTATAGCAAATGAAAATACACGGTCATGATTATTGGTCTTTTATGATATTGTTTTATTTGGTTTTCAAGTGAGGCATTGCCATATGTTATTGATCTGAGCCATTTGGCATATGGAGTCACATGAGCTATTGCATATATGTGGTCCTTTTTTTGGTATTCTTGATGAGCTGAAACAATTATATGCAATGATGACCTTATTTTCTCTGCCACGAAATCCAATCTTGTTTCCTGGCTTCGTGCACTTTGTTACTATCTACGAAAAATTGATTCTATTCAAGGTTTATGCTTCTTTTTGATTGTGCTATGCTGAACCACCATAGCTGATAGCGATCCCAACCCTTTTCTAATCGTTCACAAAACTTCACATTGGTTTCACGTTTCTGCATTGGGCTATGAAATGCGCTATTTTTTCCACTTACTTCTATTATACTGTCTATCGTTGATAGAGATGAGCTCTTTACGGGTTTAAAGTATTTTTTCTCTCTTTTGGTTACCTGAAGCTTTAATAAAATGCTCTTTACCAGTATAAAGTATGATTTTTTATCTCTTTTGTTTACCCGAAGCTTTCATAAAATGCTATCACAACACACAAAAAGCTTTTGTTAAATGAATGGTGCATTATAAGAGATAGTTCTTTATGATTTTGCGGGTGTTATCTCAATAGAGTGGGAATTTTTTAAATAACTTTCATGTCGATGTAGGTAACATAAACCTCAGTTGCCCATGCATTCTTAGCTGTATTATAATGCATAGTAGATTGAATAACAAAGGTGTTGAACTGTTTCCATACTGACAAAAAAAATCTTCAACAAATTAATGAGCCATTTCCATTTAGATTACTCAACATGCCATTGCTACCTTTGACCACGCCTCAAACACTTTGCATCTGTGGTTGCACAGAGCCAGACATGCTAACCCATACGCATGTTTAACAAAAAAAACTATGGGGTGGGGTGCGCCGACATTCCCCTCACTCTTGAAATCTAATTTGGTTACTACGCTGATTTTTTTGCTCCGTCACTGATGTGGACTGGTTGTGTGCAGAGCAGTGCACGAGAAGCTCAGCACGGCTATCATCAATGCCGATCTAATGCCAGGGCAGAAGATAATCATACCTCTCATCAGCCAAACTGACGCTTTGATCGCTGCTTGCCTCTGATCTGGAAGCCTTCGAGGCCAAACCTGGTAATTGACAGTTGCACACGCTCTCAGACAGTCTTTGGAGTTTTTGCCCACATAAAAATGATTTAACGTTTACATAATAATCTGTGTGGTTTAGTTTGTTTTTATACATGCAAAACAATCTGGACTTAGGGGAATGCATTCTGAAGCTTGGATTCTCTTTTTTTAAAATACATACTAGATGGTTTTTTTTATGTTCAATACAGAACATTAGAGTCTCTTGTACTGTTCCCAGCTGTACTTAGATTCATTCATGAGTCCTTACTCCTTACCAAAGATAACCCTTTTTTTCTTGCTTGCACAAAAAAAAAAAAATGGTGGACAAACCTATGGCAGTAACAGCAGCTATATTAATTGCACTACCTGGGTTATGTTGAGTGCAAGTGTGCAACTGATGGTTCATTTTAAGTTGTAAAAGTTCCCTTCTATTCCTATGACAAAAATATATGCAAAGAAGCTTTATAAGGTTCATGAACAATTGTTAGCTCAAACCTGTTTATGCTTGAGTTTGTGACTTCTCTTCTAACATGATGTCTAAGTAACTATCTACCATTGCCTGTCAGACTTTTGTTGCATACCTGACAGTACTTATGCGTATTTATAGTGAAACATCAATTGACGTGTCTGATTATCCATGCCTCAATCTTTATTAAACTTCTATTTCAATCAAGGTTGGTGCAGAAATGTACGGTTAAGGATGTGTTATTAGACATGTTATTTCTTCAAAAGTGAATATGAAACGGCATAACTTTTTTTTGCCCAAATTAGTTAGCGTTTGTGCCTCGAGTTACTAATAATTGCACTATTGCCTTTGTTGACTCAATTACTTTGTCTTGGTTGTTGCAGGTACCCTGCTAACAAATATGCTCTTTGGCCTATGATGAAAATTCCATAGCCATTATTCAAAGCATATGAACTGATGTTTTCTAGCCCCATGGCTGCCCTTCTCAGCATCTCCCTTTTCCACTCACTGCTCGCCAGCGTCTTGTCCCTCCTCTAAGGACAGGTCATTAACGATTCGAATCCATTGTGAGTGCCGTATTTAGAAAAACTAATAATTTCTTATAATTATGCGGATACATGTATTCCTCCTATTTTTTTGTCCTTGGTTCCTATTTCTAAATTTCAGGGAATTATAGCAATGTTATGATGATGAACTATGCCCCCTGTATCATTGGTTTAGTGTAGCTCTTCCAGGTCCTACAAATTTGTTGAAAATTTACCACCATCTCATTTGATACCTTGATCCATTGCAGGCTGCAGGTGTTCACAAGAACTCTGCATCAATCTTATGCACATGAAGATGCTTGTCATCACCTAATGAGAAGACAAAGCTTGCCTTTCGTTTACAACCTCTTTGCTGTGTGATGGCTATTTAGACTTCTACCTCAACAGCTGCTAAGATGTAGCACTTCAGTTATGAGCGACACTTTACCTACTTAGAACCAGTTTATGTGCAGCTGCTACTAATATCAGGTGGATCAAACTGAACGTGCTATTGCTAGCTTTGATTTCCATACCTTGATGTTTGTTAGTGCCGTTTCTATGAATTTTCGCTACAGGTCTCCCAAACACTAAATAACATCTGCTCTATATAGTATCTGTACAACTAAAGTTGCTCGGTTTACTGTGTTCAATTTGTCTTCAATTTTTTTTCATGCGTTCGCGCGCAAAGGCGCGCGCCTGCCACTAGTAGTTCAACAATTTGAGATACATTAGATGGCTGATGCTTCACAAGAAACCAACTCACACTGAGAGCAAGCCAATCAGTACAGATAGCTGCAAGGGACAATTTAGACCTATCTAGACTATCTAAAACAAAGTTAAGCCGAACCATTCTAATCAAGCTAGTGACAATAAGTAGATCAACTTGAAGCTGAATCCTCATGCTTCTCAAAACCGAAACCTGAGCAAATAAAACAAAGCAGAAAAGGTTACCACAAAAAGACATGAGGACTGACAGTAACTAGATGAAGAGTCAAAGAAACGTTATTGAAATATAAGAACATCAAGAGAAAAAGATGAATTTGACAACAAGCAGCCAATCTAATCTAATTATTTCAAAGTTTGAAATATGTTCTACAAACAGGTAGTTTCCTATGGCATCCCACTATTAGTTTCCACCTTCTCATAGCTCGATGGAAGTTGGATAACCTGTATAGCACAAAACTCTACCACAGAGGCAAGACATGCTGCTGGTTCACCAGAGGAGCTATGTTACTACACATGGGGTTTGAAGTTTGCAGAGGCACCATTCATACATGAGTAAAACTAAAACTATACTGGGAGATGACAGTAATTTCTATTCTGAAAATGTACATAATTAGAAAGAAGAAAAATATGTCACTTAATGGGACAGTGCAGCTTAAAGCTTCTGATAACAATGTATACTGCTAAAGTACTTAACTATTATGTCCCACTGCATGGCAAAGGATAACAGATTTAAGAGCTTAGTAAGGTTCCAAAGGACAAACATAAGAGCTTTAATAGCAGATACTCCTGCAAAAGATGGTACGAATATCCTACAAAAGTGCAAAACTAACAAAGATATGGACACAAGTTTTTTGCATAACCACATAATATGAAATTCAGTAGGAAAAGATGGGTGCTATCACATTTCAAAACCAGGCAACTTTTAGATTCAAGATCATCCAATTGTACAGACGATTCTATTAAGCCTTTAGAAGATGACAATATTTGCTACTTTTGAGAAAAAAAACAATTTTAAGGTAGTCATGTTTTTGGCTAAAATGCCCTCAAATAATATGGCTAGTAAAATTGTGAGGTCCTAAAGTAGGGAGAGTGCAGACTTGTATGGCTATGTTGAATAATTTACCTAGAGTATGAAAACGTCAATCATTGTGAAACAATATTGTAGTCACAAGATACAAGTAGTTGGCAACCATGAGTAACCCAATATGGCAGAACACCACTCCCTGACTATAGTTTCACACAGTATTGGACTTGGAAGTTTATAGCTTCTAATGAATTCGTACAACCCTATCACTAATTTGCTAATTATCCTGTGATATTTTTTTGTACAAAAACATAAATTGAACATGTTTTTTCTCGAATATGCTTGCATTAAGATAGAAGAAAGACAAAGGCTAAAATAGCCATACAAAAACAACACAAACTCAACAAAACAAACACACACACACGCACCCTCACTAGTACAGAAATGGCCTTTGTTCCCGGTTGGGAAACCCCTTTAGCCCCGGTTTCCCAACCGGGAACAAGCTTCCGGGAGTAAATGTCACCCCTTTTAATCCCGGGTCCAGAGCCGGGATTAAAAGTGGACCTTTAGTCCCGGTTTGAAACACAAACCGGGACTAAAAGGTCTGCAGCCCAGACCACGTGTCCTCAGGTCTGCGGAATCTTTTAGTCCCGGTTTGTATCAACAACCGGGACTAAAGCCTTCCTTTTTTTATTTTTCGTGTTTTTTCAGTTCATTATTCGTTTTGTTTTTTAATTATGGTTTCGATTTAAAATTATCTATACACATACATATTACATATATATATATACATATATATATTTTACATATATATATGTAAAATATATATATGTATATATATATTATATGTGTGTGTATCGGTTTTGACAAAGGGCACAATACGACATAAGACATATATATATATACATATACATATATACTAGAGAGTTTAACACTTTTTTCACTCCAAATGTTTTCCTCTCCAAAAGTTTTCACTCCAACATATATATATGCCCTTCAGTCATCTTCATCACCACCGTTGCCCGGCTTCCAAGATTCATTAGGGTCATTGTAAAATTCTCCGAAGGAATTCAAAACTTGATCATTAAGAAACCCTGCTATGGTCTCTTGAATTGCCTTGAGCTCGTCTTTTACCAGGACCTTTTTCTTTAAATAATCAGTCTTCAAACAGAGTCAAAGGGAAAGGTATTAATATATATGATTATATATATTATATATATGTATATATACATTTGTGTGAGTTAATATGAGATCGATTTAACGTACTTTTAGCTTCTCCCGGTCAGTTCTGACTGAGTACACCCTCATGAACTCGTAGACATAGTATCCACAAGTGTTATTCCCGGGTTGTTGCTGCAGAACCCACTTTACAAGACAAAAAAGATTATCATCCGATCCGGACAATACATATATATAGATACATATATAACATGAATGGCCTCTAAGTATATATACTTACCATGTGTGAGATTATAGTCAGTGGTGCTTTGCAATGTTTGAGGTCGTATTTCTCAATGAATCTTTTCCAAACACTGCCAATCAAAATAAAAATATCCAATGATCGATGTGAATATTTTCCAAACACTGCAATTGAAGAAGGTAAGGAGAAATAAATTACCTCTGAAAAATATCTATCATATCTTGAATTTAGTCCAGACTCTTTCTCATAGAATCTAAGATCTCCATGTGGCTTTGTTGAAGATCGATGACGATCAATATCCAATGATCGTTAAAGTTGTAGGGGAAGAGTATATGTTTCTTGCCGCGTTGCTTTGCTAAGAACTTCATGAGATTCTTCTCTGTGTCTTCTTTCCATGTTGGGTTGGGTGTAGAGTGTTTGAATACAATATGTGGATCAATGAAACCAACTTCATTAGACCCTCTCTGTTTGCACATTTGCATCTCATAGCTGCATATATATATAGAGAGAGAGAGTAAGGATATATATATAGAGAGAGAGAAAGATTTGAATTGCAGAAAGAAAGTACACTTACAGACAATAGCAGCTCATTATTGTTTTGTCGAGGGAGTCCATGTGGCATAGTTGGTGTAATTCAGCAAAATCAACAAACATAATATCATCGCCACGGAACCAATGTTGGTTTCTAATTCGGACAGAAATCCAAGACTCACCTTGTGTACATGCCCCAAGGTACCACTTGTTTAGTAAGTACATTTGCGTACCTAGTTGACTGAGGGTTTTTGGATTCCATAGACTCCGACCATTTTGATATTTCCTCCACTCGTCAAATACTTGCGCTTTCTCCACTTGCTCCCATCCAACCATTTGGGCAAGGTTCATACCAGTTTCCGCCATGAAAGTTTCAAACTCGTTCAAATTGACCTCACTAGGTACCTGGATGCGGTCCATAAATGAGCCATATTGATTCGGTATCTGATCACTAACAATTAGCAGGGGGATTGCTTGCTTGTCTTGTTTGCCGAGTTGCGGAACATCTTTCCCTGCCTTCTTCTGTTTGTCAATAGACTTCGTGAGAGAGCGGTCATAGTCCGATAGTGACAGGGGCTGTTTAGCTTCTCTCAACTTCTTCTCGTGCTCCATCCTTTTCTGCCTTAAAGCATCGTGAGGTAGATAGTAGTACGGTTGCGCTTTCTTTTTCTTCATCTCTTCTGTCTCCTTTGGTTTTCTTGTGAAAAAATCTGCGACTTGTTTTTTCACCGCAATATCTAACTCCTCTTTAGTCTTTTCACCGGGCTGTTTCTGAGGAATGGGTTGCTTTGTTTGCCTGGTGGCTTTCTTCTTTGCGGGCGGGGTTGGTTGCACCACCTGCGGTGGAGGCCTCTTAGTAGATGGCTTGGTAGGTGGGGGAGGTGTTGGAAGTCGTGGCGGCGATGACAGCTTTGCTGTTGGTGGAGGTGATGGCGCCCTGCCTGGTGTAAACACATCTTCGTACTCGCAACCCAGAGCACTCTGATGGTCTGGGGAACGGATTATTGGACTTAGCCTTTGCTTCTGTTCTTCAGGACGAGGCGGCGGTGGCGTCCCTGGAATAATAATGTATCGCTTGCGCCATACAATGAATGTCTTCTCAGCTTCTTCTAGTGTCTTCTCCCCATCACCTCCTTCAATTTCAAGAGGCACATTACCAAAACCTTTGGTAACTCTATCCACCGAGACGCTAGCATATCCAGGTGGTATTCTTCTCCCATGGATAGTGGGTGTCTTGGTCGGGTCTACCGGGTTTACAATACCGGTAGCAACCATGACTGTGGAGTTCCCCTGTGCAATGTGCAGCTCACACGGTGTAAGTGGATTAGTGATATCATCCACGGGGAAGCGCAACGCTACGTCATCTTGCTGATTTGGCACCTCAGTAGAAGCACAACTGCTTTTTGTAAGATTTTCTGGTTGGCTAACTCCTTCTGATGTATGTCTACTCAATGCTAATTCCAACTGCCTTGCTATTTCCTCTTGCATTCTTGCTTCAAGTTGTTTCTCACGTTCAAGAGACTGACGTAGCGCTTCACGTGACTCGAGAACATATTCTTCTAACTTGCGCATCCGCTCTGCCTCCTCTTCCTTCCTTCTTCGATGGCTTCTGTAGCTATCTTTGTCCTCAGGGAAACCATGTTCCCATGTCACACCCGGTCCCAAGCCTCTGGTTCGGCCAGGGTGCTCAGCAGTACCAATGGCATATGTCAGTTCGTCCTTCTCTCTCTTCGGCCTGAATACCCCTTTCTCTTTAGCATACATAATATATTGCAATCTTTCTGCTGCATCTACAAGTTTCTGGCCATGAACTACCTTCCCGGTCTGCAGGTCAAGACTTCCCCCATGACCAAAAAACCATTGTTTTGCATGTACAGGCCATGCAACTGATTCTGGTATCAGCCCCTTGGCTAAAATATCAGCTTCCAATTTTTTCCACTTGGGAATGGCAGAAGGGTAACCACCTGATCCCAAGTGATGGTGGTATTCATTTTTGCGAGCATTCTCAGTGTTCCTTCTGACCCGTGTCTCACCCTCTTCCGATAACTTGTACTGTACAAATTCATCCCAGTAGGGCCTACACTTTGTTATCGGACCAGTGGCTCGGTCAAAATCTGGCGTCTTGTTCTCCTTCACATATGTCTTGTAGAGACTTTTCTTCTAACTCTGAAACTGTGTGGCCATCTTCTTCATTGCCCAGCGCCTAACTAGCGACTTCAAGTCTTCGCTGTTGAACTCTGGATAATTATCCGTTTCTAGCGTGAAATGTTGAAGAATATCATTCCACACAAGATTCTTGTCAACATCAGAAACAAAGCTGACATCAGGAGCACTAGGCTTTGCCTTCCATTCTCGTGCACTGATCGGGATCCTATCCCTTACAAGGTATCCACAATGGTTCACGAATTTCTTTGCATGTGGTCCTAATGCTTCGCTCGTATCTGTGTTGAACTCTGTGATCACAAAGCGACCCTCTAATGGCTTCTTCGGGCCCCGGACTCCTTTGCTCTTGCCCGTAGATGTCGTCGTTCCAGATGGCTACAAAATTAAGTTAAGAAACAAATATTTAATAAGTATCGGTAACCACGCATATAATGATTTCGTAACTATGTGTTCGCAATAAATAAATACCTCGCCAGTAGTATTATCTGCAACATTGTCTTGCTGCACATTCCCATCATCCACTAAGTACTGACTCCCGTCGTCTTCTCCCTCCGGCCAGTGTTGACTACCAGTGTTGATAATGTCCATCATTTCTTGTTCCATATTGGCTCTTTCTCCGGCCATCTAGAGGAGAAAAATTATTAATGTTAATATTGCATGTAGAACAAAAGAGACAGAAAACCTAAACCCTAGCCCTAACACTAATTAAACCATAGCCCTAAACCCTTACACTAAACCCTAGCCCTAGCCCTAATACTAAACTAAATTAATAATATCTAACTAACTAATTAACTAATTAAACTATCTAAACTAAACTAAATTAATGAACTAACTAAAAATAATACAATTAATTAGTATAAGCTAATAACTAAACTAACTAGAAAAACTAAACTAAAACTAATTTACTAATATATTAACCCAAACTAAACTAAAACTAATTTACTAACTAATTAACTAATTAAACTATCTAAACTAAACTAAATTAATGAACTAATTAAAAATAATACAATTAATTAGTATAAGCTAATAACTAAACTAAAACTAATTTACTAATTAATTACTAATATATTAACCTAAACTAAACTAAAACTAATTTACTAACTAATTAACTAATTAAACTATTTAAACTAAACTAAATTAATTAACTAACTAAAAATAAAACAAACTTACTAAATGAAAAAAACCGCTAGCGTATATACCTCGGCGATGTAGGGCGCGGCGCGGTGAGCAGAGGAGAGAGGGCCGGCGGCGGATCGCGTGGGGGCCGGCGTCGAGGCCCGCAGAGGGGCAGTCCGCGGCGGCGGCCGGCAACACAGAGGCTGTGTGCGGCGGTCGAGGAGGCAGATGTCGGGCGCGCGGAGGTGGCGGGCCGGGCATCGAGATCCCGCGCGAGGCAGTGGCGGGCCGGGCGTCGAGATCCCGCGCGAGGCGGCGGTGAGCTCGAGCAGGTCAGGGCGGCGCGCGTGCGGGCGGGCATCGCGCCGGCGGGGCACTGGCGGCCGGCGTCGGTTGGAGCGGTCCGAGAGGCGGCGGCGGTGTCGAGGGCGAACGGCGGCTGTGGAGTGTGAATCGAAGAAGTCCGATGGATCGAGGTTGAAGGCGAGTTCAATATATAGGTCAGGACTTTTAATCCCGGGTCTGATCCAAAACCGGGACCAAAAACTTTTAGTCCCGTTTCCAACCAGGAACCGGGACTAAAGCTCATACTTTTAGTCCCGGTTCTTGGTAGGAACCAGAACTAAAAGTTTTAGTCCCGGTTCCAACCAGGAACCGGGACTAAATCTCATACTTTTAGTCCCGGTTCTTGGTAGGAACCGGGACTAAAAGTGTGTTTTTGGTGGGCCTGTAAATTTCAGCCCACCATTAGTCCCGGTTGCAGCCTACAACCGGGACTAAAAGTGAAATTTCTGTTCACCTCCCGCCAACTGGATCATTTCTTTTTGTCTTACTTTATAATACTTATAAACCTTACTAATTCAATAGTAAATGGAAATGTTGACAAAAAAATTTAAAAAAAAAGGTTCCTGCTTTATTTTACTGCATACTACACAGAAGAAAAATCTTTTACCTGTATTTCTTGATTTCTTTACAAATATTAATAGTAATATACGATAATAATCATTAATTCATTAATGCAAAAATGTAGTGCTCAACAAATATAAATAAAATGGTTAGTATTTGACATAAAAGTTGTTTTCAATTTATTTCAACGTAAATTCATGGATCTAATGTCTCACAATTATTACATAATAGCTAAATTTGCTCTAAGCAATCGCAGTAGTGAACTTTTTTCAAATATATGTCCCTTGATCATAATCGACGTAGCCATGGGGTGTCTTCATTGTTCAATAGGATGCTTGGGTCTTTGTTGACCATGAAGGGTGGGATTCGATCATCCTTCTCATAATCTTCTGATGTGTCTATCTTATCTTCAATTCTCACAATGTTTCTTTTTCCTGAAAGAACTATATGACGCTTTGGCTCATTGCTAAATGGGTTCTTATCGTTTTTCCCTCTTTTCAGTTTCGAAGACATGTCATTGACATAGAATACCTGGTTGACATCCTTGGCAAGCACAAATGGTTCGTCTTTGAATCCACTGTTATTGAGGTCCACTATTGTCATTCCATACTGGTTGTCCACTGTTACCCCGCCTCCGGACACCTTTACCCACTGGCACTTGAACAAAGAAACTTTAAAAGTAGGTCCATAGTCTAGTTCCCATATCTCCTCTATGCGGCCATAGTATGTTTGCTTAGTCCCGTTCGGGTCTGTGGCATCTATGCGGATACCACTGTTTTGGTTGGTGCTCCTTTTATCTTGGGCTACTGTGTAGAATGTATTTTCATTTATCTCGTACCCTTTGTATGTGAGGATATGCCATGATGGTTGCCTAGCCAACAAACACAGTTGCTCCGAAATACTCTCATCACCCTGACATTCTTTTCGTAACCAACCGCTAAAAGATTCCATGTGATGGCGCGAAATCCAAGCTTCAGACTTGCCTGGAAACTGTGATAGTAGGAATTCCTTGTGTCTGTCCATATATGGCTCCACCAAGGTGGAGTTTTGCATAACTGTGTAGTGTGCTTTATTGAAATAATCGTCACCCTGACCGATATATGTTTTCTTCCCTAGTGTCCCCTTTCCACTTAGCCTCCCCTCATGTCGTGATTCTGGAACACCAATTGGGTCTAGATCAGGAATAAAGTCAACACAGAACTCAATGACCTCCTCGGTTCCGTAGCCCTTCGCGATGCTTCCTTCTGGCCGAGCACGGTTGTGAACGTATTTCTTTAGGACTCCCATAAACCTCTCAAAGGGGAACATGTTGTGTAGGAACACAGGACCTAGAATAATAATCTCCTTGACCAGGTGAACCAGGAGATGCGTCATGATATTAAAGAAGGATGGAGGGAAAACCAACTCGAAGCTGACAAGACACTGAACCACGTCATTCTGTAGCTTAGCAAGATCTAGAGGATTGATTGCCTTCTGAGAAATTGAGTTGAGGAATGCACATAGCTTCACGGTGGCCAGACGTACATTTGGAGGTAGAATTCCTCTTAATGCAATTGGAAGCAATTGTGTCATGAGCACGTGGCACTCATGGGACTTTAAGTTTTGGAATTTCTTCTCTGGCACGTTTATTATACCTTTTATATTTGAGGAGTATCCGGATGGTACCTTGATGCTGTCTAGGCATTCAAACAAGCTCTCCTTCTCTTCTTTGCTAAGACTGTAACTAGCAGGTCCTAAGTATTGGCGTCCATCAGCTGTCTTCTCGTTCAAACGCTACAGGTCCTCTCGTGCTTCAGGTGTGTCCTTGCTCTTCCCGTACACAAGTGGATCTAAAGCCAAATCTATCGATCTTGATCGGGCAGAGAGATGTTATATTAATAAATAAACAATAAACAACAAATAACATCTTGATAACTTAATGAATCTAACTAAATTGCCATATTTAGCTAGAGCCGATAACTAATCCATGCATGCAAACTATCTCAATCTATAGCCTGTCTACCGGATGACATTAACTAATAGATTAATCAAGCAAACAAACACGAATCGATAACTAATCCGCGTGTGAAAACCGTTCTAATCTGCATCTCGTCCACCGGATGACGGTTAACACAGATTGATCGGGTAAACCAGCGTGAATCATCCTTGACTCACTGTGTTTCTCACGTCCACCGGATGACGTCAAAGAAACAGAGCTTAGCAAGGACCCTGGTCCGCCATGCTCCCACGTCCACCGGATGACGCTAAAAAGACATAGTTTAACAGGGGGTTGACGATACTTACAAGCAAGCCTGCGTCCACCGGATGACACCCAGCCTGGATGAAGTAACTCGCCGGACTCGACTGACTCTAGGGTTTGTTGGCCACAGCCGAAAGTTGTGTTGTATTGATGTTGTTGTCTTTTACAATGGCTGAGGGCTTATATTTATACCCTGAGCGTAGATAGAGTCCTAGTCGAATTACAACTCATCAATAGATAAGGAAACTAACAAACTATCCTATATCTAAGGTAACTTGGAGTCCCACCTTCCCTTTCATAACGGACTCCGATCGTGATCGCATCTTGGCGGCCCGGACTCTGGATGACGTCATCAATACCGACGCTGCACGCCTCCTGTCACCTTGACCCGATAACCGATTCACCGTGCAATCGGCTATTTTCCTTCCTTCCGCTGGACGGAATCTGCTTCCGAGATCGGCTATCTTCCTCTGGTATCGGCTATCTTCCTCTGGTATCGGCTATCGGCTCCCAGCCCAAAATTTGGTGTCAACACATGCCCCCCAATTTTGGAATAAACTAGTTTATTCCGAAATTTGCGCTTGAGCCTTCAAATAGCCAAACCGCAGCTTCCCTCTCGGCGCTTCAAACTTTCGCACCAAAATGAAACCCTAAACCATCGCAACTTCCGCCACGGGCTTCAATCCGCCACCGTCAGCTTCGATTCGCCGCCGTCAGCTTCGATTCGCCGCCGTCAAGTGATCCCCGAGCTAATGGCGACTCCTTCCGAGGTCCCTGAGGTATCAATTTCATCAATCCGCCCCCTGATTCGTGAATCCCTCTTCAACCTCACTGAGTACGAGTTTCAAATCCAGGTGCTGAGGAATGATGTTATGATTCCACTAAAGGACATCCCCGATACCTACTACCTGGGTCCGATGGGTGATCCGATCCCCAAAGATTTCATTGTTCAAGAAACCAACCAGTTCCCATTCCGAAGCTCCATGATGGGCGCCTCTTCTTGGGCCAAATCCTTCAGAAACTGGCCAAGCGTACCTGCTGGGTGGAGGAACTGGTTCCGTCGCGTCGCGGCGAAGAAACGCGCGGACTGGGAGATGCGCCATCTGAGCCAATGTCTTGACCTATCATTATCAGAGATGGCAAGGAATGAGCCGCTCTTGATAGCCACCAGTCACTTTTGGTCCAACTCCCTGAATGCTTTCGTGTTCGGAGACGGTCCAAAAACCATTACCCTGGGCGATATCCATATGCTCACCGGGCTTCAGATTACTGGATCATATGACTTCTGGGATCTCTGCTCCAGTGGCAAGAAGGACCTGTACTTCCCGAAGCTGGACACATACAAAGGGTGGAGTGGCTATGTTCGACACCACCAGAAAAACTCCTCTTCCGTCAGCGAGAAAGAACACGTCGTATTCTTGACCATGTGGCTTGAGAGATTCGTGTTCTGTGGCGCCACTACCGGACCAGCATACCCTTATCGGGTCTTAGCAGAGAAACTGGCTCAAGGGCATTCCATCCCCCTGGGCAAACTCCTGTTGGGTGCAGCATACAGACTTATGAACCGGGTGTTCAGTTCCTTGATTATAGGTGAAGAAGTGCAATGCATAACAGCGCTTGGTGGCTAGTACAGTTATGGCTCAACCTGTATCTGCATAAGCTGGTAAGAACACAACTCCAGGGCCTCAACTTTCCATCCACCGAGTACTCAGAGGAGGAGGACCCAAAAACCAGAGGCTGTCAAAGTTTTGGTGAAGCTGCCTCTGCCATAACCATCCCAACTTCAAAGGGCAACATGCTGGAAACATTATACAGGGGCTTGAGACCAAATGTTACTACCTGGTTCCCCTACGAGGATGAAGATGAATTTTCAGCACCCTCCAGCTTCAAGTTCAACAACGGGTGCTCTGATGATGAGGCTATCAGCATCTTGAATGCAATCATAAAACCTTGTGTCTTGCCGGTAGACTTCAAGCACCTCCGGAGCGCGAGTGGCAAGCCAACTTGCTATCCCTCTTATGAATTTTATCACCCAAATATAGCGGCAAGACAGCTAGGCTTTGGCCAATTGCCTCCTCGGCTTCCTTTCTTGAATACCTTGAAACCCAGGGAAAACATCACAGAGCACCTTCAGGCTGGCAGAATTTTTCAACTTGGAGCAAATCTGCCCACACTCTCGCCGAAGCCATGGAACCAAATCTGCATCACCCATCAGAGTTTTGATGACTGTTGGCAGCGATGGCATGCTCACTTGTTCTACCAAACTGTCCACGACAAATGCAGAGCCCTGGACTCAAACTTCCAATCTCCCCGAGCAGTAAGTGTTCTCAGCCGATTTCAGTAAAAACGGCTTTAGTCAAACATGCTACTTAACAAATATTTCTCGCAGGACCCATCATCCAATCCACCAGAGCGAGTGGAATATTATCCTCCTTGTTCGAAAGCGAGGCTAGGCTCTCGAGCATCGACGCTGTGACAACTAATGTTAGGCCCCGCTGTACTGACACCCTCTTCTGCTTCAAAACGACCAGCTGCATCTCAACTTCAAAAGCAAGCTCCCAAGAAACGTCGTTCGATAAGAAAAGTTCAGGTATCCAGAAGTAGCATCTTCCTTTACTGCAGTATGCTCCGACTCTTAAATCGGCTTTCTATCAGGTAAATCCCCAACCAACTCAAGATACCTTGGGAGAGAAACAGGCCGAAGAACCACCAGAATCCACCGGCCATGAGGAGTCAGCTGCTCAAGAAGAAGGGATCCAGGAAGAAGGAGCCAAAACTCAGGTACTACTCGTTGGGCTTTTCTTTCCTCGACACAAATGTCCTGATTGACCAAATGTTCTTTTAAAAAATACAGCCGAACAGCCCTTCCGACGAAGTCTGGGCGAACCTTGAAGAAGAGGAGTTGCCCCCTGAGAGGAATCCAGGTAACTCCTATTCGGCTGTTAGCAATTATCCTTGCTTCCATACTGCTCTTACTTCTGGTTTGCAGAAACCCAACTGCCCGAGGCAATGACAGCCGAGGATCCGCATGCCGCAAGAGACACGACTGCCTTAGTCGAACAAGCAACATCGGCATCAACCCTACAACCCTCAGGCCTCATTCAGGTATCCCATCTCTGCCAGAAAGCAATTAATCTATATTGTACCTTTTCTGATGAGAGAATGTATGTACTGTAGGTACCGAAGCCTTCGTCTCCCGGCTATTCATTCGACATAGAAGAATTCTGTGATAGAGACAAACTGGCCTCCTCCTCCGAGAAACTTTTAGAGCCAGATTTCAACAATCGGCTGAGTGCACTTCTACCCCATCTAGAGGGTGATCTAGTTGCTCTGGCCTCGAATCCCGGACTGATTGATCAAATAATCGAACTCGTCCAGCAGCAACCCAATATGACAGCCCTGAAATCCCTGTAGAGACTCGGTGATCTTAAAGTTACAGCATCAGGGATTATCACTGCTCATGGGAACCTGGCAGAGCTTGAACAGCTGAGGAGCAACAAATCGGTCAACAGACAAGAGGCCACCGGATTAGCCGATCGAGCCAGGCTGCTCAAATCTTCAATCAGCACAGCCGAGACAGAACTGGAGACATTGAAAACAAGACGAGACCAGCTGAGAAAAGAACTGGAAGCAGTTGAGTCGGCTATCAGTGAGCGCGAAATCACCATTTCCACCAGCACGATCGAGCTCTCCCAGAAAAAGAAGGAAATCAGCAGCTTGGTCGTTGCAGGCAGGAAGACATGCCAATGCCTAGACCTGTTGCAGTTCACTGAAAACCGAGATCAACAATTGCTGCAGGCTGGCCACGCGCTCCGTGCTGAATTAGTAGAACTGATTCGATCTTTATTAACTTTGTAACATGATGGATGTACTGCTTGGCATGTTCTTTTCTATTTGCAACTCTGTCTTCGTGCTGTTTCACCCTGAATTTGACAATTTAGCCTGATCTGCCTTTGATTTCTTACCTCAATATTGGCTTTGCCCTGTTTTCGAATTGACTTCATTCAGCCCGATACGTTTCTGCATGCGAATCGGCTCTCAGGCTTGCATTGTATCTTAGAATCATTTACTCAGCCTAACCCGTTCTGCATACGAATCGGCTTTCGGGCGTGCCTCTTAGCATCGGCTTTGTTCTGCTTTCCCTTAGAATTAACCCCTCAGCTAGATTCACTACGAATTGGCTTGTGGGTACTCACAATAGGATCGGCTAAACAGCCTGACCCAAAATAGCCGATCGATGTGCGACCATTGATGGCGGCGTTTCGTCTCCCTGATTTGGCAACTGTTCCGGATTCAAGAAACGCGGATTAACCGCAACCTAAAATCCGCCGTGCCGTCTCACTTCCCAAGGAAACCGCCTCGGTGCCCGTGTTGTCTTATAAATAGTTGGCAGACTTGAGGCAATATCACACGCCATCGTATCCGTCTCGCCGACCAACTCTTCCGGCCGCCTCCTTGTATTTACTTCGCTTCCGCTCTCTCAATCCTCATTCACGACCATGGCCGGCAATGGAGACCATGGGAAGCGCCCGGCGTCTGAGCCTGGCGACGGCGATGAGATGGAACGGAGCATCCGCCGCATCTGGGCCAGCGTCGCCCGAATCGAGCAGACGTTAGGGTAAGTTCAACCGTCAGCCTACCATCTCCTCGCTGTTTCTGTCTGATTTGATCCGTTTCTGCAGTCACCAGCCATCTCTCGTCAGCGGCATTGCTGGCTCCTTAGCCGGCCTGAACACCCCTGCCCCCGGCACTGATCTTCCTCAGGCAGCCCCAGCGGATGGTGACGCCGTTCCTGCAACTGGGGCGGCCGCCTCGGAAACCCCCGCCGCTGGTGATGCCGCCGGGCCCTCTGCTCCTGTAAGGGCTCCAATCAGGCGTATGATGCAAGTCAGCGGACGGGGAGTCCATAGCAGGCATCTTATTCGCCCTTTTCGCCAATCTTTAAATCTAGCTAACCTGGGTGTCTGATCTGATGATTCCTTTCAGCCAACGTCCTCCGCTCCATCTGCCTCCCGGCGCACCGATCGGCGCCAGTTCCTCAATACGTCGCACGGCGCCACAACCGAACCTCCCTCACGCTCCAACTCGCAGCACCACCTCCGGAGCAGAATCGAACTCGGAATCATCTTCGAGTTCCCACGACTCCTACACCGCCGCCGACGGCCACCACTTCCACCATGAGATGGTGCGGTACCGCAATCTCTACTCCGAGGCTACCAAAGAAGCCGATCGGCGAGATAAGGAGAATGAGGACCAGGCCGTCGCGCTCGTTGCCGCCAGCATCGATTTGGCGGAGGCGCGGGCCAACCTCGCGGAGTCGCAGGCCGCCGTGGCAGGTAATTTCTCGTTTTGTCCAATGGTGTGCACAGCGCGTTTTCTAGCACTGACCTTCCTTGTTTATGCAGCCCTGACGGCGCAGCTGCATGAACTACGCGTGGCTACGGCGAGTGTCACCGACGTCCTCCACGCGCGGGGCCAAACGCAGGTGGAGCAGCTTGCGGACGTGCACCACCGCGTTCGCTAGGTGGCGATGAGCGGAGTCCGTCATGGTGCCGCGGGAGCTCTGGCCGCTGCCCAGATCAACTCCGGCATCGTGCTGGAGAACATCGAACCGGTGATCCGGGCAGGCCAAGACATGGAGGAGTTCGGTACGCTGATGGCCGCTTTCGTTCCTCATGCCGACGGTCTCTCCGTGTCCATCAACGCCGAGGACGTGATCCAAGATGGCGTCAATAATCCAAACTAGATTGTATTAGGCATTTGATGTATATGATACTTCTGAACTTGTTATGCCCGAAACAATCCAATCTGCAAGGCTGTATATTTTGTTTTTATTTTTTGCTCTAAAGGCGATGTTTATCGCATCGGCTGTTACACCCCATCGAGGGTATTTCATTTTTGTGCTAAGGGCGACTCGTTACTACGATGTCGGCCATTTTTGTCCTGAAGACGACCCGCTTGCACGGCATCGGCTATTAGAGCCAGATTCACATGAATCGGCTATCACCCCCAACTGGGATGCTAGGGTAGTATTTCTTCAGATGCTTCCTGTTGATGGCTCTGGCGAGTCTCTGTCCTTCTAAATCTTCAAGGATGTAAGCATTACCCGGGGCGCATTCAACCACACGATACGGGCCTTCCCAGTTTGGCAACCACTTACCGAATCGGCTATCTTTTGTACCAATAGGCAGAATGACTTTCCATACTAGCTCTGATTCGGTGAAGCTCTTACTTCTTACCTTAGTGTTGTAATACCTGGCCACCCGTACCTTGTTCCTTTCAATGTATTCCAAAGCTCTAAGCCGATGACAGTGCAAATCTTCTAAGCTGTCCATCATAATGTCTTTGTATTCACCGGCCGTAAGCTTATTTTGCAACGTGACGCGCCGTGTCTCAGACTGAATCTCCCATGGCAAGACAGCAGCGTGCTTGATCGATCCATGCTGTGCCATGCGATATGCCCATAGCGCCTCGCTCAGATGTAAATACCATTTTCTGAGGTTCTGCTTAATCTTTTTCTTGATGACCTTGATCAGAATTTTATTGGAGGCTTCTGCTTGTCCGTTGGCTTGGGCATAATACGGTGATGAATTATAAATCTTGATGCCCATGTCGTCGGCAAAGGTCATAAACTCCTCTGAAGTGAACATTGTCCCCTGATCAGTTGTGATCGTCTGAGGTATGCCAAACCTGTAAATAATGTGCTCCTTTACAAATTCGATCACGTCAGCTGAAGTGGCATTCCTCAAAGGAATGGCTTCTACCCACTTGGTGAAGTAATCAGTCGCCACCAGGATCCATTTGTGACCCTTGCTCGATGGTGGGTAGATTTGGCCGATTAGATCGATACCCCATCCTCTAAACTGCCATGGCTTGATTATAGGATTCATAGCAGAGGCTGGAGACTTTTGTATATTTCCGAACTTCTGGCATTCTTGACACCCTTTATAATATTTGAAACAGTCTTCCAGCATCGTAGGCCAATAGTAACCAGTCCTCCTGATGATCCACTTCACCTTGTGAGCTGACTGATGTGCACCATAGACTCCATCATGTACTTCGCTCATCAGCTTCACTGATTCCTCTGTCCCCAGGCATTTGAGCAGCACTCCTTCAACAGTCTTGTAATACAACTGACCATCCAGCAACACGTACTTGGTGGCTTTGTACCTTAGCTTTCTGTTGACCCGCTGTGAAGGATTTGCCAGGTAACCTGCTATCTCGCCCCTCTAGTCATCAGCTGATTGCTCGCTGTTACAAATCTCCTGCATCGGCCGGTAAACGGACGCGTTCTGCGCCAGCCGATTAGCTTCCTGGTTCTGGGCCCTGGGGATGTGACAAAGAGATACCGTCATGAACTTCTTTATGAGAGCCTGGCACTGATCATAATAGCCTCTGAGTATCTCGTCTTTACACTCATACAGGCCGAGCAATTGGTTGATGACTAGTTGTGAATCGCCAAATACTTCAACTGCATCGGCTTTTGCTTCATACAGAAGCTAAAAACCTTTCCACGCGGCTTCATATTCAGCCTGATTGTTTGTGACAATCGGCCCGATCTAGAAAGCATACTCAAAGCGCACACCCCGCGGCGAGATGAGTACTACTCCGGCGCCATCACCTTGCTTGCACGAAGAGCCCTCAAAGAACATAGTCCATGGCGCTATATCCGCCACATTAGCCGATCCTCTGTGATGCTGTGTGATGAAATCGGCTATCGCCTGGCCTTTGACTACCTTAGCCGATTCGAACCTCAAGTCAAACTCTGAGAGCGCCAGGATCCATTTGCCGATCCGACCATTTAAAATAGGCATCGAAAGCATGTGCTTAATGACATCCTCCTTGGACACCACCACACACTCCGAGGCAAGCAGGTAGTGCCTCAACTTGGTGCATGAATAGAATAGGCACAAGCACAACTTCTCGGTCGGTGTATATCTTGTCTCTGGGTCAAGGAGCCGCCTGCTCAGGTAGAAAACTGCTCTCTCCTTCCCTTCAAACTCTTGAAAAAGGGCCAATCCAATAGTATGGCTTTCGGCCGTCACGTACAACTTAAAAGGCCTCCCTGTCCGTGGCGGTACTAAGACAGGTGGAATTTTCATGTATTCTCTGATTTCGTCAAAAGCCTTCTGTTGCACGTCACCCCATTTGAACTCTTGATCGTTCTTGAGCTTCAACAATGGCGAGAACGGCAGCACCTTCTCTGATAAGTTGGCGATGAACCTTCTGATAAAGTTAATCTTACTGAGCAAAGATTGCAATTCCTTCTTGTTGGTTGGAGGTACAAGTTCATCGATCGCCTTCTTGCTCTTGCTGCCGATCTCTATCCCTTTGCGGTGGACCATGAATCCTAGAAATTCGCCAGCCGACACGCCGAACGCACACTTGTTAGGATTCATCTTCAAACCATGTCTCCTTGTGCACTCTAGAGTGGCCCTCAGATCGGCCAGGTGATCTTTATAGCTCTTGGATTTCACCACCACGTCATCTATTAACGATTTTGCCGATCAACTTGTGAAATATGTAATTCATAGCTCTCTGATAAGTTGCACCGGCATTCTTTAAACCAAACATCATGACCACCCATTCGAACAAACCAAGCGCACCAGGACACCTGAAAGCAGTCTTCGGGATGTCTTCATCAGCCATAAAAATTTGATTATAACCAGCATTGCCATCCATGAAGCTAATAACCTGGTGCCCAGCAGCCGAGTCTACCAACATATCGGCTATTGGCATAGGGTAGCCATCCATCGGCGTAGCTTTATTTAAATCCCTGAAGTCAATACAGACTCGCAATTTACCATTTTTCTTGTACATGGGGACGATGTTCGATATCCACTCGGCATATCGGCAAGCTCGAATGAACTTGGCTTCTAACAGCCTCGTGATTTCGGCCTTAATGTTGGGCAGAGCGTCCTCTCTAAACCGACGTGGAGGCTGCTTGTGTAGCCGAAACCCTGGCTTGATAGGTAGCCTGTGCTCAACAATAGATTTGTCCAATCCAGGCATCTCATAATATTCCCAGGCGAAGCAATCTTTGTACTCCTTCAGCAGTTGAATCAGCTCCTGCCTGAACTCTGGGTCTAAGTTGGCGGCAATAAACGTCGGCCTTGGCCTGTCGCCGGGTCCAACATCTACTTCTTTGAGCTTGTCGGCCGACGTGAATCCTTGCCCCAACTTACCCTCTGTGCCGTCGATCGGATTCTCCATTTAATAAAAAGACTCAGAGTCGATTGCCCTGATCGGCTGTTGACTCTCATCGCTGACCTTGATGGAGCCTCCTTCCCAAACCTTGCCAGAGAAACAATCATGATCCCCAGCTTCCCAGTATGTGGCATCCGCTATCGCCACGCTGACCGAGTCGTCGGCCGGGACCACTTCGACCTCATCACCATGCCACTGAATGAGGCACTGATGCATGGTGGATGGCACACAGCAGTTGGCATGAATCCAGTCGCGTCCGAGCAGCAAGCCGTAGGCACCCTTACTGTCGATCACGAAAAAGGTAGTAAGCAGTGTCTTCTTCCCCACTGTCAGCTCGACGTTGATTGCCCCCCGAGTGTTGGAAGAATTGTCCCCGAAATCCTTGAGCATCAGATCAGTTTCTATTAGATCATCAGGACCCTTGCCTAGCTTGCAGAATGTAGTGTAGGGCATGAGATTGACAGTGGCGCCACCGTCCACCAGCATCTTCGTCATGGGCATCCCGTCGACATAACCTTTGAGATAGAGGGCCTTCAGATGTCGATTCTTAGCCGGCTTATCAAAAGTAGCTTGCTGTGCGAGCACTAACTTGGCCACTCCTTCTGATCCCGAATCGTCTGAGTTGGTATCGGTATCATACTTCTTGGCTCTGAACTCTGCAGGTAGCACAAACACCATCTGTGCATCGGCTACAGCTTTTCCATTATTTTGTGAAGGCTTTTCGCGCCACACCTGTTTGGCGCGCCCCTTAGCCTGGAGCTCCCTGTTCCTGAGCCGCTGCACCCGGCGCCTTTGGCTTCTAGTTAGATCTCCCGGGCACCACTGTTTCTCCTGCCAAACCGGCTGTCGGCGTTCAACTACCGCCTCATCAAGCCAATCGCGCAGGTCCCTTTTTTTCACGCCGATCTCGCGGGCTATGGGGGCTCCCTAGCCTCTGGTGCACGGACCGGCGGTTGACCTGGGACTGCCTGTACTCTCGGTACTGATCGCTGCATTCTGGACAATTGCGCAGCGTTGGCAGTCTCAAGCCTTCGTTCCAGCAGTGTCGGAAGAACAGGCAATGCCAGTGATCCTCCTCACCTTCCTGGTGGTGAGCCATTTCTTCGTAATAGCGTGCCTCTTCTTCCTCGCGGAGCCACCTGCGGTACTCCTCTTCTTCGCGCTGCAGCTGCCTCTGATGATCTTTCTCTTTCTGTTGCCGCCACTTATTCAGAAGGTGCTGGTGCGTGGGCCTCCTGCTCTTGGTGCTGCTAGACTCTCCCTGCTCCAGCTGCCTCTGGTTCTGCTCCCTCCTTCCTTTGATCAGCGCTAGCTCCTCAGCTGTGATCTGTGTATCGGTATCAACTGAGGAGTTCTTCTTGGCCCGTTCGGAGGTTAACACCTTTATTTTGGTCGGAGGGTTTGCGATCTGGACCATGTTCTGCCCCTTCGGGAATGGGAATTTGTCGATCTTCATCTTCCCCTTGGAAGGGGCCTCAAATTTCAACAGGCCGCGCCTAATAGCATTCTGGATTGCTGCTTTGAAATTGCGGCAGTTGTTTGTGAAGTGTGAGGTGAGGCCGTGGTACTGGCAGAACGGTTTCCCCTGCAAATCTTCAGGGGACGGCTTGACTAATCAGCCGAGAAGGCGATGTGGCCCGCACTGACTAACAGGTCGAAGAGCTTGTCCAGCTTGCGTGTGTCAAAGTCGTATTGATTTTCCGCGCTCCAACCCTTCAGCACGGCCATGGGCTTTGTACCCTATTTGAGCTCAACAGCAGCCACTTCCTCATTCTCCCCATCCTCTGAGTCGGAATTACAGACGTAGGCCGACTACTTGTATTTCGATTCCTTCTTGAAGCTTTGGGCCTGCTGTTCTAATGCGGCCACCCTCTGCATTACCTCGCTGATGCTGTTGAAGTTGGTGCCCACCAGCTTCACTTGGACGTGTGGGAGCAGCCAACTGACCACTATCTTGGCGAGCTGTTTGTCGTTCAGATTCAAAGAGTAGCACATGTTCCTAGTTTCCCTGAATCGCCTGATGAAAGCCGATCCAAGTTCATTCGGCTTTTGGCGCATGTTGGTGAGATCTGTGATGTCTTTCTCCCCGGTGCTAGAGAAGAAGTAATTATGGAACTTGGTCTCCAGATCCTCCCAACCTTGAATCGAGCCAGGCTCCATGTATGCGAACCAGCTAAACGCCAGCCCTGTCAGTGATAGAGGAAAGAGCCAGACCCTGTGAGCCACCTCATATGAAGCTTCGCCGAGCTGGGTCAGGTAACGGCTGATGTGTTCCATGGTGGTGATGTCGTCCTGCCCACTGAACTTGGAGAAGTCCGGCAAGCGATACCTGGGCGGCAACGTCACTCAGTCGTACCACTCGGGGTAAGGACGTCTGTACTTGATTCCAGTCCCGGTCTTCGGCTGCAAACCGAACGTATCACGGAGCATGGCACTCATCTGCTCCAGCAGCTGATTGTTGGGCGTCTGGGAGTACCCCGGGTGCGACGCTGCCTGAAGGTCTTGATATGTAATCCCCTCGTGATATCCAGGAGTTGGGTTGGCCGTGTCTGCCGCCGGTGTATTTCTAGCCGCCAGGCTCACCACTGATGAGTTTATCGAGTTCACCGCCTGCCCAGTGGCCTGCATGAAAGCGGCGAGCTCCTCTGGAGTATGATCTTTGTATAATCTGGGAGAAGCTGCTATTTTTGAGCCGAACCGGCCACCGTGGCACCTTGCACTGGCGCTTTCGGCTGGCTTGGCTGTTGCGGTGAGGAATTGGAGGTCCCTGCCGCTGCTTTTGGATCTGCATCTTCTGCGGGTATGTTGAAGTAAACTGGACCCAAAGACTCCCAATCCTGCCGCTTGAGAACGGTCTTCATGATGTTATAGAATGTCTGCAGGAAGGATTTGTGGTGGTGGCTGACTGCTGAATAGGCGGCCTCCCAGGTCGCTTCTTCCAGCATCTGTTTGAGGTCGGCCTTGCACTCCTCTTCAGATTTATCAGAATGGCCATCCATGATCCACCTTGGGAATGCATTCTTGTTCACTATGGAGCCATCACGCTGCTTGCTGAATGAAAGCAGGCAGGCATCAGCGAATTCTTCAACGATCTTGTTCAGCACTGCCGCGTCCTCCTCGTTGAGATCTTCGACCCTAACCCTGAGGACACCGTCATCCTTGGAGGAGCCGTCTGCCGCGGTCTTCCCCTTTGCCATGGTCTTCAGTGAATGGTCCCACCGGGCATGCCAAAAAGAGTGTTGGCGCAAAAAGTGGTTCCCTAAGCCCAACATACCAGCGAAGCCGGAAACAACCCTTGAAGGCAGTAAAGCTCTCGCAGATCCAGCTAGCTTCGAACCCGGTCTGAGAGTATCAGTAACACCCAAGCGTGCCAGTCAATTTGACCTGCAATTGACAAGGAAACAGATATAATCAGTAACCCAAGGCGGAACTAACTGGTGAGTCCAGATAGTTCCAACTGTACGGCTCAAAGAGCCAGTATAATCGGAGATCGACTAGAAAGCCGATTCCGTCATGTTATGAACCGATAGTATAATAACAAAGTAAAACGGCTATCAGGATACTCATATGAAGACAATAACGTGTTAGCCGATCTAATTCAAATAATGTGTATAAAAGAAGATAGATCATGTGTACAGATCCAATCTGTACATCAAACAAGCAGAGATCGGCTAAAGCTGGTCTAGAAGGCCGGCGGCTTTAGTAAATCCTCTTCGCTAAGTTCACCAAGTTTGCGTTCACCTAGTCTAACGGCCAGCGGGCTTCAACAAACCCAGCAAACAAAGCTAGATCGTTTGATATCCAAATAAGTCTATATACACGATCTATTTGTGAAAGCATAACTGAATCGGCTCTTTAGCCGATGCAGGGTCTATGAAGCACGAACGAATGCTAGCGTAGTCATAAACAGACTTCAAATTAAAGCAAGTCTAATCTAGTGAAAACTTGTTTAGGTTAAACCTGTTCTACCGGATGATGCTCAGTTTAACTTAAACAAGGACACAAAAATAAGACTTACGATAACCTTAGAACCACTTATGTCTCGACTAGAACCGAACGCACAACATGTAATGAACAATATTGATAGGGAATTAGCCGATATGAGCATGGAACCGATCATCATGGTAAAATAAGCATAAGAAAGCATAAATGACGATCAGATTCAAGTGGATCTAAAGCCAAATCTATCGATCTTGATCGGGCAGAGAGATGTTATATTGATAAATAAACAATAAACAACAAATAACATCTTGATAACTTAATGAATCTAACTAAATTGCCATATTTAGCTAGAGCCGATAACTAATCCATGCATGCAAACTATCTCAATCTATAGCCTGTCTACCGGATGACATTAACTAATAGATTAATCAAGCAAACAAACACGAATCGATAACTAATCCGCGCGTGAAAACCGTCCTAATCTGCATCTCGTCCACCGGATGACGGTTAACACAGATTCATCGGGTAAACCAGCGTGAATCATCCTTGACTCACTGTGTTTCCCACGTCCACCGGATGACGTCAAAGAAACAGAGCTTAGTAAGGACCCTGGTCCGCCATGCTCCCACGTCCACCGGATGACGCTAAAAAGACATAGTTTAACAGGGGGTTGACGATACTTACAAGCAAGCCTGCGTCCACCGGATGACACCCAGCCTGGATGAAGTAACTCGCCAGACTCGACTGACTCTAGGGTTTGTTGGCCGGAGCCGAAAGTTGTGTTGTATTGATGTTGTTGTCTTTTACAATGGCTGAGGGCTTATATTTATACCCTGAGCGTAGATAGAGTCCTAGTCGAATTACAACTCATCAATAGATAAGGAAACTAACAAACTATCCTATATCTAAGGTAACTTGGAGTCCCACCTTCCCTTTCATAACGGACTCCGATCGTGATTGCATCTTGGCGGCCCGGACTTTGGATGACGTCATCAATACCAACGCTACACGCCTCCTGTCACCTTGACCCGATAACCGATTTACCGTGCAATCGGCTATTTTCCTTCCTTCCGCTGGACGGAATCTGCTTCCGAGATCGGCTATCTTCCTCTGGTATCAGCTATCTTCCTCTGGTATCGGCTATCGGCTCCCAGCCCAAAATTTGGTGTCAACACATACCGCACAACCTTGGCAGGGATTTTCTTTCTGGTTCTTTCATCCTCAACATCACCAGAGTCATCTCGCCTGATCTTATACCGTGATGCATGGCATACCGGGCAAGAATCCAACTCCTCGTACTCCTCGCCACGGTAGAGGATGCAATCATTAGGACATGCATGTATCTTTGTGATTTCCAATCCCAGAGGGCAGACAACATGTTTGGCTTCATAGGTAGTGGCTGGTAATTCGTTATCCTTTGGAAGCATCTTCTTTATTTTTGTAAGCAACTCCCCAAATCCCTTGTCGGATACACCATTCTTTGCCTTCCATTGCAACAACTCTAGTGTGCTACCCAATTTTTTCTATCCTGCATCACAAGTTGAGTATAGCAACTTCTTGTGATCCTCTAGCATACGCTTGAACTTGATCTTCTCCTTTTCACTTTCGTATTCTCTCTTTGAATCGCAAATAGCCTGAGCAAGATCATCACGGGATCATCTTGTGCTGGTGCCTCTTCTTCAGCTTCCTCCATTGGAATATCATTGTTTAATATACCATAGTCAGCAATAGTGTCACCATCGTCCCATTGTTCTTCTTCGTCTTCTTCCATTATAGCGCCTCTTTCTCCGTGTTTGGTCCAGCAGATGTAGTTTGGCATGAAACCCGACTTGAACAAGTGAGAATGAAGAATCCTTGAGCAAGAATATTCCTTCAAATTCTTACATACAGCACATGGGCAGCACATGAATCCATCCCGCTTGTTTGACTCGGCCACATTTAAGAAAATATGCACGCCCTCAATGAAATCTTTGGAGCGATGATCAGTGTTGTACATCCAATGCCGACTCATCTACATTACAAGACAAACGAACATATATCATAATACTGGACATTAATTAATTTATGAAAGCCTCGCTGCAATGTAGACAGTCACAACTAGCACTAAACTAATTAAACCTAAAATACACTTCAACAGCCTAAGCATATCACGACCGATCTCAACTAAAACAGACAAATCATTCGTCTGTTCAACATCAATGGTCTTCGTTCGCGGGCTCAGTGCCTCATCAACTAGCTCATCACCCACCGCAGCCGCCTCTGCAAGAGTTCCAAACACGTGTTTGGCATACTCTTCTTCCCAGTACCAACCTGGACATCCACTGCCATCCCACTGAAATTAAGACAAAAATACATAAGTTTAGTAAAAAAAATACATAATTTATTATATATAATCATCAAATGCGATGGAGTAACTCACATTACGATCCGGACACTTATAGAAGATGCGCCCCTTGTTGGAACCCTCCTTCTTCACTCGAAACTCAAGCACATTCTTTTTCTTACACTCGCCGCACTTAATGAGAGGGAGGTCTGGTCTCAGCCTCTTTTGAACCCGATAATAGGCCGACGACCCGGAAGCATTCGTCATCTACTCTTTAGTCTCTAGACTAAAATTTGTAAAGCACTTAAATTCCTAATAATGTATTTTAACAAGTGAAACAAAAAATAAAACTCCCAAAATTAAAATCACAAATATATACATACAACATTTGAGTAACAAATGTGAGCTATGCATACTATAAATCTTTCTTCAACCAAATATACAAACTATCAAGTGATTTTGAGCTTGAAATATAAATTATTAGAGAAATATCAAGTGATTTTGACCTTGAAATACAAATTATTGGAGAAATAACCATAGAAATATCCTAGTGATTAAACAAGAGAGAATAAAGATAGTAACCTTTGCAACCGTAGAATTGAAGAAGTTGGAGGAGTAACCTAGCCAAGCTCCACACTTGAGCTGAGAAGAAGCAAGAACATGCACGAGCAGAAGCAAGAACAGCATGAATGGCACGGGGCCTCGGGCTCGGGGGGAAGAAAAGGTTTAAATTGGAAGAAAGGAACATTAGTCCCGGTTTAGGCTACAAACCTGGGCTAAAAGTTAAGGTTTAGTACCGGTTCTGCCCAAAAACCGTGGTTAAACTTTTAGTCCCGGTTGATTATCAAAACCGGGACTAAAGATAGACTTTTAGTCCCGGTTTTGATCACCAACCGGGACTAAAAGCTCCCTAGCCGTTGCGAGCCGTTGGGAAGGAGGATTTAGTACCGGCTGCTATATCTAACCGGGATTAAAGGTTTCTTTCTTCCCGGGTGCAAAAAATTCCAGTACTAAAGCCAAAATCGGTAGTGGATCAAAAGTCTGCTCTCTAGTAGTGCCTCCTGCTCACACCAGAAACCGAGCAAGACTCATACAAAGGAAAAAATAAAGAGACCACAGGGTAAACTCCGAAATACTCGAGGGGGTTCTGTTGGCGACCACGGCGTTCAGCCCCTTCGCACTTGCCAGCATCCAGAGTTCAGACTCTCTCTGCGCCGAAGCAAAGTTCCACTCACTCTAGGGGGATTCCCATTGAACACCACATCATTCCTTGTTTTCTAAATAGACCAAGCCCCTAGAACGACCACCGTGTTAAGGCCATCCCGCAGAGAACTGCCTAGTCAGTCCTTCGCTTGTTGCCACCAAAGGAAAAAATTGCTACAGTCCGAATGTGGTGTGACGTCTGGGAAACCAAAGGACCTCCATAACTGAAACCAACACTGGCGAGCAAAGACGCAGCTTGAGAGAAGATGGTTAATCGTTTCCTCCTCTTGATCACATAAAGGGCAAAGCTCTGGATGGGGGAGGCCACGGCGAGCCAATCTGTCTGCTGTCCAGCAACGGTTATGGGCCACCAGCCATAGAAAAAACTTGCATTTCCATGGCGCCCAAGTCTTCCAAATCAGGTTACAAGGTGCAAAGAAAGTGGACCCATTGAAGAAAGCTTCGTACGCTGATTTGGTGGAGAATTTACCTGAAGCCTCAAGGCGCCACAAATGGACATCAACACTGTCTGGCTGTAACTTGATTTGAACTTACATTTCAAATCTCCAGGACAATAACTTGAACGAGGCAAGTGCTGCACGAGCGCAATACCTTCAAAACATTGTGAACACTATCACTGATTATTGGACATCTAACTTCGACTATCTTAAGTTGTCTGAGTGTAAGTGACTGTTCCATAAGATTGCTGCCTCCCATTTGGACTGCTGCTTTGGGTCTCTGAAGCAAATAAAATGCTCTGGAAGATCAATCATGCATCATGGCTCTAGATAGGCAACACCAATCATAATTAAGAGGCATATCTACCTTACAGGGTTGAAGAACGAGTTTTTCAAGAATTGGTGTGTATCGGAGAAAGAAAAATAGTGTATGCAGATCGGCAACTAAACACCAGTCGTTGAGTACCAAAGTTTTTAGATTAATAAATGTAGGGCAACATCTCAGATCTCTTTTGAATGTAACCTGTGCAAAGAGCAAAGAGTATTGCAGTTAAAGATTTAATTTAGAATATAACACGATGACAAGGTTCTGAATTTGAGTAAGCAAGCTGAAATGAAGTGACTGTAAGCATACCATTTCAGAGAAAGCATTCAATTCCAAATATGTCACACTTGACAAACCTCGAAGAAGAAAACAGGCATCATTTCTGCTACCGTTAGCATTATAATACATGACACACATGTCACAAGTACATTCTCCAGAGCCACCATTATCACAGAAGTCACAGTAGTCCTCATTGTTTTGGCCAAGCTTGATGGATGCTGTTTCGAGTGAAGGCATGCTTTCAAGAATAGGAGTTACTCCGACATAGTCATCTAGTTGTAGTGAAATCAGACTCTGAGCAGAAATGTGTCACAGTTCCACTGGAATCGGACGATAACTAGAGCCAGAAATGGATTTGGGGGCGAACAGCAAGAGTTGGGGCGAGGAACAGATACGGAGTTCTTATTCAGAGGAGGTTTAAGTGGTTCATCATCGATGCCAATTCAGATACACCTGTCAGCTTATATACTTGCCAAACCCACTAGCCAGACTGACGGCCATTACAATGACCTCCTGACACTTGCTTACAGCCTAACTCGACGCCGTTACCACTTGACACACCGTGCCGGACGCGCTACAGTAGAACACCGACTTCTTACTTCTTTGCTGTGGCTTTGCCGTCCTTCTTACAGATCCTGACACTGCCCCCTCCTAGAGACGCAGCTTGCCCCCAAGCTGCATGAAGTGGAAAGTGACGATACAAATCCGAAGCCTCTTCCCAGGTCCACAGAGTTGATGGCAGATGAGACCACTGAACTTGAATTTGAGAGACTGTAGAAGCTCCCTTTTTCACCATCCTCCAGTTCAAGAATTGCAATGGCTGCTGCAGCTGTGTAGGATCTGCCAGAACAGCCATAATGTCTTCTTCAACCGAGACTGAGGGAGGCAAATACATCTTTAGCTGAGAAATGTGCACCCCTGGATGAATGCGACAAGCATCAGGCAGCTCCAGGCAGTAAGCAACCGCACCAATGCGTTCCAAGACCTTGAATGGTCCATAAAACTTGTAACACAGCATTTGATTAGATCGAGGGGCAAACGATGACTGAATATAGGGTTGCAGCTTCAAATAGACCATATCATCCAAATTCCCTCTCCGAACGCTTCAGATCTGCAAAGTGCTTCATACGATGCTGTGCCCTCTGCAAATGATGCTGCACAACGTGCTGCAAGAGATTCCGTTCCAACAGCCATTGTTCTAATTTAGGAGCATGAGCTTGACTGTAATTGGTGATGCCAAAATGCCTCGGGGAATGGCCATACAGCACCTCAAATGGAGACCTGCCAAGAGCTGAATGATAGCTGGTATTGTACCAAAACTTAGCTAACAGCAACCATTTGGCCCATTGCTTGGTACAAGAGTGGACACTACACCGCAGGAACCCTTCAAGTCACTGATTCAAGCGTTCCGTTTGGCCATCAGTTTGCGGATGGTAAGATGAACTCATGAGAAGCTGAGTATCTGTCAGTTTAAAGAGATCCCTCCAAACAGCACAAGTGAAGATCCTATCTCGATCAGAGATAATACTATCAGGTAGTCCATGGAGTTTGTAAACATTGTCCATATAGGCTTGAGCAACTTGGAGGGCTGTGAAGGGATGGGCCAGAGGAATGAAGTGGCCATATTTTGTGAATTTATCCACGACCACCATAATAGTATCAAATCTGTGAGACTTGGGCAATCCCTCCACAAAGTCCATGCACACCACTTTCCAAGCTTGCTCTGGAATTGGCAGTGGTTGCAACAGTCCTGGTTGCTTAATATGCTCCACCTTCGCTTGCTGACAAACCTCACAGGTCTTAATGTACTCTTGAATGACGGACTTCATATGTGGCCATGTAAACAGCTGACTGATCCTATAGTAGGTGACATGGAACCTAGAGTGTCCCCCTATGGCACTGCTGTGCATTGCTTGAATCACATGCTGGTGAGCAAGGGCATTAGAACCCAACCAGATTCTGCCTTTGTGCCTGATTAAGCCATCGATAAGTGAATAATCACCTACAGACCCAGCTGCACCCTCTAACTCCTCTAACAACTTGAGGGCTTGGGAATCATCTTGATAACCTTGCTTGACTCGATCCAGCCAAGCAGGATTGGAAACTGATACAGCCATCAGAGGAACTGGCTCACCACAGCGAGAGAGAGCATCTGCTGCCTAGTTGTTCACCCCTTGTTTATACACTAACTTGAACCTGATGTCCATCAACTTAAGCAAAGCCTTCTGTGGAGAATGGGTCTCTGCCGTACTCCGCGGGCGCCTTGTTTGTCTTGCGCTGGTGAGGCATTGCGTCGAATGGGTGGCGTGCGCAGGCGCTGAGCAGGTCGCGAGAGCCGAAGGCGGCGTGACGCGAGGCAGAATCTGACAATCACCTTTATTTAAGAGCTTGTCTACCTGATGTCCGGTTGTTTCAGGGGAAATACAACAACCCGTTACTTTGGACCTCTAAAACAACCGGCCGTATTCAGTTTAGTACTCGGTTGTTCTGTTCTGTGAAAACAACCGGTTGTTTTGAAACTCTAAAACAACCGGATGTTGTTGGGTTGACAATTGAGTTGTTTTGTTGTGTCAAAACAAGGGATGTCTGGTGCACATCCAGTTGTTTGAGTCATTTGCCAACAACCGGTTATTTTAAGATATAAAACAACTGGATACTGTGTGATACTTTGTTTTCAGTATTTAGTTGTTTTGTCCCTTCAAAACAACCGGTTATTTCAAAAGGAGCAAAACAACCAAAAGATCTGTAAAGCTTAAAAATTAGCAAAACAACCACTATCGAAAATAACTGGTTATTTCGCGAGCTTGCATTAGCTCAGAGCCAGCTCAGACCATGGTGATGTTGTACGTGCTGCTGCGTCTGCGTGCGTTCACTGTTACAAGCGCGTATAATACTCCTACTAGTACGTGTTGGCTTACATGGAACAGTGGATAGAGACTAAGGATGGCAACGGGTCGGATTGGCAAAACCCGAACTTAAAACCCGAAACCGAAACCGATTCGGGTGAAAATCTATTCCCGAAACCAAAACCCGCGGATATCCGAAACCCGACGGATTAACCGAAACCCGAAACTCGGCACTATATAGCAATAACAAAAATAACCGAAACCCGAAACTCGGCACTATATAGCAATAACAAAAATAACAAAGAATTTTTAGCAACATGTGTATGATATATATATTACTTATTCAAATGTATAAACAAGAGACAATAAACAACACATAATTTCATGACTCAATTTACTAATAAAAATATATGAGTTTCTATTCAAAATATTATATTTCGGATATCTATTGGATATCCGCGGGTCAAAACCGAAACCCGAAACCGAACCCGATATGTGTCGGGTACCCGAACCCGAAATCGTGGGTGAAAAATTAGACCCGAACCCGTTGGAATCGAAACCTGCGGATATCCGCCTCGAACCTGATCTGCTGCCATCCTTAATAGAGACAGCCATACTGTACACTACTGTGCCGGCCGGCCGGCCATTGAGCACGATCTGTCAGTCTCCACGTATTACTAGTACCCTACTGCGCGCGCCGGCCTCCGAGCTGCTACCTGCTAGTGCTAGTGCTAGCTAGGCGGCGACGGCGAGGCAAGCACGAGCATATTTTTTTTTAAATCGAATCAAACTTGTGACACGAAAATCCAAAACGTCACCAAATTTAAAACGAAGTAGTACAAAACAATCACTCTTTACAAACAAAAATACTCCATATCGTACCCGACCTGCCCTTGGCAAGAGACTGTCTACAGGACGTTCGGTTGTTTAGTAATCTTGTCGACAACCGGACTTTCACAGTGAATGAAACAAACGACGCCGCACCTACCAAATAATCAAAAGTTTAGACAACTGTCAGCACATGATTTTTACACTATCGGATTTTAATCTGATGTCTTCTAACTTTTTAAAATTTTATAGAAATAATAAAACATAAATAGAAATAATAAAACATAAATAGATAATACACACACCATACACACACCACACAAACACAGACACACGATACACATACACACACACGACACACACACTATACGACAAAACAAACAAAGCAGCCTGCGGAGCACCAAATCAGACGCTGCACAACATGTCTAATGACCAATCAAACGGACAGAAAAACGTTACTCAATGACAACAAAACAACCGGGTATCCTATAGCATTTCTCTTATTTAAGGACCGTCGGACAGCTCCACCAATTAAAAAACCAAAATTTATATTCACCAAATTCGAATTCATCAAAATAGTGTATACGAGGGATAGACTCACCGAAACGATGGAGTTCGAAAAAAATAACTCATTAAGAGCCCTTTTGGTTGGGCTTCAAAACCTGCCTTTGCTTTTAAAGCTAAGAACCAACGCAAGAGGTAAAAAGTCACAAATGCTTTGCCCAAAAAACTGTTTTTCCCGAAGTTCAAATTCAAAAGCACCTTACTCCTGCTTTCACATGCTTTTGAGGTGGGCAACTTCGAAAAAAACTACACACCTACCACTGGTTATGAGAAAATAACAATTCACATTTCATCTTTCTTTTTGTTGCTAATGCGTGGAGAGCGTCACGTCTGTCCCATCCAGGAGCGTAGCCCACCGGCATTTGTTCCCCAGCCGGCCGCCACACGAGGCCGGCGCAGCTCCACCCGAGCACCTCCGGTGACTACCTCCGCTCGGCGAGCGCCTTCGCCTCTAGCTTTGGCGGCGTCATGAGGAAGAAGAGGTCGGCGCTCTCCCATCCATGTCTGCGCTGTCGCGGGAGCTTTGCCCTGTTGCCCAGGCTGTCGTGCCCTAGCCGGCGAGGCCTGACCGTGGATGCAACGGGCAGCGGTGCGGCAGGCGAGCCCCCTCCCTTGGATTCCATGCATACGAGCTCCAACTGTCCATGGCCGGCGCAACCGCGGTTCCTACATGCCGGAGCTCCAACCTGGCGCCCAGGGCGACGCGCCCTGGCCGGCGAGGCCCGAGCCCCCAACCATGGTGTGTGCTTGTCGATGAGAGAAGGAAGAAGACGACAGGCGGGGTCTGCTCGTCAGTGATAGAAGAAGAGAGTTGAGAGATGTGCACTATGGATGACATCTGGTCGCTCAACATTTCTTTTTTTGCTTTTCATACAACTACTTTTCCACAATAGATTTTCCAAAAGCCATAGCTCACACAGTTTTTTCATAAGCCACACCTCAACTAAACAGGGCCAAATGCTACTAATTACACAAATACCAATTTGTTTCTATTCCCCATCTTTCTCCGCTCGAGCGTTTCTATCTCTTCTTCCTTTTCTTCTTCTCTGATGGTCGGCTCCTGGTTCCTGTCCCTGCACCGGTGAGCTCTTCTTCTTCCCCGGCAGTTGGCGAGCTCCCCACCACCTCCTCCCTAGCCGGCAGTGCCTGTGGTGGCCGAAGCCGTGCGCCTATGGCGGCTGGAGCCACGCGCCCGTGTCGTGGCCGTGAGCGTCCAAGGCGGCCAAGGTCGTGCAGCAGCCAGTGTCGCGTGTCCGCACTGGGGTCTACTCAATGCCGGTGGTGACTCGCATGCCGTGCTCTGCTCGTCTGCCTTTTTTGCCTCGGGATGAAGAACGGATGAGAGACATTGACAAGTGGGGCCATCCCAATGGCAAAAGAGGCAGTTCTAACCAAAATGCCTTTGGTTGGATCTAAATCTGTTGTGTAGCAAAACAGTTTTATGGTAGATCCCCGGTGGATCTTGGACCTACTAGTGGAGCAGCTCCACGGAGAATCTCATATTCAGATTCACTTTTTCGTTGGTGGAGTTGTCCCAAACATGCCCTAAGGCCTTAAGGGGTTGTTTGAGTGTTGAGCTCCTCCATTTTTAGATTGTTTGAGGTTGAATTTTAAAATACTTATGAGATAACTTAGTTCTGGTTGTATCCGTTAGCTAATATTGCTAGCTAACTACTGGCTAGTGTTTGGTTATTGATCCACCTATTAATTAGCTGGTATTATTCGATTTGATCCAACTAGTGAGATAGTTGTTATCCAGAGGTCGAGCTGAAAAATAGCTAGTCTATTATATATACCTATTTAGGTCTCGAGATAATTATTAGCAGATAGCTACTATCTATAGGAGTATTTTTAGATTCATTAACTATTAGTTCTCAGTATCTGATTTGGTGAGATTGTTATTATGTTTTTGATAACACGTCCATTAAAAGTGTGTTTTATTAAAAGGGACGACTTACAAAATGGAGCTACGGGACATCACATAGCTCAGATTATAGAACCACAGAGGTAGTGGTTAGGAACCTAAACCACAATAGAAAAGAAAAGAAAAGAAGAAAAGGCCGTGAGAGGGCCCTCAGCCACAAACCTATCCAGCTGGACTTGCAAGGAAAAAAGCATCCATGCAAAAGGCTACCAACAAAGGAGATAGCAGATCCAAATGCCACAATACTGTCTGCTCAATTTTAGAAAGGCCCATCTCCTAATTGTCTCAAATCAAAGCCGTGGTGGCAGAGGATCCATCGAGAAGAGACTAGACTATGGTGGCCGAGTATCTGATTGAGTAAGACCATGTGGCAAAATGGCGGCCAAGCATCCGCCAGAGATGACACAGACTGACAACACATCCATAAGACAGTAGCGGCAAAGTATCTGCAAGCTAGGTAGGGTATCACGCACTCAGCAGCAAATCATATCAAAAAGGGCAAATAAGTTTGTAGTTAATACCTTTTTCATTTGAAACCATATATCCATGAAAAAATAAGTTTGAATTTTATCACATTTGAAATTTGAATTTTTCAAACGGCCTCGGGTGGGGAAACGGCCAAAATGACAATTAGTCTCGAAACATTATGAAACATTGTGCTCCCTCCGTTTCAAATTATACTTCATTTGACTTTTTCTTACCTAAGTTTAACCATTCATCTTATTCAAAAATTTAATATAAAAAATATCACTTCTTTTATTGTGACTTGTTTTATTAATAAAAGTTATTCAAGATTGACTTAAATTTGACTATGTTTGTACAAATTTTCGAATAAAACGAGTAGTTAAACTTGGTATAAAAAAGTCAAACGAATTATAATTTAAAACGGAAGGAGTAGTTGATAACTTTTTCATTAGAAATCATTTATGTATGAAAAATTACGATTGATTTTCTCACATTTAAAAATAAACATTTTTATGGAGAAGCGGCCAAAACCAAAAGTGTAGATCTTGAAAAATTACAAAAATTGGCAGTTGTTAACTTTTGTTATTTGAATTCATTTAGAGTACCAAATATTTATTTCAAAACCAGATAAAAATAGAATGAGACGGATGATATCCCATTACATACAAGTGCTGTTTGTGGTGAAATAGGTGAAGCGCGCTATTTTCATGCGACTAGCGACTATATTTCCGATTTCTAATAAACGATTTGTGTAGGCTGCCTGGTGCGGTCTCACGGGGTTTTTCATTTTTTTTACTATTTTCATCCTAGATCTGTGGTTTCGTAATCGTCTCTACGATTCCATTTCTAGAGGTGGCTCCTGCACGCGCTTTTATCTCCGGCATCGCTCACCCTCTGTTTCTCGCTCGCTCCGTCGCCTCGCCTTTTCTGGCTCTAACTGTTTGTGTTCGCTTCAGCTAAATAGCATATATTTTTTTAGTTTTAGAATAGTATTTTCCCATACATAAAGGCAACATATTAAATGTAAACTAACCTCTTCGTGCAACTATGTAAACTTTTAATCTGGGCCATATCATATTGATCTAAGGGGCCACGGAGGAGAGGTGGAAGGGGAGATTTGCAAATATGTGATTAAGAGCGGGTGATTAAGCGTAAAATTACTCAGTCTCCTTACGCCCTTTAAATCAATATCATATGACTCAGATTAAAAGTTTATAAATTTATAGGCTAGATATGTTCCCTACAATAAATCAGCTTTAGCTAAAATTAGGTCAGGTATTGAGCTGAAGCCAACAGAGCCAAGGACACGATACCCATCTCCACCGGCACCGTCACGCCATACCGCTTATCCGCGTCCGCGCTCCGCCTCTTCTCTCCCAGCGGCAGCGCTTATTCTTCCCCGTCCGTGCCGTGCGCCCGTGCACATCCTTGCCCTGCGGCCTAGGCCCTGCCGGCGGCTGCGCGCGGACGCTGCGACCGGCCCCGCTGAGGGCTACATCCCCAGATCCAGACCAAACAAACGGCGCCGACGGCCCCCGCACAGGCCAGCGCACGGAAGCGACGGCCGCCGACCCTCCCGCCGCTGCACGCGCCTGTTCAGAATTTGTGACGCGGCGGGTCCGATTCATCCGAGGCTTACCCAAATCAGTCGTCCCCTCCCCAATCATGTCTGCGCTGCTCCATGCTCCAGGTACACATCAAGCACTGATCCTTGGTTTCCCCGCCTTCCTACTGATTTCGTGCATGGCCTCTCCTCTTCCCTCCTCTATATATCCGTGTTTTCCACAAACAGGTGTAGTTGGTTCCAGCCATAATCGATGGCAGATTGCAACATCAAGACATGGCGACGACAGGCCACATCGGACAAAGATTGGTATGCGCTCTGCAACCTCTGCACTTTATTTACTTTATTTTCTTTCTTTTAGTACTATGAATCTGTATCTGGAGTCTTCATGTCATCTCAGCTACTATATATTTGCTTCTGAATTTTCATGTTCCCTTGCCTCACGTTATCAGATGGATACTTCCCCAGCTCAATGTTCAAGGCCTAATGCAGTGTTTTCCAACCATACCTCTTCACCTTTTCTTGGTTGTATACAGTATTTTTTTCATAATGTAAAGCCTACGAATACCTACTATTTTATTATTGAAATTGAAATCAACAAAAAAGTTGTATGCATCTATTGAACTACGTGTGAAATATAGCTCTATGATTAATTTAGAAATCCAGGGTTCATAGCAACTGTTGATAATCTCTATACTTGGTGGCAATGCCATGTCAAAATTCCTAGCTTTGCAGAACAAAACCTATTTTACTATTTTGTCAAAATGCATGTTGTTCTTCTGTGATCAGTTCACATATGTTGGTGCCTACATAACTTAAGGTTTTATGAGGAACAAAAATTATACTGCTTATCTACTACGTTATTTTACCTTTACATCATTGTTGCAGGGCAGTTCAGATGAATGTCCTTCCTTTACCATGATGCTTTTGGTGGACCAACAATCAGGCCACTATAGGTTCAAAACAAAAAAACAATCAGACCACTACATCAATGTGCTATTTACCATTCATTTTCCATGACATGTTATTTCGACCACAAATAAGCCCGCTAATTATCTTTACCTTTGCTCAAAAATATTATACCTTTACCACCTTTTTGCCATATAATACAAAATGCAATGTTAGGTGAGCAGATGACATACCTTCAGTACTCCTTTATAATTGAGATGTCCAACTTCTAGTACCAAAGACTTTGCCTATTAACGCTTACGAGCTCTGTTACCCCAATACGTCTGGGAAGGCACGTATCGCGTGTCGGAGACGTTTTGGATACGGATACGTATCCGATAAGCCATGGATACGTATCCCCGGAGTATCTGAAAATTAATTATTTTTGTGAATATCGGACACGCGAGTGGAGACGTCTTGGTCGTCTGGGATACGGCCTGGCCCAAAAACCACCGACGCCGAGACCTAAAGCTAAGCGCCCGACCACGGCCCCTCGTCCCTCCCGCACTCCCCATGCCCCGTGACAGCGCATCGGCCGCGTGCTGGCGCTTGCACGCCCGCAGCCCCGCCGCCCGCCGGCCACCGGCGACGACCCACCGGCCCTCGCCTCAGCTCGCCTCCCGCCGGCCACCGGCGACGACCCACCGGCCCTCGCCTCAGCTCGCCGCCCGCCGGCCACCGGCGACGACCCACCGGCCCTCGCCTCAGCTCGCCGCCCGCCGGCCACCGGCGACGACCCACCGGCCCCCGCCTCCGCTCGCCGACCACCGGCGACCACCCTCCGCCTCGGCCTCTGTCTCTGCTCGCTGGCCGACGTGGATCCTCAGCGAGGCGACGACGAGCCAGTCAGGAGTTCATCCCTTCAGCTTCAGGCGTTCATTGCTGGCCGGTTAGTGGTCATGCTTGATGCCTTGATCTATTCCTCTCCCCCCTTCCCCTGTTCTCGATCTCCTCTCCTCTGTTCTTGACTTCTTGTTGCTTGATTCCTTCTATGCAGTAGATGGCATCTCCAAATATGAGTGTTGCTAGTGCAAGTGCTAGCGGTAGCGTAGGATCTGCAGCTACAAACAAATGAGGATGCTGCTGAATGAATTGCAAGCAGCTAAGCACAATTTATTAATTTTCTAAATTTGAGACTACTATATTTGAAAGTTGATGAGACTTTAAACTTGCTGTTATGTAATAGTAGTACTCTACTACTCTTAAGTTGTTCATTGTGATGTTTAATTGTTCTGCATTGTTTTTATTTTTTTATTTTTATTTTATTTTTTAAATAGTAAACGTATCCCCGTATCGGGTTTTTCTGGAAATTGCCGTATCCTTCCGATACCGATACGTGTATCCGTATCCGTGCTGCATAGCTTACGAGGTGATCCTGGCTTAGGAGGTACTCCCCAATTAGCCATTATTTACAGGCATCCTCAACATGCTCTGCAGCTGTGTTGATAACACGTCCCCAGACACTGGCAGGTATGCCGCACATGTACAAAATGCGTCCATTATACTTCAGTTCATTTATGTCTGTAGCCTCTATTTGTCATTTTTTGGTTTGTTAGTACCTGTCACCTAAATCATTGCTAATTTGTTGGCCTAAAATGAAGACTAACACCTGGCGGTGCCTCATGTGGTTATGCCATTGTGTGATTCTGCAGGTTGCTTATTTGGACTGTCTAGCCTATGCACATAGTGAGTTCCTTGTGCTGCCTTGCTAATCTCTGTTAGTGTTATATAGTTAATTAGTGTGTTACACAGTTTTATTTTCCCATGTAATCTAGGTATATGAAATTTAGTTTAACTGGGTTGCTGCTAAAATAATTTTTCATCTTGTGTTTTCTTATATACAAGATCAGCCAATTCAAATTTGTGTATTGAATTTAGTTTCGCTCACTATCACGGTTCCTCTGTAGCTAGAGCTACCAACAGATAATTCCCAGATCATAGATATTAATAAAGGTGAACAGATGAATCATAGTATCAGGCTGCCTTCACTTCCAGTCATTGGTTAGTGCTCCTTTCTTTCTCCATGAAAAAGCTTGGTGCATGTCTATCTAGGTTACTTTCCAATTCTTTATATGCATCTACATGTGTCCTACTAATTCTTAGCCACTGAGGATTGCTGTTGTTCGTTTTATTATTTTTCCATCAGCTCTTACAGACTGCATATTGCCCACTGATAGGAGGAACCATTGTCTCTGGGGAAAAATACGAGCCTCGGTGTGCCTACCATCTTGTTTCTACTTTATACTTGATGCATTATAGATCGTGTCCCCTTTTTAGTGCGCCACTCTAAAAATGTATTTTTTCCACCTGTTCGGATATACATGTATGTAAAACTTTGTGGATTGTGAACTTTGTTGTATCATTGTTGTCCAGTTTAGTTTGGTCTCCCTGCTTTCAAGATATACAGTAGTATGTAAAACTGAATGTAATATTGTGTCACATTTCATCTTGAACCATGTATCTGATTTGTCCCAGTATTCATTATCGGTGAGGTTGATGTCAATATATATGTTCTATTTCTGTTTCGTCACAGAATTGAACAGCCTCCAATATAGTTTCGTTCTGTACACCTGTGTGCTCTGCTCTTATTCTCTTAAACAGTGAAAGATTTGCGGGCGCAGCAAAGCGCGCCTGACAACCTAGTATTGTTATGCTTGCATAGTATGGGACAGCTCAGAGCTGCTCGCACAGTTCTAGCTTCGTGCTGCAATAATACTGTTCTAACTACCTGGTATGTACGGAAAAATTTGCATGGACGACGGGCTCATTGCAGCACCGTGTGCGCCCGGCCCCCCTCCCGATGGATGCCCATTCAATCGGATGACAGCGCTGTAAACTGATCGGCTCTGTGCTTTCCATTGGCTCCACATCGGTTGAGACGGCTCGCTTCAGGTCAGACTCAGCCTGGCCTTCCCATCGTGGCCCTCCTCTCATCTAACAGGCACAGCTCGGCTCCAATAAATCGTGCCTCCAGTGCTAGTGCGGCTGTTGCACTAGTGTGGCTGTTGCACGCCGCCGCCGATTCCATGGATGAACCTACAGTTGACCTTATGCGATCTTCTTCTGTCATGGAGGATTCACATGCACTAGGAATTGATGCTGTTGATGGTGGTCGTCTCGAAGGAGAACAACAGATAACACGTCAGTTATATGATTAGATCGTTGTGCCTTTTCTTCTATGTTGTTTGCTTTCTGACATATAGTGTGCATATTTCACAGAACACCACGTCGGTTACCATGGGAGTAGACACTATCGGCACCATTTCATAGACATCTGGATCAGTGGAGAATGAAGTACCTGATGAGGTAAAAAAATATTTAACAAACTTACAGAATATATGATATTTTGTTTATTTTTAGTACACCTTTAATTGAAAATTTATATGTACAGGAGGTGGTTCGTAAAGCTGGACACAATTTGATCACTCCTAAAGTTGGAATGACATTTCAATCTGAGAAAGAAGCTTATGAGATGTACAACACCTATGCCGGCAAGATTGGGTTTAGCATTAGAAAGAGCAAGATAAAGCGCTGCCAAGATGGTAGTCTATTTCAAAAATATAGGGTGTGTTTGGTTGCCTAGACTGCCCCCTGGCCAGGCCTCCCCAACCCAACCGGGGTTTCTTTGGTTGGCTATGTGGCCTGTTAAACCAGGCTCCCACAAGCCCAACTGGGGTTGCTACCCAGGCTTCCAGGAAACGGCACGCGGGGGGGGGGGGGGGGGGGGGGGGGGGGGGAGGGGTGTCGTTTCCGTGGAGCCTGGCTTGGCCCAGTCGCGCGTGGCGCTCCCCCCAGCCCCCCGAAGCCAGGGAACAACCATTCCACACTCCACCTGCCGCTCTCTTGCCCTATTCTCTCTCACCGCTCTTTCCCTCTCTCGGTCTCCTTGCCGGGAGGTCCTTGACGGAGTGTGTCGTCACGCATCCCTAGGGCGTCTCAGGTGAGGTGCTTCGGTCGAATACCGTGGACGAACGGTGCATCTCTTCTCTCCATATTCTCTCCATATTCTCTCTTCCTCTTTGGTTGAAACAGTGTTTCCTTACAAATCCATTTGTTTTTTGGCTATTCTATCGGTTATTGTGACTGAATCCGTTATGCAATGCAATTTTCGAGTACTATTTTCTGATACTTTCTTGTTACCCGGTAAAGTTACATCTCCATTTTTGCTGAGTCCATTATATTTGCCTATGATGTTCGTGGATCTAGGTGGCACGTCTTTTTGTCGCAACCAATCCACTTTTATTTGTCAGATTAGTGTTCATTCATAGTTAAGCACCATTTGCAGCACTAATTTTTGCCCCTGCCTTGCGTAGCTTCATGGATCTGGAACTTAGGCGTCGTCGGCTTATCATTAGAGGAGCCTCCATGGTGGTAGTCATCAGCGCCTGGCTTTTTGTTAGATTCAAGCGCACATCACGCACCAGGAGAGGAATATCCTATGGCCCAATGACTGCTAGGGACCAAGAAAGGATGAATAATCTCAGGTTTATCTACCACAGTGATGATGTACATTGTGCTGAGCTACTTAGGACGAAAAGGGCTCCTTTCTTCCAGCTTTGTGACCTATTCAGGCAATGGTCATTTCTCAGAGACAGTATCAACAGCAGCATTGAGGAGCAGGTTGCAATGTTCTTGCATGTTGTAGGACATAACCAATTTAGGGTGGTCAAGATGACTTTTAGAAGGTCCATAGAAACCATCAGTAGGTACTTCTAGCAAGTTCTTTTTGATTTTGGTGAACTCAGGGGAGAGATGATCCAGCAACCTGTTACATCTGTCCACCCGAGAATACAAAACAGTAGAAAGTGGAATCCTTTCTTCAAGGTTGGCAGTTTTTCCACCCCTACAAGACCCAAGTCAAGCTTGTACTTGCTTGCTGTATCCTTCACAACTTGATACTTAGGCATGGAGTTGATGATCATGTGCCTTTAGAGACTGAGTGGCAAGCCAACCCCACTGATGAAGCTGCACCAAACGATATTGTCATGGACAATGCTACCTGGGCGGCCAAGAGGGATACCTGGGCTCAACAGATGTGGCAGACTAGGCATGGAGCTATTAATTAGTTATTGCTATTGCATGGTGCATTAACTTGGATGTATCCTACTTGATGTAAGAACAGATGCTTCATACTGAGGCTTATCCCAAAGACAATGATGCCATGTTATAATTTATGACCTGCTGTTTGATATTTGAACATTAAGAATTGATGTATTGTTTCTGAAATGTCGTGCTTTCCTCTATGATCCTGTTTATTGTTATTTATGAGATGTTGTGGTTTCCCCCTTCTTTTTCTTCGTAATGGATGATATGCAAGCTGTGGCTGGTGAGAACCTTGTGTAGCAGGTTCCTGATGATGTCTCTGGGGCAGGACAAGTTGGTGGCAACGCTATAGCTCCAAGGCTGCAGTGGACTGCCGCTATGTCTAGGTTCATCCTAAGTTGTTGATGGTAGTTATTGTACGATTTTACCCGTCAACTAAACATGAAAAAGGATATAAAAGCAAACACCACCACAGAATAGGGTTTGAACTGACAGAATTCCATGAGTATTAGTGAATCAGTGTTGTGCAGGTTGTTATCAGGAAAAGAGCCAAAGAAGATCCACGTGTCGGACTAATACATCGAATTACGCGGCAATAGTGGATCAGGAAGAATCTAGAAGACACCAGAGACTCACCAGAGAAGGCGGGGCCCAGTTGGTAGAGAGAGGAGGTCGGCCGACCTCCCCTTGGTCGGCCGACCTGTCAGTGATGCGGTTTCGCGTCTGCTTCGACGTGAACTCTCCACCGCCTTTGAGGATTAATCTCCAACCTCCGTCGAAGTCGGTTTGATCCAAGGGCTACAGTTCATCCCACCGGCCTATATATACAGCCCCAGACCCCCCAGGGTTTCATAACCAATTCATTCAATCATATACAAACCCTAATCGAGAGGTGTCCCACGAAAGGATAACCTCTCATTAGGATCTAGGGACTAGATGGTAGAGAGATGGAGAGCGAGGGAAGAGTTAGGAGGAGTTGCCGGCCTATCGGTGATCCCTCTATGGCTTGTACTTCGGTAGGATCTAGCTCTACAAGAGCTAGCTCTTAAGATGTCTCGGGCAACCAACTTCTGATTCACGTAAGTCTATGTTTATATTGTTTATCTGGTTTATGTCTCTCTTTTGAGTGCTTTATTCCTATTCTAGTGGGAGTAGAGTAGTAATCCCTAGTGTAGGCGTGGTGTCTAGACTATGGTTACTCGTAAATGCCCCCTGCTTTCTGGATCGGTGGTAGATCGCACGGGTGACCTAGCCTTGTTGAATCTTACATAGTCCACCTCCCGTCTGTAGGGCCAGTAGGATCTTGTTACTTAGGAAAGTATCTTTTGTGATATCCTTCCTCAAATGATTTCCCCAGATGAGCAGCAGAAGACATAAGCTTGCTCAAGTCAGAAGTAGAAACCCCTAGTTATCCTCTCTATACTCCTATTATCTACAACCTAGATCACCATAACCATATTATATACACCATTGATTAGTTTACACCTATTAGCCATAACCTTAGCTGCAACAACACTATCCTTAATTGCATCACTACACTCATCATTGACTGCCACCTTTTAACCTAGTTTTTACCTTTACTTATTCATTAACCTTGGTTAAGTTAGATCGTAGTTAATCAAGCCCTTTTCCTATGGATACGATATTTAAAACCCCCCCGGTGAAAAACTACAAAGGTATCCATGCGCTTGCGGATTTATCTGTGTGCACTTAAAAATACCAACATAGCTGAAGGAGTTAGAACTGATAAGGGTTTCAAAGACTGCCATGTCAACACTGCTGCCTGTTGGCGTGAAGTCTAGTCCGCGCTCAGCACACCAGCGAAGCTAGAAAGTTCCACAGAGCAAGAGTCTGCAGATCAGCTAGCTTCGACAATCAGGTTCCAAGCGTGGCAGTCAATTTGACCTACAATTGACAAGGGAGAAAAGAGTCGATCAATAACACAAGGTGGAACAACTGGTGTGTTCCAGGCGGTTCCAAATATTCGGCCCAATGGGCCTTTCATTCTAGGCTACCGGCTAGAGAGCCGATATCCGACTGCATGAATCGATTATACAACTGTAGCGCAAACATCCGATTCTCAATTAACTGATTCAGGATTGCATGAAAGATAGCAAGTCATATCGTTCAAATCTCAATTACATATTATCTCACACATTAACACACGTTTCAATCTATCACGTTCATAAATTAGGATCAACCTGATCGTTACAGCTAACAATGCACGTGAATCAATCTAAACATGATCGAAGCATAAAACAACATGTAAAAGAAATCGGGTAAATACAACATGCAAAGGACAAGCATAAAAAGATTCGGCTAAATAGCTGATCTGACTATCATATAGGAAACATATAAGCCTATAAAGTAAACGACGCTTTGACCCTTTGACCAATCAACACAGTCTGTTGCTTACACCATGAGGATCGAACGGATCATTACAGCTCGTGACGTAAGCTAATGATTGAATCTTTTAATCAAAGACTCTCAACGTAATCTACTTTATTACTTGAGTGCGACCTGTATACGATCTAGGTCTGAACTAACCGGCTAATCACAAATCTACTTGCTTAAACAAGGTGTTCAATTATTTATTCATTAAGCAAGACAGATACATAGGGTTTAAGCCGATAAGAAAGATATCAAGATTGGGCAATTGATGATGCTTAAAATAAATAAACAATAAATACATATAAGTAGCATCGGTAACTTAATGAATCTAACTAAACATGCCAATTTTAGTTAGAGCCGATAACTAACCCTCAATCTAACTTAAGCAGTGGGGTGTAAGGAAGAATTACACAGGCTATACTCAAATTAAACGAGAATCGATAACTACTCAAGTTCATCTAGTAGTGGGGTACGATGCAGAATCGTACAGGTGGTACATGACAAACACGAGCGTGACAGTATTTACAGCAAGCCTGCGTCCACCAGATGACGCCCAACTTGTCGAAGAAACTCGTCGGATCTACTCTGCTCCTACTCCTAGGGTTTTTGGCCGAGGGCTGAAAAGGGTTGTTGTATTGATGTGTTCGTGTCCTGTTACAACGTGCTTGGGTTTATATTTATGCCCAGCGACTAGAAAGAAAATCTCAACCGAATGGAAATCCTAACTGAAAATAAGGAAACAATAAAATTTGCTAATTCTAAGATAACTTGGAGCCCATCGTTCCCTTTCGTATGGGCCCCCTCCCTGGTCGCTCTAAAGTGGGCATGCCTGCATGTCTCTACTTACTCATGCCAATTATCTGGTATTCCCCTGGCTTCCGCAGCACACCTTGATGACGTCAGTATGTATCCGATTCAATCTTCTGATTGCTCCATACCCGCTGATAATACCTGATTTATCCCCTCGATCGGCTGTCTTTTGCATAACTGATTACCTGGGCACTATCCAAATTTTGGTGTAAACACATGCCTCCCAATTTTGGGATGAAATTGATTTCTTCCCAAAATTTCAAATAGCCCTTGACTCGTCCAGTCCCAATTTCCGACCGTCAGCATACCTTCTTGGACGCTTCGCCTTCTGCGCGCCGCGTCCAGATCTATATCCTTTTATTCAATCGAATATATATCCGAAGCGTCGCCTCGTCTCTCGAGGAAACCACCTCTGACTATAAATCAATGCCAAAGTTGTCCGGCACATCACGCATCCTTTCAAACCTTCCAGCCTCCTTAGCAGTTCTTCGTCTCCCTCATCTCTCTCTGTTTCTCCGCCTCTTGCTGAAAATCCCAATGACCAGCGGTGACGACCACGGAAGCGCCCAGCCAGCGGCCCTGCTGAGGCTGATGAAGGGACCAGCCGTCCCCGCCCCAGGCACCTGCGCCTGCGCGCCTACAGCAGGTAAATCGGACTTAGCAAATGCATCCACTGAGATTTTCTTCCCCTTTTACCTGAATCTACACTCCGTGTATGCTTCAGCCAGGGTAGGGTCCTTTGTTCAGAAGCCCCTGCTGCCGTAGCCTTTTCCGGGGACGCCATCAATGCCGCATCTACTACCTCTTCTTCCTCATCGGCTGATAGCCGCCGCCTCCACCAGCGTGCGCGGGAATACAGCCGCCTGTATCCGGAGGCGTCCAAAAAGAACAGCCAGCTCCAGGACAGTCTAGCCGCACAGTCGACCGCCCTTGCCGCCGCCGACTCCGAGCTTGCAGCAATGCGAGCCTGTCTCTCCGAGGCTGACGCCACGGTGGCAGGTATGTTTCATCAACGTTCTCATTTTCGTTCTCCATCTTGACCTGATCCTCACTGCCTCTTGTACAGCCATGATAGCACAGTCGGAGAACCTGCGACAGGTTGCCGACGAAGCCACTGATGTCGTTGGCGCGCGTGGTGCATCGGTGGAACTCCGCCTCCAGGACATCCACCGCTGTGTTCGTGAAGCAGTTACGAGCGGCATCTACCGTGCCGCCGTCGCCAGCCTCGCAGCTGCCCAGCTCCGCTTCGGATACCTCCAGCTGTCCGTCGAGCCTGGTTTTCCGGACAAGGAAGACCCAAGAGAGCGTGAGAGTCTCATGGAAGCCTTTGATGAACACACCGAAGAAATAGCAGTGACCATCTCTGCTGAGGGTATCATTGACGAGACGCGCAATAATCAGTAGTTTGTACTAGGTGCAGACTGCTTAATATAAACTCCTTGTATAATCTAAATGCACTCTTCCTCCATTTCTTGCTCTAAAGGCGATGTACATCACATCGGCTATCATACCCCATTGAGGGTTTATATTTTTGTTCTTAAGGCGATTTTTCCTCTGAAATCGGCTGTTGCGCGGTTGCGATGCTCCATCGAGAGTCTATATCAGCTTTTTCCCTTCCCTTCTTTTTTTCTAAAGGCGACCCCTGTTGGAATCAGCTATTACGCTCTACCGAGAGTTGTATTTTTGTACTGAAGGCAATCTCTAGATGAAATTGGCTGTCGGGCTCTGATTACTCCGAATGCTTATTCATGCTCCGACTGGGATGTTAGGATAGTACTTTTTAAAATGTTTGCCATTGATAGCCCTAGCAAACTCGTTTCCTTCCAAATCTTGCAAGATATACGCATTGCCAGGTGCACATCAGGTAATCCGGAACGGCCCTTCCCAGTTCGGAGACCATTTACCAAATTGGCTGTCCTTAGTACCAATGGGCAACACAACCTTCCAAACCATCTCTGATTCGACAAATTGTTTACCCTTGACTTTCTTATTGTAGTATTTGGCTACTCTTTGCTTGTTTGCCTTAATGTTTTCCAAAGCCTTCAACCGATGACAATTTAGGTCTTCTAAACTGTCCAGCATGATATCTTTATATTCATCGGCTGTGAGCTAGCACTGCAATGTGACTCGCCGTGACTCAGACTGAACTTCCCATGGCAGTACAGCGGCGTGTCCATATATCAACTCATAAGGAGTAGCTTTAGTTGAGCCATTCTGAGACATCCGATAAGCCCACAACTCTTCATTTAAAGTCAAATACCATTTTCTCGGGTACTGCTCAATCTTCTTTTTATACCCTTGATTAGAATCTGATTTGATGCCTCAGCCTGGCCATTTGCTTGTGCGTAGTAGGGAGAAGAATTGTACAATTTGATTCCCATAATATCAGCGAATTCTCTGAACTCCTCTGAAGTGAACATGGTGCCCTGATCAATTGTTATGGTCTGAGGGATACCAAACCGATAGATAATATGATCTTTAACAAACTCAATCATATTCTTGGACGTAACAGTTCTCAGAGGAATTGCCTCAACCTACCTGGTGAAGTAATCTGTTGCTACTAGTATGAATTTATGCCCTTTACTCGATGAAGGATATATTTGGCCGATCAAATTAATTCCCCATCCTCTGAATGGCCATGGTTTGATTATAGGATTCATAGTAGAGGCTGGTGACTATTGAATATCGCCAAATTTCTGACAACCTTGGCATCCTCTATAATATCTGAAACAATCTTCCAACATTGTTGGCCAGAAATACCTAGTCCTCCTGATGACCCATTTCATCTTATGAGCAGACTGATGAGCCCCACATATTCCTTCGTGTACCTCGCTCATCAACCATTCAGACTCTTCCTTCCCCAGACATTTGAGTAGGACGCCCTCGACAGTCTTATAATATAACTGTCCATCGAGCAACACATACTTGATGGATTTGTACCTAAGTTTCCTGCTCACCTTCTGCGAAGGATTTCTGAGGTAATCGGCTATTTCTGTCATCCAATCTCCTTCTGTTAGCTCTGTGCTAAACACCCCCTGTATCAACCGGTACCCCGAAGCATCTTGTGCTAGCCGATTAGCCTCCTGATTCTGAACCCTGGGGATATGAACAAGAGAGAATGCCAAAAAGTCATCTAATAACGCTCTGCACCGGCTGCAATATTCCCTAAGTACATCATCCCTGCACTCATATTGGCCGAGTAACTGATTAATCACCAACTGTGAATCTCCAAACATCTCACTTATCATGGCCTTTGCCTCATGTAAAAGTTAAAGTCCTCTCAACATGGCTTCATGCTCTACCTTATTAGTTACCACGGGGCCAATCTGATAAGCAAACTCAAAGTACTGCCCTCGTGGCGAAATCAGAACAATGCCGACACCACCACCCTGCTTGCATGAGGATCCATCGAAGAACATACTCCACGGCATTGCCTCAGAGTAACTAGTCTGACCCCCATGATGTTGAGTCACAAAATCCACCATCACTTGCCCTTTGACTGCCTTGGTCGAATCAAACCTTAGGTCAAATTCTGATAGTGCAAGAATCCATTTGCCGATTCTCCCGTTCAAAATCGGCATAGACAACATATGCTTGATTACATCTACTTTAGACACTACTACACACTCTGCCGTCAGTAAGTAGTGCCTCAGCTTGGTACATGAATAGTATAAGCATAGGCATAACTTCTCGGTAGGAGTGTATCTTGTCTCTAGATCCAACAATCTCCGGCTCAAATAAAAGACCACTCTTTCCTTGCCTTCAAATTCCTGCATAAGGGCTGTACCAACCGTGTGGCTTTTGGCCGTCACATACAGTTTAAAGGGCTCCCCTGCCTGTGGAGGAATTATCATGGGAGGAGACTTCATATACGCTTTTATACTCTCAAATGCCCCTTGTTGTATGTCACTCCATCTGAACTCTTGATCATTTTTCAACTTCAACAATGGTGAGAATGGTAGTACCTTCTCCGATAGGTTGGATATGAATCTTCTTATGAAATTGATCTTTCTGAGCAAGGACTGTAACTCCTTTTTATTTGTTGGAGGTACTGCATCATCTATTGCCTTCCTGCTCTTCTCTCCAACCAAAATTCCACTCCGGTGCACCATAAAACCCAAAAACTGACCGGCTGATACTCCGAACACACATTTGTTGGGATTCATTTTTAAACCATATCTCTAGGTACACTCCAGAGTTTCTCATAAATCAGCCAAATGGTCCTTGTAGCTTTTTGACTTTACTACCACGTCATCAATATATATCTCAACGATTCTGCTGATTAGCCGATGAAAAATATAATTCATTGCTCTCTGATAAGTGGCACCAGCATTTTTAAAGCCGAACGTCATGGCCATCCATTCATACAACCCAAGGGCACCCGGGCATCTGAAAGCTGTCTTGGAGATATCCTCATCGGCCATGAAGATTTGATTGTAACCAGCATTACTGTTGGCGGTCCTTAGAGCTTATTTCTTACCGCCAATATGTTACTAAAATAAATAGTAGGTAGTGCTTTAAACTAACATTTTCACAAGTTTTGGTGTGTACTTGACTTGCAGGTGTGACATGTGGAAATGCACAAAACCATAAAGAAAGCGCATTCCAGAATTTGTATTCAGAAAAGGCGCAAAGAAGAAGAGAAGCCCACCTTCATTAGCATTCTGGGCCCATTCGTAACCACAGGAGAAGTCCAGGCCCAGAGACAAACCGACCACGCAAAGGCGGTGGCCAAATGGACCCACCAGGGGGGCGACCGGTCCCCTAGAGGGGCCTCTCGGGCCTAGTCTTCTCAGGCGGTGCATAGGACGGTTCCCTCAAGGCGGTTCCACCTGCTTCCATATTTGTTGGTGCCCGAACCGTCCTTGTTAGACTATAAAAGAGAGGGAGAGCTCCCCTCCAACACAAACCATCATTTGGAGCCATTTACCTCACCTCTCACTTGTATTCTTTAGATTAGTTTTAGTATTAGAGCAAGGCAAGAGCTAGCAAGGAGAGTTTGTATCCTTGGGAGAAGAAGGAACACCTCGGTATGAATACAATGCAGTTCTCTTCCAAGTTCAAGTTCTTATCTTATTTATATAGCAATGCATATGAACTAGAGTATAGTCTTGGTCATGTTATGATCATGATATATGAACTAGCATATAGTTTATGTGTTATGTTCTTGATATGTTCATCGTTGTTCTTCATCGTTCATCGACTTAGTATGAATAGAGGAAGAACTAGGGATGAGGTGACGGTTCATCGTGCCTTCTCGGTTGCTCTTAGCCTAGCTTGTCACTCCGAAGGGGTGGGGTCCTAGGGGGTTTGGAGTTGTTTCCAAGTACCCGAGCATGGTGCTCTGGTATGCGGAGATCGGCGAATATGTCAGTATCCCACGGGCAGAGGGGTAGGTGGGCAGGTGGTGACAGCCCTGTCCATCCCTAGCACTCCCCCATGTTCGGATATTGAGTAGGAGTTCGTAAAGTCTCTATTGGCTGGCAGACCAGCTGCGGGGATCTCCCTGTCATCCCAGGCCTAGTCCTAATACTAGACATGCTAATTAGATGTTTACTAACAGTTCTTTGCATAGTTATATATGACCAATGCCTGCTCAATTAGATATATTCTTTTATTCTTTATTTCTCTTTTATCCTTGAGGTCGGCTCAGATGTGTGTCCACTATCTTTGAACTATGATTTACCCCTGCCTATGCTATGTCTACCTATGCATTCAATAAGTGATCATGTTTATGCCAAAGCTAGATGCATTCGTCCTGTCCTCCTACGGGAAATTATAAATACGACACCCTTGAATACTCACGGGTTAAAATGCTACAATGATAGTTCCGTGCGCTTGTGGATTTATCTATACTGAGCTATCATGATTGGCATACCTAAGTACCATTACCTAAGGACTGTAATTCTTGTTGCACCCCAAGGCGTCGTGCCTCAGTTTTGTATATCGTAAGTAATGATGGTTGGGAAGGCCAATCAGGCACTACTAACTGTTATTACCAGATTGCATTATCTTGGCCGGCGTCGTTAAGGGCTGAGAGTTACCTTTCTAAAGTAATGGTGGTTAGGGATGTCAACACACATTTCTAGTATCGTTGCTAGGGATGGGCTTTTAGTCTATCTTTAGTAATGACGCTAAGAAACACCAACAAGCATTTCTGGCGCCGTTGCCGGGGAGGGCAAAAGAAAAATAAAAACATCTAGCTTGGCATAGGCATTGATTGCACAATAAGCAAAAGGTGGCCATAGTTTAGGCAGGCTAACTTCTCTTGTTTTCTTTCTCTTTTTTATTGGAAAGAAAATAGGATAGTGTATGAGTGGTTTCGACCTGTCGAACAACTTCACCGACAATCCGGAGGCACTCGTAAGGAAGAATAGGTCCCGTACCACTCCTTCTTCTGCTACTCCATCGACAGACGAACCATTCACTCCCGCACCATCCGCTACTATCATCATGGCCAAGACACTCCACGACTACTCCACCCCTACTGTTGCCAACGTGCCCGTTGGGCCCGCTGTCAATATCGGGAATGGAAACTTCGAGCTCCGTACTGGCCTAATCAAGATGGTGCAGGCAAGCCAGTTCTGTGGCTTGCCAAATGAGGACGCAAATGCTCATCTTTAACACTTCCTTGAATTGTGCGACACCATCGTCACCAAAGACTTCGCACCAACTAGCATCAAGCTCTGCCTATTTCCTTTTTCCCTTGCGGGGAAGGCCAAACAGTGGTTCTACCAAAACAAGGAAGCTGTCAACACGTGGGACAAATGTTCCATGGCGTTCCTCGCCAAGTTCATCCCCATGAGCAAAACCATTGCTCTAAGGGGGGAGATATCCAACTTCCACTAAACATCACTCGAGTCCATCCCTCAGGCATGGGAGAGGCTGCAGGACTATGTCCGAGCCTGTCCCCACCATGGAATGGAAGATTGGCTGGTGCTCCAGAACTTTTACGAGGGCCTGACAGCCATGTCAAAAGGGCACCTTGATGCCGCAGCTGGAGGGGCATTCCTCTCCCTCACCATGGAGAATGCCACTGCACTCATCGAAAAGATGGTAGCAAACCAAAGCTGGGGAGAAGGAAAAGAAACACAAGAAGGCATGCATACTGTGAAGGAGACGGATTTGCTTGCCGCAAAAATAGACCTCCTAATAAAGAGGCTGGACGACCGTGCCACCGAACCCACCACAGGCACCGTCCAAGCCACGGACTCACACATGACATGTGAAGTCTGTGGAAATGTTGGCCATTCGGGGAACAGCTGTCCCGAAACCCAGGAAGAAGCGACCTACGTCAACAACGGGTTTTGCCAACATCAACAACCAGGTAATAATGGGTGGAACAACCATAACCACCCACAAGGTAATTCTTCTAATCTCAATTCAAATTTTAAATTGAATTTCAATCAACCTTCCTCGAGAGATTTTGTTTTAAGGCAAGCTAAGTTTAATGCAGATCTTGCTAGAAAGCTTTCCATTAATGATAAAATGTTTGAATCTATAAATTGTAAACTTAAAACTCTATCTTCTTTTGTTAAACATCAGCTGAGTTTCAATAAAATGATAGAAAAACAGTTTGCTCAAATTGCTGCTTCTATTCCTGTCAACAATACGGGAAAAATCTCAGGGCAACCCGAGAATTCTCCCAAGTTTGTTCATGCAGCTGCAGAGCAATGAAGAGGAGGAAGTCTTGCCAACAGACTATAAATGTTGAGCCCTTGCCGAAGGTCATCGGTAGTTATCTTTCAAAAAAAAGAAAAAAGGAGAGAGAGTAAAAAAAAGGACTCTACTCCTTTACACCTTTGCTACCAATAAGGCCAAGGTCCATATACACTAGTTGTGTGTGTGATCCGGATTGATGGTTCAGCTAAGTTGGAGCCTATACGTCCATGCCACTGGTGCAGCATCTTCAAAGAAATCCACATATGCTGCCGGTAAGAACACTCAGGTATGCAAAAGGTAATAAATGTTCACCAACCCCTTCGCTCATACTTGTCTCCTTATGATCATTCAAATTCAGGCTTCCCTATTTATGTCATATGCTCTTGTTTGGATGTATTCTCGTGAGTAACATCCATAGGCTGTTTTCAAATTAAGCATGGTGCTTAGGTTGAAATAGTCTTCTTTAATCATGTTTTGACATGGTGTTGAAATTTGATTAATGAACCTTGAGTTGTTTTCATAAACAATGGCAGTAATCTGATATGGGGATAAGTCTTGGATATGTTTTTGTTGCATCTTTTATATCAGCCTTATTTGAGCTCTAATAAAAGTTGGTTGAACAAGTTCCTAATAAAATAAAAATAACTAAATAATAAAATTTTATTTCCTTGATCTTTTAGCCAATAAGACCCTTACCTGTTGTAGACCCTCTTGTTTTGTTTTCTTTGTTATAACAAAAGCAGGTACAAAAAATAAGTGTGGGGGAGATCTCTCAAGCATAACTACAACAAATTCGAGATCTCCCTAACACATTGCACAAACATCGAGCAACCCATCAAATAAAAGGACGAGACAAACAACTTCCATTAGTTCCTTCATCTTCAACGATGGTTTGTGCAACTCTAACCCCGCCCTTTTCAAAGTTTTAAAATTGAACTTTGAACACTTTTGAAAAGACAAAACTTTTGATGCTCCATCTCCATGGTATCCTGTGATTAAAGTTTGCATACTCTTTATTCCTTGCCAATATTCCTATTACTTGTGAACACTTATCCTGTGATTAAAGTTTGCATACTCTTTATTCCTTGCCAATATTCCTATTACTTGTGAACACTTATCATAGGGACCCTATTTTATCCAAGTGATTGACGAATGAGATATAGTAGGATGACATGACGCCTGCTCATTTCTTGTAAAGAACTTGGGATTTATTTTTACAAAACAAAAATCAATATAGCATGTTCCTTGAATGATTGCTAATACCTACCAAGGCCATACATGATCTTTCATGACAAAACCTTCCACATATGCATCTTACTTTGTGTTGAGTTTGGTCAAGTTTTGTGACCCCTGTTGAGAGAAATTTCATTCTCCCAAGATCAGATTTCACGCACCCACAAATAAGGTTGCCAACTCTTACACTAAGAGTTGCGCACAATATTCATCCATCCACCAAATAATTGCACTACTCCTACCTTGGAGTAGGCGCAAAATATACCTTCCACTTTGATCCACCCAAAATGTTCTACTCCTACACTGGGGGTGAACCAAAAATATACTTATTAGGTCCTATCCAAATAAATGCTCTGAATCTTTGTTCACATCTCCCTTAAAGTTTTTGTTCCAAATAAAAGCATGAGGCTATCTTCCAAAAGGTGAAGAAAAAAAAGTGGAGAAGAAAAGAAGAAGAAGAAGAAGAGAAATATATATATAAATATATATATAAAGAAGACAGAGAATAAGGATAACTCATGCCCTCATAAAAGATTTTTCTAAGTCCTGATAAGGAGGGAGATGTGTTTCAAAGAGCATAATGGAATTAAGTTAGACACCAATAATACCCACCATATTCTTTCCACGCACATGCACATTCTGATCTAAGAGTATGACGCTTCCCTCCGGTGCGGTCCAAGGTTTGACTTGACAATAGATGCAAGGTAAGTGTACCTTAGTATTTTCCTCCCTACCTAAAGCTCTAGATAAACTTTTTAGAGGCAGGGTGATCAAGTGAAGGCAATCCCTATATATGCCTTGGTGAGGAACCACATACAAATAAGTGACTTGAGAGAATCATTCAAGGAACAAGAACTATCTTTTTGTTTTCAAAACTTCAAAAAAACCCAAGTTTCTGAGCAGGGATACGAGTAAGAAGATTTGAATCTAGGCTATTCCATTTTTCAATTGCCCAAGATGACTTGGTAGACACTTGGAAGTTCACAGGTTTAGGTGAAGCTTGGAATAACTTGTACGCAGATTTCAAATCAAGGAGATAAACTCGCTTAGTCCTTCAAACCTTTACTCGAGGACGAGCAAAGGACTAAGTGTGGGGGAGTTGTTGGCGGTCCTTAGAGCCTATTTCTTACTGCCAATATGTTACTAAAATAAATAGTAGGTAGGGCTTTAAACTAACATTTCCACAAGTTTTGGTGTGTACTTGACTTGCAGGTGTGACATGTGGAAATGCACAAAAAACCATAAAGAAAGCGCATTCCAGAATTCGTATTCAGCAAAGGCGCAAAGAAGAAGAGAAGCCCACCTTCATTAGCATTCTGGGCCCATTCGTAACCACAGGAGAAGTCCAGGCCCAGAAACAAACCGACCATGCGAAGGCGGTGGCCAAACGGACCCACCAGGGGGGCGGCCGGTCCCAGGGGTGGCCGGTCCCCTAGAGGGGCCTCTCGGGCCCAGTCTTCTTAGGCGGTGCGTAGGACGGTTCCCTCAAGGCGGTTCCACCTGCTTCGATATTTGTTGGCGCCCGAACCGTCCTTGTTAGACTATAAAATAGAGGGAGAGCTCCCCTCCAACACACACCATCATTTGGAGCCATTTACCTCACCTCTCACTTGTATTCTTTAGATTAGTTTTAGTATTAGAGCAAGGCAAGAGCTAGCAAGGAGAGTTTGTATCCTTGGGAGGAGAAGGAACACCTCGGTATGAATACAATGCAGCTCTCTTCCAAGTTCAAGTTCTTATCTTATTTATATAGCAATGTATATGAATTAGAGTATAGTCTTGGTCATGTTATGATCATGATATATGAACTAGCATATAGTTTATGTGTTCTTGATATGTTCATCGTTGTTCTTCATCGTTCATCGACTTAGTATGAATAGAGGAAGAACTAGGGATGAGGTGACGGTTTGTCGTGCCTTCTCGGTTGCTCTTAGCCTAGCCTGTCACTCCGAAGGGGTGGGGTCCTAGGGGTTTAGGAGTTGTTTCCAGGTACGCGAGCATGGTGCTCGGGTATGCAGAGATCGGCGAATATGTCGGTATCCCACGGGCAGAGGGGTAGGTGGGCAGGTGGTGACAGCCCTGTCCATCCCTAGCACTCCCCCACGTTCGGATATTGGGTAGGAGTTCGTAAAGTCTCTATCGGCTAGCAAACCAGCTGCAGGGATCTCCCTGTCATCCCAGGCCTAGTCCTGATACTAGACATACTAGTTAGATGTTTACTAACAGTTCTTTGCATAGTTATATATGACCAATGCCTGCTCAATTAGATATATTCTTTTATTCTTTATTTCTCTTTTATCCTTGAGGTCGGCTCAGATGTGTGTCCACTATCTTTGAACTATGATTTACCCCTGCCTATGCTATGTCTACCTATGCATTCAATAAGTGATCATGTTTATGCCAAAGCTAGATGCATTCGTCCTGCCCTCCTACGGGAAATTATAAATACAACACCCCTGAATACTCACGGGATGAAATGCTACAATGATAGTTCTGTGCGCTTGCGGATTTATCTATACTGAGCTATCATGATTGGCATACCTGAGTACCATTACCTAAGGACTGTAATTCTTGTTGCACCCCAAGGCGTCGTGCTTCAGTTTTGCATATCATAAGTAATGGTGGTTGGGAAGGCCAATCAGGCACTTCTGACTGTTATTACCAGACTGCATTATCTTGGCCGGCGCCGTTAAGGGCCGAGAGTTACCTTTCTGAAGTAATGGTGGTTAGGGATGTCAACACACGTTTCTAGTATCGTTGCTAGGGATGGGCTTTTAGTCTATCTTTAGTAATGACGCTAAGAAACGCCAACAATTACCATCAATGAAGCTGATGACCCGATGTCCTGCTGCAGCATCAACCAGCATGTCGGCAATCGGCATCGGATACCCGTCCATAGGAGTTGCTCTATTCAAATCCCGGAAGTTAATGCATACTCTCATTTTGCCGTTCTTCTTGTACACAGGGACAATATTCGATATCCAGTCTACATACCGACAAGGTCGTATGAACTTAGCCGCCAACAGTCTCTCTACTTCTACCTTGATGTCCTGCAGTGTCTCTGATTTGAACCTTCTAGGTGCCTGTTTAAAAGGACGATACCCATCTTTTATCGGCAGTCGGTGCTCAACTATAGATTTGTCCAGGCCAGGCATTTCATAGTATTCCTAGGCAAAACAATCAACAGATTAATCAATTCTTGCTTAAACTCGGGATCCAGGTTTGTAGCTATATACGTCGGCCATGGTCTGTCTCCAGGCCCGATGTCTACCTGCTCTAATGTATCAGCCGACGTGAAACCCTGTCCCAGCTTTCCATCAGTTCCATCTATTGGGTTATCCATTAAACTTGATTTTGTAAGCTGACTGCCTAGATCAGCTATTGACAACTGTCATCAATTTCAACGGTGTCTTCCTTCTCAGTCTTTTCTGAGAAACACTCGAAACCTTCTATTTCCCTGTTCGTACCATTGGTGGCCATTGGGATCTCGGAATTGTCTGCCTTGGCCATTGGGATCTCGAAATTGTCTGCCTTGATTGTTTCCTTAGGCTCTTGGAAACTTTCTCCCTCATTTCCAAATTCTTCTACCGATATCTGCGCTTCAGGGTTCATCATGGTTTCTTTCGTTGCTTTCTCAGAAACTAGAATCCTGATCTTGTCCCTTGGAATCAACACTTCCACCATGTTCTAACGAGCATCATTTCTAGCATCCATTCCTTTGGTGCCTTCAAACTTCAAAGCCCCCCTCTGGATGGCCTTTTGGATATGTTGTCTGAAGGTCCAGCAGGCACTGGTGTCATGAGAGTCTCTCGCATGAAACTTGCAGAACTTCTTTCCTTTCAACTGTTCATCACTCGGCATGACATAATCTGCTGGAAACTCAATCTGCCCCTTCTTTGTCTAGAAGTCAAACAACTGGTCCGGACTATAGCCCCGTAATCACTTTGCTTTCTGTTGCCCCTAGATTTGGGAACTGCATTGCCTTCCTCCACCACTTTAGCTCAACTGCTGTGACTTTGTCATCAGACTCTCCCGATTTGTCTGAATGCTCACTGCTGACGAAGGCGCTGCCCTTGAATCGGTTTTCCCTACTGTGGTTCTGTGACTGTGCCTCTATCACCGCTGCCTTTTGGGAAAGCTGGCTTAGGTTCTCCCATTCTATTCCCGCCAACTTCTCTTTGACTGCTGATGGGAGGCCCATAATAGCCAACTGTGTAAGCTGGCTGTCGGGCAGCTCCAGCGAGTAACACTGGTTCCTGACGTCTCTGGGCCTCTTAATGAAATCAACTCCCGACTCGTTGGATTTATGCTTCATAGCAGCCAGGTTGGCGATGTTTCTTTCTTCATTCCCCACATAGAAGTAAGCTTGGAACTTCTTTTCCAAGCTAGCCCAATTGGGGGTCAGCGATGCAAACCATGTGAAGGCCGGTCCGGTTAATGAGAGTGAGAAGAACCGAACTCTGTGAGCATCCTCCACCGAGGCTTCTCCCAATTGTGTGAGGTATCGACTGATATGCTCCATCGTGGAGATGCCATCCTGCCCACTGAACTTGGAGAAATCAAGGATTCGATAACGTGATGGCAAAGCCACCAGGTCATACCATTCTGGGTATGGACGCTTGTACGTGATTGACATCCCCTTAGGCTTCAGACCGAACTGCTCTTTGAGCACATCGGTCATCTCTGTAGCAGGTCATCATCCTATCTAGCGGGCTGCTGGCTGGCCTGAAGATTGCAACCTTGAGCCTCCCGGTAACCTGGGTTCGGGCGCATGCTCCAATGGTTGAAATCAGAGGAATAGTGATAACCCGACGGCTTGGGAAGCGTCATACCCCCTTCGGTAACGCATTGGGATCAACATTCTTGTTCAGTTTCTGATAGTATGAAGACATTTTTGCAGCCGATTGCAGGACTAAACTTGTAGTGGCAAAGCCATCGTTTGGTCCCTTCGGCTGTTGCGGTCGACGTGACGTTCTCGCTGCTCTAGATGATTTTGCCGGGGACACGGTGGTGTACACATATCCTCCTGGCACATGCTGCCCGAGCAAATTTTCCAGGTGCCCATAAAATGTTTCCAGAAACACATGATGATTGACGGCTACTGCCTCCCTCGTAGCCGAATATACCATCTTTTCAAACATCTTGCGATCCTCCGGTCCCAGATCAGTCTGCCCATGGAGCATATAACGGGGAAGTGGCATCTTCTGGTACAACCCTTTCTCGCGGCCCTTGGAGAAGCATCCAAGGCAAGCGTCGCGAAAATCGGAGATGTGCCTATCCACCAGCTGGGCGGACTCTGGAGGCAGCTCCTCCATAGTCACGCGAAGGACGTTGTCGTTGTTGAACATGATTTCAGTGAAGCGGTCCCACCGGGTGTGCCAAAAAGTGTGTTGGCACGAAGTCTGGTCAATGCTCAGCACACCAGTGAAGCCGGAACAAATCGGGTTCCAAGCGTGCCAGTCAATTTGACCTGCAATTGACAAGGGAAAAAAAAGTCGATCAGTAACACAAGGCCGAACCAATGGTGTCCTAGGCGGTTCCAAATATTCGGCTCAATGGGCCTTTCATTCCAGGCTACCGGCAAGAGAGCCGATATCCGACTGCATGAATCGAATATATAACTGTAGCGCAAACATCCGATTCTCAATTAACTGATTCAGGATTGCATGAAAGTTAACAAGTCATATCGTTCAAATCTCAATTACATATTATCTCATGCATGAACACACGTTTCAATCTATCACATTCATAAATTAGGATCGACCGGATCGTTACAGCTAACAATGCATGTGAATCAATCTAAACATGATCGAACCATAAAACAGCATGTAAAAGAAATCGGGTAAATACAACAAGCAAAGGACAAGCATAAACAGATTCCGCTAAATAGCCGATCTGACTATAATACAGGGAACATACAAGCCTATAAAGTAAACGACGCCTTGACCCTTTGACCAATCAACTCAGTCCGTTGCTTACGCCAAGTGGATCGACCAGATCGTTATAGCTCGTGATGTAAGCTAATGATTGAATCTATTAATCAAAGACTCTCCACATATCTACTTTATTACTTGAGTGCGACCTGTATACAATCTAGGTCTGAACTAACCGGCTAATGATAAACAAATCTACTTGCTTAAACAAGGTGTTCAATTATTTATTCATTAAGCAAGACAGATATATAGGGTTTAAGCCGATAGAAACAGATCAAGATTGGGAAATTGATGATGCTTAAAATAAATAAACAATAAATACACATAAGCAACATAGGTAACTTAATGAATCTAACTAAACATGCCAATTTTAGTTAGAGCCGATAACTAACCCTCAATCTAACTTAAGCAGTGGGGTGGAAGGCAGAATTACACAGGCCATACTCAAATTAAACGAGAATCGATAACTACTCAAGTTCATCTAGCAGTGGGGTACGAGGCAGAATCGTACAGGCCGGACATGATAAACACGAGCGTGACGGTACTTACAGCAAGCCTGCATCCGTCGGATGACGCCCAACTTGTCGAAGAAACTTGCCGGATCTACTATACTCCTACTCCTAGGGTTTTTGGCCGAGGGCCGAAAAGGGTTGTTGTATTGATGTGTTCGTGTCCTGTTACAACGTGCTTGGGTTTATATTTATACCCAGCGACTAGAAAGAAAATCTCAACCGAATGGAAATCCTAACTGAAAATAAGGAAACAATAAAATTTTCTAATTCTAAGATAACTTGGAGCCCATCCTTCCCTTTCGTATGGGCCCGCTCCCTGGTCGCTCTGAAGTGGGCGTGCCTTCATGTCTCCGCTTACTCGTGCCAATTATCTGGTTTCCCCTGGCTTCCGCAGCACACCTTGATGACGTCAGTATGTATCCGATTCAATCTTCCGATTGCTCCATACCCGATGATAATACCTGATTTATCCCCTCGATTGGCTGTCTTTTGCATAACTGAATACCTGGGCACTATCTAAATTCTGGTGTAAACACTGCCAAACATCTCTCTGAGTTCACTAGGCTGCAAGTGTCAGGGACTCAAGTGTACAACCACTTACGCAAGTGGCGGGCAAGGTGGGTCAAGGTCTGTAGGCTTAAGGAGCTGAGTGGTGCCAATTGGGATGAAGATCTGTGCATGATAACTCTGGAGGAAGAACACTACAATGGACATGTGAAGGTAATACTTTCTCTGTAATGTGTCTTCAATTGCAGATGTGCTTAATATGCCTCTCTGAATGTTCTGAACTTGCTATCTACATCTTGCAGGATCATCATAAAGATGCTGAATTTCTCAATGTGCCCTTGGTGAACTACACACAGATGCAGACCATCTTCGGCTGTGGTGTTGCTACAGGGAGATTTGCTATGGGATCAGGTGAGCCATTGGGACAACCGGCAGAGTAGGACGCAATTGGCCTGGACACTGATGCACCGGAGCCTATGAAGGACGACCCCCTGCACCCAAGAGTGAAGAAAAAAAAAGAATGGCAAGCGCAAAAGAGCTTTTAGTGATGAGGATGCCGCTTTGATGACTGCTATGACTGATGCAGTCTGGGGACTCAACCATGCTGTCAGTGAGGGGAGCCATAATGAGGCAGCACCTGACATTTATGAAGCTGTGATGAATGTGCCAAATTTCAGTCGCCCTAATCTCATGAAGTGCCTGAACTACCTGATGCAGAATAAGGGCAGTGCCATGATGTTTGTGGGAATGCAGCCAATGGATCAAGAGCTATGGTGAAGGACCCATCTGAGTGGCTATAGCACACAACAAGTTAGCTGACTGCTTTTTGATGCTGCACATGACATTTCCTGACCACCTAACTAATTTTTTGTAACTATGAATATTGGTTAGCATACTAGTCTTCTTGGTAGGTGTCCTAAAACATTTGGTTGTGGATGCCATACATTTGATGGTCTTTATAGGCGTTTCCGAAACATTTCATGGATGCCTATATGTGGGCAATGATTAGTGATGATCTATTTTCCATTTTCTCCGTGTTGCTTTCATTTTATTATCTCTCTGCATGTTTGAATGATGTGATCTGCCTATGATCTACTGGAATGCGTACTGTGATCTAAATCCTTCGTACCCTATCTTTGAAGGATGAAGTGGCATGTCGTCTTCAAGGGACACAAACCAGGGGTATACAACACCTAGGAAAGCTGCAATGCTCAAGTATAAGGGTTCCACAGTAACCTGTACAAGGCTTCAAGTCCAAGGACAAAGCAGAAGAGGCATTTGCAAGGTACATGGCCTATGAAACAAGAGCAGAAGCAATAACGCAGGCTGTGACTGAGGCTACTAGGCAAGTTAACCAAGAGAAGTTCAAAGAAGACCAGAGAGCAAGGGTTTGGATTAGTTCAAAGGACTGTATCATAGCAACATTGGTTGTGGTAGTTGTAGTCTAGTTCGTTATCATTTGTAACATGTTCTAGGAGCTTCAAATGATTCAACTATGTACCCAAACAAAAAGTTGGACAAACTGGTACTACGATTAAGTCTTAACCAAACACTACTTCAGTTCATTGAAGCCATTACTGGAAGTAGACTACCTAAGTTCATTGCTTACCATGCATTACACTTCCTAATAATATTACACAGGTGGTGCCGCACATCGGTGCACCGCAAAAGAAGTGAAGTTCAAACTGTTTTCACTGTCTTCCTAAGACAGTGGCCTAGATCACTGAGTACCACCATTACATAACGCATGGCATCCGGCAAGATCAAAAGCGTCAGGTCTAGTTGCAATCCCGATTGCTCTGCACCTAGAGCTGAACAGAATACCAGAGGGTGCCCTAGAGCCGCCGCCGCCACCGCCACCGCCGCCGCTCACCATCCACCACCGTTGATTCCCCCTCCCTTCCTCTCCGACATCTTGCCGAGGGTTGAAGGGAGCGGGGATCCATTGTTTTTAATAAGTTTTTCCTAATAGATTGAGTCATTAGGGTAAGTGTCTCTCCATCCCAAAGTTCTTGGTATTGGAGTTTTATCTCCTCCTTCTTCTCTTCTCCGGTGACGGCGAAGGGGAAGGGTGGAATCGTCTTCTCCATGGTGGCTTCGTTGAAGATGAGGGTGGCAACCTCGACGTCAGCATCTTCGTCAACATGACGACATGGAGATCTTTGTTTCCGGACGGCGGCATCAAGGCGGAGATGATGTCGTCACCATGGAATAATTTTCTCCAATCTCTTCTCCGTTTTTATATGGTTAGATCTGGCCATAATGAAAGATTAGGGAGAACAAGTTTCAGATCAGTCTTCCTCATTCTTCGGTGGCAGAAAGAAGAAGAAGGAAGACGCCAGAAAGAAGAATTTCCTCAATTCGGCCTACAGGAATGTTGGCTGTCGTTCGTTGGGCATTTATTTTCAGGCCATTTGCCGAGTGTTTGCCTATGCGGTCATCCATACTGCATCAAATAGGTTAGGTTTTGAGTTGTGCTATTCACAGCGTGGGTATTTTTCTGTGATTCAGAGTGCTTGTAACGGATTGATGTACCCAGCTATCATATAATATAATTCTTCTTCCGTCGCAAAAAAAAGCGTCAGGTCTAGTTGGTTAGACTAACTAATGACCTAACTACCCTATTCACACCTGACCATGAACCTGAAATAGCTTCAACCTTTAGGAAGAGCATCACCGCCAGCAGTAACAGGATGAGCACCATGAGGCACTAGGAGAGGTACATGAACTTGCTCTTGTCCATGTTGACCAGAAGGGCCTTCTTCTGATAGGCAGAGCAAACACGACGAGCCACACGCTTGGTGTTATGGACCTCAGCCTCCATTGCAACCTTTGCATTCAGAACTTACGCAGTCTTGTGCATTGCTTCATAAAGCGCAGCTTTAGCTAGATCCTCAGCATGGTGAGTTTCCACGAGCTCTGTCCATAACCTGTTGAAGCTCTCTATAGCTTTTTTTGGCCACTCGTCATCAACCCACTGCGCAAATCCGCATTGCTCCTCTTCAGCCTAGCAACACCAATGGAATATCATAGAATAAGTAGTGTAAACTAACTCAGAACCACATACACAGTGCAATTAAACAAGGATGTGTGCTCAACATACTTGGATTGGGCACCCCAGGAATCGACGGCCAGTGCGCTTGCCACCCCAGCACTTCTTAATGGCGACATGTCATCCATGTTCACACTTGGGCAAGTAAACAATCTCCATCCCCATCCAATTGTCCTCAGGAACAACCGCTGGAACCATGAAATCCGAGAGTGCCTACACAAATTGATGGTATTAGGAAACCTTAACTAATTAACAGTGGGCAAGGGAAAGCACTAACATTGATTTCGATGAAACCCTAACTAAATATACATGAGCCAGGAGAGCACTAACATCGATTTCGACGAAACCCTAACTAATGAACAGAGACCAAGAGGTAGCACTAACATCGATATCGATGAAACCCTAACTAACGAACAACGAGCAAGAGGAAGCACTAACATCAATTTTGATGAAACCCTAACTAATGAATAGGACATTAGATGATGATACGGAGAGGTCACATGCAGTTCTGAGTCTTCCTCATGGGAGTTACCAGAGTCCGAAGATCCAGACGAAACAAGGGAACCCCCCTCACGGCCGGAGAGACCATGGACGTGGGAAGCACGGGACGCATCGGCGTTCCGCGACGGAGGCCTAGCTGCACCACCAACGGCGTCGAGGAGGTCGCTGCGAGCCTCAGATCCAGCATGGCCATGAGCAGGGGACCTCCGCCAGCACCATCCATCTCCGCTCATGGGCTCCTATCCCGGCAGTGTGATGAAACACCATCTGATCTAGATCTAAATCTAAATGATCGAGTTAATAATTAGGGTTCTTATTGTTCTAATCAAGATTGAAGAACAAGAACAAGAACAAGGACTATGACTAGAACTAGAACTAGAACTAGAACTAGAACAGGAATTAGAAGTAGAGTTGATTCTAATATCAAGATCATAACATAAGAACTTTCCTCTAAATCAAGAACAATACTATGAACATAAGTAGAGAACAAGAACAAATTGGATCTAGATGTATTCATACCAGGAACAACCAAGAAGTTCTTCTCTCCTTTACAATGATGTTCCGCTCTAATCTAACTAGAACTAGAGAGTATTCTAATATGAGTTTATATTCTTGTAGATCTGTCGCTATATCTAATTACAGGAGCTCTAGGCATCCATTTATACTAGCTAAAGGTCAGTTCGCGTCGAGATAAACATGGTAACCATCGAAACCACCTTTGGAACCGATGTAGAAACCGTCTCGTGAAAGGTCAGTGAGAGAGGCGGCGCCGTGGGCCCAGCCATGATGCGCCCCCCGCCGCACGTCTCTCCACTGACGTTGTCTATTGGGCTTCTGAAATGTTCTGGAGTATGGCTATGTCAGCTTATTGGCCCAGATGCGTGATGTATGTTGGGCTTCTCTTGGCTTCTTGGTATTGGGCTACGCAAATACGCTTTCTCTGGATTGTGCCTTTTCCCGTGTTTTTCACTGTAAATTTGGCTGTCCTTCAAGATAGTATTTTCTCCAATACAAGTGGAACTAGATCAATTATAATAACTTATGCTTGTATTTTACATTATTTCCTCCATATTTAGACCTATGTTGGCAGGTAAAATAGAGCATTAATTACCGCCAACACGCAGCGGCACCATTGCCGATTGCGACAATGTCAAGCTCACCTGAGCTCGGGAGAGGCTGCACGGTACTCTATGGAAGCTAGGGGTAGGAGGAATCGAACTGTGAAGTGACGGTGAGTGGTCAGTCGCAGGCATGAGCCCATTCTGGCGAACTCAGAGCCCTATCGACCCAACCATCTAGGGTTCTAGATTCTATGATTCAAGATGAATTAGAGATGAGAAAAAGATAGGGAAGAGAGGTCCGACATTGCTCCGGCGTGGCGAGCGCAATGCTGACAGTGCTTCGGCGAGCTCCGACGATGGTGAAACACCCGAGAAGCTTACCTGGAGCTCGATTGAAGCTGTTATTGGGTTAGGGAAGTGGAGAAGAGGATGGCAGAGCTACGTGCACGACGGAAAGGGAAATAACGCGGCGGTGTGGATGAATTTCACCGGCGACGTGGCGTTTCCATCTCGGCGACGACGGAGCGAGCAGAGGAGACAGAGGGCGAGTAAGAGAGGGAAATGGGAGAGAGAAGGGTGAGATGGTGTTGACAGTCATTAACTCACATTTTTACCGTCAACTTTTATATGAAAAACCATGCCAAACTTAGAATAGGGCTTATATTACTAATGTTTTCCACAAGTTTTGGTGTATATTTGATTTGTAGGCCCAAATAACAAAAGAAATGAAAACACATGAAAAGGACTTTACATTGGGCCAAAAGAAAGGGAGAACACGGGCTGCGCACACCAATTAAAATGGAGCATCGTGAGAAAAGAATCCAGATCCAACCAGAGGCCCACTCACAAAGGCAGTGCCAAAGCGGAGGCTCACATGGTTCGGTCGAACCATCGGTTCCGCCGAACCCAACACGCTGCCTCTCCTCCACCGCCTTATTTCGTGTGGACCAGCTTCACTCTCTCCACCGCCTTCACGCATGCACATGCCCTTCGTTCTCTACACCGCCTCACGCATGCAAGTTAATGGGCGGCTCTCATTCCTCCTCTCCACCTATAAAAGGAGCCCCCTCCCTCTCATGCAAATCATCACAAGGAGTATATCACAAGGAGCATCACCTACAAGTAGTAGCAATATAGTAGTTTAGTTTATTTCCTTTCCATTAGAATAAAGGAGAGAAGTGAGGGAGAAGAGCTAGAGAAGAAGCAAAGCGCTGAGCAACTTTTCGAGTGTAGCTTCTACACTAAGAACAGAAGCCGGAGCTAGCGACTATTCTGCTTGTATCACTGTAAGAGTCTTACACTGTAAGGATCTTAAGTTCTTCTCTGGCTATTTATATTAAAAGAAGTTATCTTTGTGCTAGTATGGCTTGTTGATCGACGTTCGTTCTAGTAACGAATGCTCTAGCAGAAGGGCCCTGATAAAGACGAATAACCCTTGCTAGCACACTAGAGTAATAGTAGACAGCGTAGACGTGGTGTCTAGGTTGTAGGTTATCTTCGGTCTGCCCCCCGTTCTCATGGTCGAGGGCGGTAGTGGCAGGTGGTGACAACCCTGTCCGTTCTTGGCATCCCCCCTGCTTGACGGGCAGTAGAGCTTTGACCGGCATTGCTTGGCAGACCAGTCATACTCCGGAGATGGAAGCAAGCTGTGGTTAAACGATGTTATCTTCATTTAAAAAACTTAATCATAGAAAAGCTCACTATCTCATCCATCACCCTCCTAGTGATCCCAGGATAATTAATTATAGAGTCTAGTTCAACCATTCCTTTGGGAAAATATGATACCCTGAATACTTCCGGGTGTAGTGCTACAACGGTGTATCCGTGCACTTGCGGATTCGTCTGCTTACGCTAAGAAACACCAACAAGCATTTCTGGCGCAGTTGCCAGGGATAGAATCTAACTCTATTTCTAGTGATGACGCTAAGAAACGTCAGCAAGCATTTCTGGCGCCGTTGCTCGGGAATGGTTGTCTTTTCTAGTCTCCGAACCTAATTGCTTGCGTACTATCAAAAAAAATTATAAAAAAACCAACAGTATATAAATCTCTTTTTTTAAAAACCAACAATCATGAAGCCAACTTCAATTCAAAACCTTTCCGCTTCCAAGGGAGAGTTCTTTGAGCCACCATCTTTTTCAAACCAAAACGTTCATCTAGCTGTGAACTTCACCCTAGCTTGATAGCCACGGTTCGAGCACTACCCTTCTCCGGACACGATAATGAAGATCCTTGCCATCACTTGCGAGAGTTCAAGGAAATTTGTTCATGCCTGAGCATCTCAGGCATGACACAAGAAACTCTAAAGTGGAAGTTGTTTCCCTTCTCTCTCATAGGGAAGGCGAAGCAATGGTACACGCATGCCGTAGAAAGTACAATGGGGACTGGGATGAACTTAACGACAAGTTTCATCTTGCATTCTTCCCCATGTCCCGTATCGTCTCTCTATCCAGGGTGATCCTCAACTTTGAGCAAAACAAGGAGTCTATAGGTGCAGCCTGGGCTAGGTTTTTAGTGTTACTACATTCAGGCCTAGACTTGTCATTACCCGACAGCGTTTTACTGCATCTCTTTTGTTTGGGTCTTGACATAGATGATGACCTATGCCTAGATGTGACTGTCGGAGGTCGTTTTACACACAAACCTATGACAGAGAAAGTGAAATTCCTTGAAAGCTTCCTAGAAAGGCACACTTCCTCTATCATGGAAACTAGAACCCTCCAGGCGAAAGTCATGTCGAGTGTTGAGGTGTCCTTATCAGTCGAATCCAACCACTTACCATCTTTAGGTTTTGTTCTTGAGCCCTCAACCGAACCACGAACACCGAAGGAAAGAGTAATTTATCCTTCGGAGTTCCCTGTCGAATTTGAGGATTATGGCAATACCTCGAAACATATTAGGCACGAAAAGATTGCACTTCCTTCTAAGGAAGTTTCCCCTAAAATGGAACCATCAAAGGAATGGCTAATGGAAGTAAAACGTTCCTCCGAAGCAATTCGGATTCTTTCACCATTCATAACCATGCCCTGTTCGTTAAAAGGAACTATGATAGAAGCCCTGCACAACCCCACGGTCAAGACAAATATCATGTCACATTTCTTAGCAGAAACCCTTTTGAGCAATATACCGCTAATCTCGACCAAAAAGCTCTTCAAAAGTCCCTCAGGACTCATTTCCGAGTGTTGTGGGATTGCTAGGGCCGTGCCAATCGTGATTGAAGGAACCGAGGTTTTCTTAGATTTTCACGTATATGCCATTCTCGATTTTGAACTTCTCATAGGCCTCCCTTTAGAAAAGCTTTCTCAAAAACCTTCTCTTGGGGGCCTAGATGAGAATTTTGGGAAAACTACTTTCGTCACTCCTACCCTTCATCCTAAAATCCCAATGGCAAAGCAACTTCCCAACCATAATATGTTCGAGGAGGTGAAGTTTCTAAACCCATTTTCTCCATCTAAGCTTGATTATGAAACCAAACATCGATCCCCACCCTCTCTCGAACCTAAGCTTTGTCCCTCTGGCAATCAAATTTTTGTTCTCGATAGTGATCGAGACCCAACGTTGATCCTTCTTGATATATCTCTTGGGAACAAAACCTTCTGTGCCATGGACATCTTGCCTAGTGCCACATGCTTCTATGATGGTTGCAATCATCTTTTGATCCTCATTGTCGAACTTTTTAAGATGATGGTTGTGGATGCTTATATTTATAATAAATATTGCAAATCTCGTATATATGCACTATGGCACTAACCTTGCAGCTGGAACAATGACGCTTAAAAGCTTGGTGGTGAAGCTGGGAACTACACCACCATAGATAGCTGCAAGATGATGTTCCTACGGTCAAGCTCAATACCATAACTTAAGCACTGCCGGGAGGTACCCTGAATTATCAAAAAACTATATATACATATTTATCGTAAAATTTTTTTATAATAATAACTTTCAAAAAAACAAGAGAAACTTCTTCTTCAATGAAAAGTAAGGACATGTTTTCAAGTTAGTATGCACCTTTGGATATTCTTGACGCTAACCATTTCAGGGAGAGACTATGAGGAACACAGGGGCAGACGATGCTTGAAAACATGGGAGCTGCGTCAACTACAAAACTAAGA